>VDFB02105785.1:97406695-97422018 GCA_007258455.2 Sequoia sempervirens | reverse complement strand
CATTGACCTAATCCCTCAAACCTCAACCCTTAAACCATAATACCCTAGAAACCATCAACCCTATAGGTCCTCCACCTTAATCCCTCAACCCCTTTCTCTCTATCTATACATCTCACCTCCCCCTCCCTCCCTCTCTCCTACCCTCTCTAATTTTCTCTATCTACCCTCTCCCTCTTTTTGTGTACCTCTCATTCAATCAATCCCTACCACCCTCTATCACTCCCTCTATCTATCTATCTATCTCTATCTCCTCCCACTCTCTCCCACTCACTCTCTTCCTCTCATTTCTCTCCTCTCCCACCCTCTCTCTCGTCTCTCCCTCTGGAAACCTACCTAGGTATCTCTCTCTCTCTCTCCCCTCTCCCACCCTACCTAGACAACTCTAGATCTTTCTCTCTCTCTTAAAATTCTCCCTCCCTCTAAAGACATACATAAATACATACATACAAGCATAATACACATGTACATGCAATCCTGCATACATACAAGAATACATGTACATGCATAGATACAATCTTACATACAAGTAGGCATACATGCATACATACATACATACATGACATACATACATACATGACATACAAGCATACAAGCATACAAATATATAAACATACATTCAACAAAGTAGCATTTAACATAAAGCAAGACATAACGCAAGCGCATTATAACATACTCACATTATGTCTTGCTAGACATGCTCCCCACAAACCAAAAAACCATGTCAAAACTAAGATATAACGCGAGCGTGTTATAACATGCACACGTTATATCTTGCTTTGGGAATCCCCAAGCCTTGGGATTGGTATTTTCCTTGGAATACCAACCCAAAGGCTTGGATGGCATTCCCAATGACCAGAGACATGTTTTTGCAAATTCTACAATATTTCACACAATCAAGTTCTTGCTCATTGTCAAGATTGCATGTAGTTCAATATCAAACAAGTCGAACATTTGTATAATGTTAGGTTCTATCTTAGCTATCCAACGATGTAATTTTTTTCACTTTCTAACAATGTTAAGCCTTTCATCCATAATTTCTTTTTTTGTATGTCTCTTTTTTGGAAAAAAGCTATGTTTGGTGGTTTTTTGTTATAAATTAACCATTCATTGAAATTTCAAATAAATTGCATTTTTAGAAACTAGACTCCATTCTACAAAAAAAAATTTAAAAAAAATTCAATTAGTTTCCAAAATTTGTAGGGGTAGCACGACCAAAATTCTATTTTTCAGGAAGTGTCCAGTTCAAAAATTAGTAAAAAATAAAATATTCATTAAAAAATTATCAAAAAAATCATGCATCAACTACATACTGTTAGCTAACTTTTGATTGTAGCAATTTTAAAAATACTAAAAAAAATTTCACCATACGAAGGTCATACAAGAGTTGCTATGTTATGTTTTTCTGACAAAAACAACACCAATTTGTGTACGTCCCTCATTTGAACCCCTTAATCTCAACCATTTTCAAAATAAATTTGTAGTTTAGAAAGTAGACTCAGAGCACTTGAATCCTTCTTTTTGTTCCATCTCAAAATTTTGAGTGTAACTATCCTTAGTTTCACATCCAAGGTCATTATTTCTTAATTTTTGAAAAAAAGTGGCCACTTAAGCCCCCTTTTTGGGAACCATCTTGGTGCACTTACCTAGTTAGAAGAAGATTTGTACATTGAACAACTGAAAGGATTTTATTTATCAGATGATGTGGATATGGTCTACATGTTGAGAAAGGAATTGTATGGACTCAAACAAGCTCCTAGAGCTTGGTATGCAAGGTTGGATAAGTACTTTTGCAACAAGGATTCATAAAAGGTACTATAGATAGCAACCTTTACTTCAAGGTTGAGGGAGAACTAATCCCGATTGTAGTAGTGTATGTTGATGAAATAATCTTTGGAGGAAATGAAGGCATGTGCAAGAAGTTTATAGATGCGATGCAAAAAGAGTTTGAGATTTCAATATGTGGGGAAATGAATTTCTTCCTAGGATTATAAATCAGTCAATCAAAAAAAGGTATTTTAATTTCACAATCAAATCATGTCAAGGAAATATTGAAGAAGTTTGGAATGGATGATTCTAAACCAATGTGTACTCCTATGGTTACTAGTTGTAAGTTTAACAAAAATGATGAATGTCCTAAGGCTTATCGAAGTAAGTATAAATGAATGATTGGTGGAATTCTATACCTAATTATTACTAGACCAGATATCATACATGTAGTATGTCTTGTGGCAAGATTTCAAGAAGATCCCAAAGAGTCACATGTTGCAATAGTTAAAAGGATGTTTAGATACTTGAAGGTCATTCCAAACTTTGGTTTATGGTATTCTAGGGATACTGATTTATCCTTGAGTGCATATACAGATGCAAATTGGGAAGGTTGTATAGATGATAGAAGAAGTACAAGTGGAGATGCTTTCTTTCTTGGAATCAGGTTGGTTTCTTGGCTGAGTAAGAAATAGGATTCAATGTCATTATTTACTACAAAGGAAAAATATATTGTAGTAGAATCATGTTGCACATAGGTGTTATGGATGAAGCAAACATTGAAGGATATCAAAGTATCGTATATGATCAACCTATTTCTATCTTGCATTATAATACAAGTGCTATCAATATTTAAATGAACCCAGTAATGCATTCAAGAACAAAATATATCTCTATCTAGTATCACTTTCTAAGAGAAAAAGTTGTAGAGAATGAAGTGAAGTTGGATTATGTGCCTATAAAGGATCAAGTTGTAGATATTTTTACAAAGGCTCTTCCAAAAGATACATTTGAGTTTCTCTAATAGAAGTTAGGAGTTATTTCCCATCCTTCTTTCAACTAGATGCATAAATGGTGCATCTATCTAGGAAAGCATTTCAAGATACTTTTCTGGTCTTAGACTAATAAAGGCTACCTCTTAGGGGGAGTAGGTAGTGGTGTGTTTTTTGGTTGGTGTAGTAAGGGGGGTAATATCTTGTGTCACTAAGGGAGAGTAAGCAAAAGAGAGTGTAGTGTGTGCAGTAGTGAGAATTGTATGGAGAAGAGTAGTGGAGAGAGAGTAGTTGATTTTTGGTGTTTCCCAAAGAGAAGTGTACAAGTGTTGTCAAAGGTAAATATGTTTCCCTTTTCCATTGATGTCAAAGGGGGAGAGTGATGTTTGAAAAACACAAGGGGAGAGTAATATTTGAAGAGCTCCTTACATAGGGGGGAGAATAGAGAATAGTGTTTGAAAGACACAAGGAAAAGAAGTGTAAGATATGCCCCAATAAGGTAGATTGTTGCTTGATGTAAGTTTTTTTTATTATTGATGGTTTTTTAGAGCTAGTGTTGTCATCAATGATAAAGGGAGAGATTGATGTAAGTATGTTGCAAGTGTTGTCATTGATGTCAACAGTATGAATATTGTTAGAGATTTTTGGTATTGTATATGGGGAGATTATTGCTATTGCAGATGTTGTAGATATGTTGTGTTGGTGTTGTTGATGGAGTTGGTTCACTTGGTTTCCAAGTCCTTTTGAGAAAATTTGAATAAAAGAGTACACAGTGTGATAAAGGTGTTTTTTGTGTCATGTTTTACATTTCTTCATGGTTGAAGATATTTTGTGTGGTTTAGATATGATGATCAAAGGTTTTTTAGAGGTTCTATATCCATATTTTAAGGTTCTAGATCTTGCAAAAGTGGAAGATGTGCTTAACGGTGTGTTTTCCTGTGAAGAAGGTTGTCTAGGAGAAATGGAATGTCTCTGCATTTCTTTGTGTTTTTGTTTCTTTTCTTGCAGATTTGGGAACATGATTATATTGTCTTTATTATCTTCTCTTGAAGTTTCTAGTATTCAGCTATTCTATAAGTCTTGATTCATATGTTATGTTTTGTGGCAATATGTTTGGTTGCACAAAATGATGGTATTCTTAATTGCAATTGGTTGTGGTGGTGTTGGAAGATTAATGTCACTTATCCTAAAATTCTCCCATTTCACATCATACATTGTAATTACATCCAAGAGATACAAATAATAAATTAGGTACAATGATCAAGGCTCATGGCCTTCCTACACCAAGATAACTTATTTGTGGTCACTAACTTCATAAGAGAATCTATAACATTGTCCAAGGTGTCTAAATTTTCAATAAATACCTTACCATTCTCAAAAATTTCTCACACAAAGTGATACTAAACATCAACATGACTATTATGAACATGATACATAGGATTTTGGCCACAAATACCACTATTACTATCAATTCAATCCTCACTGTCCAATTAAAACCAATACCATTACCAAGTTTTTGCTACATCCTTAGAGGCACGTGTAGTAGCCATATACTCTACTTTAGTGGTGGAAAATACAACTATAGGATTTCTCTTACTCATCCAACTCATTGCACCTTCAGAAAGAGTAAATACATAGCCACAAGTGGATATTTGACTATCCAAGTCACCTTCCTAGTCTACATCAATAAATCCGTGTATAACCAATGACTTCACCACATCATCAGTACCATGACAAACCAAAGAGTAATTATAATACTCACAAATATCTAAATACCATCTTAACACAATTTTAATGCTCTCTACTAGGGTTAGATATAATCTTGCTTAGAACTCCCATTTCTTGGGCTATATCTGGTATAGTGTAAATCATTCCATACATTAAAATAACAATGAAAATAACATAACAAACCTTAGTTTCCTCCTAAAATCATCATTATAATTAGGAAATGTGTCTAAAATAAACTTAGTACAAACCAAAAATAGAATTTTAACTAGCTTATAGTCATACATATTATACCTCTACAAAACAGTATCAACATACTTACTTTGACTTAACGAAAGCTTTCTATGACCTTGATCTCTATTGATCTTCATTGCAATAATTTATTTTTTAGCCCCCAAGTCCATATCAAATATGCTAGAAATTTTTTTCTTGAGCTTCCTAAGCATCACCTCGTTGTTATCAATAAACAACATGTCATCAACATAAAGCAAAATAATAAAAGTTTGATCGTCAATAACCTTAATATAAACACAATAATCCTCCTTTCAACCCAACTCGAATGCAAAAGCATTAAACTTTTGGTACCAAATCCTAGGTGAGTACTTCAAACCATACAAAGATCTCTTTAATTTGCAAACCAATTTTTCTTTTCCTTTCAAAACAAAACCATTAGGCTATTGTATATAAATTTCCTCCTCAATATCCCCATGCAAGAAAGTAGTTTTAGCATCCATTTGCTCTATCTTAAAATCACAAGAAACAACAATATATAATAGGAGTCTAATTAAATTCAATTTAGAAACAAGAGAATTTTTTTTTCCAAAATCAACTCCCTCTCTCTGAGAGTAGCTCTTGGCTACCAATTTGGCCTTGTACTTCTCTAACCGACCATTTACTCCTAATTTATTTGTAAATACCCGCTTGCAGCCAATGGGAGTTCTTCCTTTGGGAAAACTAACAATATCTTAGGTGACATAACTATCCAAATCCATCATCTCCTCCCACATGACCTACAACAAAGACTAACTTTTCTCTGAAGAGAGAGCCCCCCTAAAAGATCTAGGTTCATTGTCAGTACTTAACAAAGAAAATACACAATGGAAATCTAGTGGGATATACATGTCAATTGGATTATGTTTCCTTGTGGACCTCCTCAAGGAAGGATTAATTGGATATACATGTTCTTCTTCAGTGTGCTTATCTTGCACATACTTTGAACTCTCTAGACCCTCTTCTTCTTCTCCATACTGAGATCCATTTGATTGTTCTTTCACGTGTGTATCTTCCTACTTCTCAATTTGTGTCTTAAAGTGAATTGTCTTAGTATTTTCTTTATCATTTGGTTTTTCTTCTCCTAAGATCTAAAGCCCTGAAAATCACATCTCTAAAAAATATTATTTATGGGTCAGATGATTCTAAATCATATAACATTTCATGTTCTCACAATAACCAATGAAGATGCATTTATGTGCTTTTGGATCCAATTTAGATTGCTTCTCTTGAGGCACACGAACAAAATCCTCAAAACCAAAGATCCTTAATTGTGAAACATAAGGATTTATACCTATTCATGCTTTAGAAGGACTTTTATCAACAAGAGTTGAACAAAGAGATCAATTAATCAAATAGAAAGCAACACCAACAACTTCTACCCAAAATCATCTAGAAAGGTTACCACCACTCAACATGCTCCTAACTATTTCCATCAAGGTTTAGTTCATTATTTTTTTTACCCCATTTTTTGGGGATTGTAAGGAGTATTCTTTTATAAAAAAATGCATACATGCTTACAAAACTCATCAAATTCATTAGATCAATATTCACCCCCATTATCAAATATCAACACTTTTATCTTATAATCCTATTAATTCTCAATTAAGACCTTAAATTCCTTAAACTTAGTGAAAGATTCATATTTAGAATGCATAAAATAAATCCATGTGTATCTTGAGACATCATCAATGAAAGAGACATAACTCCAAGGTTTACCCAAAGAGTCAACATCCACTAGTCCACATACATCTAAATGAATGATCTCTAATAATCTCTTTTACTTATTAGTTCCATTTTGAAATGATGATCCATTATGTTTGTCAAACACACAATGCTCATAATAATTATTTTTTGTCAATAGAATAATCAAAATACCATCAACCAAATTTTTATTAAGAATGGTCTTAAGAAATTTTCCACTAATGTGACCCAATCTATGGTGCCACATAATACATGCATTTTTAGTGTCAGTTACATTGGTAGAGTTACAAAAATTAGATTTATTTAGCCTGAATAAAATCCCCATCCAAGATACTTTAGATATCACTAAAATCCCTTTTACCAACTTGCAACTAGACTTATCAGATGTCATGTATGCATTTCAAAATCATTCAACATAGATATTAAAATTAAAATTCTCATAATTCCTAGAATATACAAAACATTTCAAGGGTTTCAATCCTCCCATCACAGAAACATGACTTTACCTTTCTCTTACCAACAACCTTCTTTATGTTTTTTATTAGCGTAAAATAGGTTTTGAAGGGGCCCTAAAACCCTGTACAAAAGAAAAGGTAGCAAAGGTAAAGCAAATAGGTTTCCCCACCAACACAAAAACTAGGCTAATTAAACAACAATCAACACACCATCAATAAACAATAGCCAAAGACACAAAAAACCAAACAAAAGAGAACAGAAAGAGCATCATCTAAATAAGTTCCTTTAACATTCTAGCTACTTATAGATCCTTAGATATCACCTGTTTGTGCATTTCCATGATCTCTTCAACATCCCGCCTTGACACCACCTTGTTCTTTTTGGTTTTTCTCCAAGTGCGAACGCTCAGCCCCATGCCCAAGTCAACAGCTTGCATACTCTTCTCATCATCCTCACCCTCATCCTGGTTCATCGACTCATTAAATAGAGATCTCATCCATTCCCTAGCTTTTTCATGCAGGAACACCAAACCTTCAGCATAGGACTCAAGCTTCTCCTTGCTAAGATTAATCATAGTGTTTAGGTATTTACAGAAATACATGGAATTCCTCTCCATTGTGGAAATCCTAGGGCCATGATCATTTTTTAGATTAGCAATGTCCTCCACCATAAGACCAGGGCTATAATTTAGCAATTTTATCATGTTGAAGATATAGCCCTTCTCCTTTAAGCTTCTTAGGGTAGATATATTGTAGTGAGAAATTGTGTCATACTTTCCATGGAGGTCTTGAACCTCCTGAACCAGCCACATAAGTAGATTAAAAGAGATATCATCCCATTTCTTGACCAACCTAGATGCCTGCGTAAAGTCCATTGCATCCCAATACAAGCCCCTCCCTTGATGGGAGCTCATGGGAGGGTCATCTTCCCAAAAACCCTCACGAGGAGCAACCTTATCCTTACCTTTGTCTTTAGACACCGAAACACTAGGAGAATCCTCCAAATCCACAACACTATTCACCTTCCCCACAACTAGGACCCCCCCAACACCACCACAATATTGAATATTCTCATCATTCACCAAATTTTCCACCTATCTGAACTTATTAACCCCAATTCTCTACTTTAAATTTTCCACTAGATCATGGGAACACACCAACCCCTATTTCGAAGTCTTCCTTTTACTAGCTTTATCCTCCACAACCTTTTCATCACAAGTAGCCTGAATTTTATGTTTCACAAGCGATGATGAGGGCTTATCCTTTTTTTCAAAGCTTTTCTTACCCCTGGTAGATGTGGTATAATCCAGGTCTATGTGGTAACCATTTGACCAAGCAAAATATTCCTCCTCAATTTTTGTCCCAGCGTCAACATCCATCTCCTCAATTTGGCATTTCCCACTCATCTTCTCCTTCTTCTTCGACTTATCAGGCTTGATGGGAATAGGGGACTCAATAAAAAAGTTAGCATTTATGTGTTCCAAAATTAACAACATCAAACCCTCATGTAAGAAGGGATTTCTAGGATTCCTTTTGAAGACTGCAATCCCATCTTCCAAAGAAAGCAGAAGATAGAAAGGGAAAGAAATTAGCTTACCATGATGGAAATGATTAAGCATCACGAAATGGTGCCCATAAAAAGTTGTATATCTCCCATCCAAAGTAAAATAGCACATCAATGCCATGGCCACCTTACCCCAAATAGGCTTGATTTTGGTGCGGTCATAACCCCCACATTGGAGTCTCACCATTTTTTCCTTCTCCTTGCCCCACAGAAAGTTCATTTTGGAAGCCCTTGACATGGATTTCTCTCTGTAAAATTATCTTCCTTCGATCGACATCCTTGTAAATTCCATGATAAATTCTTCATTGACAGTGATTTCCCTACCAAAAAAACCTTAGCTCCCAACCATGCCAAGCATTGACAAACTCTCGAGAGGCATTCAACTTAAACCCATGTAATTTCTCCATGCACAGGGTAACCCCTCCTGTTTTGTAAAATCTCCTAGACATCAGCATTTTCTTTGATCTCATCACATGAGATAGGCTCAGTCCTACACCTATCCCCACCCATATTCAATGGTGACAAGTTCATAGGAGTGAGACACCACAAGAAACGAATGCAAATAAACAACAAGGCCAAGGGTAAAATTGTACCCAGAAAGCGTGTGGGCCTACCTTTCAAGGTACAAAGGAAAATAATGGCCAAGATCCTCCTACACATACAACTCATATTCCCACAAATTCCAATGAGCACCACCAATTTCAACTGTCGTATGGGTATGTGCAGGATCATCATGGAAAAAATAGGCCCTTAAGTGGCGAAAAATTTAGAAAAATCAGAGTTAGGCAACTTGACGTAAAAATTTGAATAGGTTATCTATATTACTTCAAAAATATGTAAGAATAGAATCTAGAGAAAATTGAATGTAGTTTCTAAACTACTAGGTTTATTTAAAAAAAAATCTATTTGGTGAAAATTTGAAATTTCAATGCAATAGTACTTAAATTTCAGGGGAAAAATAAGAAGTAGGTGTTTGTCTGACCACCCTAACCACAATAAAATGATAATATTTTTTTTATAAGATTATAGATATAAGTAGAGGACTCATGTCTAGATGTGATGCATATTTTTTTGTAATTTTTTTCCAAGAAAATAATTAATTATGAATTTTTTATTACAACTTTTAAAAAATTTAAAAACTCCTATGTCTAACCACCTTAACTTGGTCAAAACTTCATGAAATTCATTTTTTTTTAATCCTATAGTATGTGAAGTATAGAATGTGACACATATTTCGGATTCAAAAAATGTGATACCATTTGAAAGCTATAGATGTTTTTCAATCAGCCTATCAATCAAGACTTTAGTCATAATTCAAATAGAAAATGAATAATAATTATTTATTAAATTAAAAGTAAAGCATAATTTATATTGGTGGAAAGCTAAGAATCTCCAATAAAAACCCTTTTCATTTCATCAATTTTGGGTAAAAAAAAGTCATCAGCCACATACCCTACGCATACCCATCATATCACCACTTTTTAGCCCATCATGATCCTGCACATACCCGTATCATCTTGAAATGAACATAATTCCTTGAGAACACCTGAAGAGACGAAATCCTCCAAAGAATTAGGAGCTATCATTATTTAGCAAGGCTATTAACTCCATCAGCAGGTTATCATTAACCTCCCAAGATCTAGTTGATGTCACACCTAGATTCACCAACAAATCTGCCACCCCATTTGCCTCATGAAAGGCATGGGAAATTTAAGCCTCATCAAACTCATTCAACATGGAAAGGGCATCCACAATAAATCTTTCAATCGACCAAGAAGGAGGGGAAGTATTCCTAAGGAAATTAATAATATTCAATTAGTCCCTTTCAACCCAAAATTTGGAAATTCCCTTCTCCCTAGCCAGCTTAATGCCATGATAGGTTGTCGCTACTTCACAACCTTATTTATGTTGTTATCGCCAAGGAAAATATATTCCCCATTATATGCTTTGTAGGTAGTAAACTACTCCTTGTGAGGAATCATATAGTAGGAGAAACATGAATCAATAAGCCAAAAACCATTTCTAATAGTGTTAGACGAAATAAACAAAGCATCAGAATCATCATCGGAGAAATTTTATGTGGAATAATCGACATTCATTTTCTTTTTCTTACACTTCTTCTTTGCATGTCTTCTTTTTCCACAATTACAATACTTTACTCTTTTCAGAGGCTTTAGAATGTCCTTTAAACTTATCCCTATTTTTATCCCCTTTAGTCCCTTTCTCTTTGGACCTTTGCCACACATGCAAGGTATCTTGGGAGCTAACTTTTATAGACTTTATCCTCATATCCTCTAAAATAAGTATGAAAATCATGTTGTCCTTGGCTCTACATTACCACTACTTATGGTAGAAATTAGATTTTCCCAAGATTCAAGAAAATAACAAAGAAACAAGATGCATTTATCTTCATCTTCTAATTTAACATCTACTAATGCATGCTAACTTATAATCAAATTAAAAGAATTTAAATGGTCTATAATAAAATAACCATCTTTCATTTTTAATGAATATAACCATCTTTTGAGATACAACTTGTTAGAAAAACTTTTAGTTTGATATATCACCCTCCCTCTTCCACAACTTGTATACAATTTCTTCTATGGAGAAATTCACAAGGGAAAAATCTATAAGATATAACCAAATTGTTCCTCATGCATTCTTTTCTAATTTTTTCTAATCTTCATTAGATAGTGTAGTAGAATTAATTTCTTGTGAAACTAGAAACCATTAATCCCTCTTCAAAGAGATCCTAGATCTTGAATTTCTACATCTCATAACTTGTTCCATTGAATTTCTCAATATCCTAGTAAAAGGTAGAACAATCCTCTTCACAAATTTGTAATATGACACAAAATAAAATCTCCCACTTAGCCAAAAAAATCTTCAACATTTAAGAGAAAGGTGTCCCTCTCTCAATAGAACTATCATCTCTAATACCAAATGTTGAAAATAAGGTGAAGAAAAGTTTCAATATTAAATTTTGCAAGTGAATTCAAATATAAAAATAATATCACCAAATCAAATTTATGCATGTGATTACACATTAAACACAAGAGAAAGTTAGAAAATAAAATGTGACACTAAATTTACATGGAGAAACCCTTTTGAGAAAAAATGGACACATAAGAAGATAAGGAAATTATATTATTAATCTTAAAATGAGAGATACACAATAACACACTTCACTATTGATCTCTAATAAGTGTAGCAACACCCTAATACTTGCAATAACTTAAGATAATATTACCATCCAATGGTTCCAATTTATAAAACTTGTGGGATGTAAAACCAAAATTGGTAAACTAAAACAAGAACCATGAAACTATTTTGAATTGATAGTTAAACCCCACAACTCCCAGAAACCACCTACAACCAAAATGCCTATCACAAACTAGAGATCAAAGAAACTAATTTTCTATGTAACCAAGAGAGAAAAGATTGATCCACACAAGCACTTGATATGCTTTATGTATTGAATTGAATACTTGGATAACAATTATAATGAAGGGTCAATCCTTATAAAAGGATAAAGAAAACCCTAGATGAGGATTTTATTAGATCATGAAAAGCATCCTAATCTCAAGTAGTAATACAACTTAACCTATATTTAGACCAATCTAATAATAAAAACACTCCTAAGTTTATCTTAAGTGAATAAAGTAATAAGATACCTAATAATTAATTAATGACTAATTAATTATCAAGTGATGTCCTAATTACTCCAACACCCCCCTTAAGACCAACTTAGGGAAATGCTTAAAAACCCTGATGAATAATGTAATGATAGATGCATGGATGGGTCCCAACTACAAGGCTTGATAAAGTATCCATGTATAAAAAATGAATTTATCATAACTATAGAATAGGAGAAAACCACATGGTAAAAATCCACTCCAAAAGAGAAAAATAAATAACTTCACTAGTGAAAGAAGGGTGGAAGGAAAACTCAATGTGACCTCCCAAGGATTGCTTATATCACACAAGTACAATAGATGTCTCCCCAATAGGAGAGAGAAAATGAGGACATGAATCCCCCCATAAAGAAAGAGCTCTTGTGCCAATTATGAACACCTAAAGATAGAATACAACCCACTACCTATAAACAAGATTTCTCCCCTTAGGAAGAAATAGATCCATTAGTTATTGGAGAATCCAATCTTGAAAGATGGAAGAATCAAGAATCCAAATCCAAATGATGTGTGCCTCTGAAAATCATTGAAGTGTCCATATGTCAAAAAGAGATGATTTCAATCCAAAAACTCATAAGGACTAATGTAGAACAAGCTCCAAAGATGATAAATATGATGGTCCAATGTGACTATCAAAAAAGTAGAGATGAATTTCCTCAAAGTAATCCTCTAGATCTACAATATAGGAATACAAATAAGGATGATATATTTGTAAGATACAAATCCAAAATTAGCCATGTTTGGAAGACGATAGATGTCCTATTGCACTGAATCAATAAGTGCCAAAGATGTGGTGATGCCAATCTATTTAGGAACAACAAATGATTATGATGAAGTATTGGTCTGAAGAGTGGGAACATGAAGACAAGTCTCTAAACCATTGGAACATGAAAGACCTATGATATACTCAAGTTCCTCTAAAGTATCATCATTAAAGGGTATGAAATATGCATTTACACGAGGTATGATACAATCTGTAGTATGATCCTTTGGGCATGGAGAGATATGAGGTTCTCCATAGATCACCCAAATTCAAGTCCAAAGTGTGTGTGGAAAATCAATGTTTGATAAAACATGCATACTATTAAGATCAACACTAGAACATATAACCCCTACAACATGATCATTGATAAATACCCCATGGTGGATAACTCTCTAGTTTTTTTGGTATAGGTATGATTCCATTTAGATAAGGTAAAATATCAAGCCATCTGAGACATGTGTCAAGATGTCATTTCACCAAGACTTATAGTTATTCTTTTCTAGGAGGACCACAGAAGGATAAATATAAAAGCCCATGATACTTCCTAAAATGAAAAAAATAGAGACTAATAACCTTAGTGCATGTAAAGAAGATCAAATGAATCCATCTCAAAAAAAAAATTCCTTTCTAGGTGCCAAGACATCCACGTAATTAACAGAAATGTGAAATCACAAAAAAATGAATAAAATGTAATTAGGGAATATTTTGGAAAAAGTGAATGAATGGATCTAAAGAGCTCTAAAATACCTTTCTAATGTCATTGGAATCGAAAAAATTAGAGATACAAGTGAAAATTTATGAGCTCAAAATTAGAAAATGATGATCTGAATTTGATTGAAAATAAAATAAATCAACAAAAATAATGATGATAAGACCTATACCACTAGAAATTTCTCAAAACTAGCTTTTTGACGATCTCTTGTTTGTCTAGTTTCAACACTGTATGTTGAATTTATGATTTTTTGAAAAATGGGGTAAATTTAGCTAGTTGATAGCCAACAGACATGACCCTTCTAATTTGTATTTAAAAAAAAACTCATTTCATGAAAAGAATAATAAATACCCACAAAATATTTGTATTTTTCAATAAAAACCAGATAGAATTTTTAATTCCAAAAAAGAAAAACATGTGATTTGGTAAGAAAATAAAATTCACCTACATGGAAAATGGATTTATGCTATACTATTTGATAGAGTTTTCTGCAAGATATTCTCACTATCTGAAACATCTATTAGATACCTAGATGGGTTTTTCATGATTGTGAACAAAACCCATATATTTTTTCTCTTAAATACACCAAGAAAAAAATATTGGTCATTCTAAACTCAACAATGATGCCTATTTCACTTTAGAATGAGCCAATCTTCCCCTCAAGATCAAAACTCTCAAAATTTGGGCAGGAAGTCATACTTCTAGTGCTTTGATACTATGTTGGAGTTTATAGTTGAACCCCATAGCTCCCAAAAATCACCTACAACCAAAAAACCTATCACAAATGAGAGATCAAAGCAACTAACTTGCTATGCAACCAAGAGAGAAAATATTGATCTACACAAGTATTTGATATTTTGTTTGTATTAAATTAAATACTTGGATAATAATTACAATGAAATGTCAATCCTTATAAAATAAAAAAGTAAACCCTAGATGAGGATTTTATTGGATTGTGATAAATATCTTAATCTCATGTAATAAGACAACTTAACCTATATTTGGTCCAATATAATAATAATAAAACACTTTTAAGTTTAGCTTAAGTAAATAAAGTAATAAGGGACCTAATAATTAATTAATAATTATTAAGCCCACATGGGTAGCATAGTCGGCTTGGGCAGTGGGTTCACTCCCCATTAGTCTCGAGTTCAACTCCACTCCGGGATTTAAGAGGTGGAAATTCTTGAGGGCGGGGGATCTCACCCGCATAGGACTAGTCTCGCCCTAGCTCTCCCCCAGGTACCCAAGGTACGAGCTACTGGGTCGTGGGAACACCCATGTTGTAACAAAAAAAACTAATTAATAATTAATTAGTTATCAAGTGAGGTCCTAATTACTCCAATGAAAACCACTTGCAAAAACCCACACCCCTTTTTGGATAGCCAAAAGACATGATAAAATATTAAATAATATTTACATGACTCCAACATGTGTGCCTAGCCCATAGCCAATCCATCTTTTTCCTTTCCAAATGTTCTAATGACTCTTTAGCTTCTCGATGGAACACCAACAGACAACCTTACTCCTTCCAAACTTGGATATCACACACGACCTTTCATATTCTTCCACCAATATTAAATCATCTCTTTAAAATATTACAATATGTCAATATTTAATATTTTTCTCTTAGTTCCCTAGAACACATTCCAAGGAACATGGAGACATATGAATGATGTATA
>VDFB02105785.1:97379301-97406595 GCA_007258455.2 Sequoia sempervirens | reverse complement strand
CTAGTTTCAACATTGTATGTTGAATTTATGATTTTTTGAAAAATGGGGTAAATTTAGCTAGTTGATAGCCAACAGACATGACCCTTCTAATTTGGATTTTAAAAAAAAAATCTCATTTCATGAAAAGAATAATAAATACCCACAAAATATTTTGATTTTTCAATAAAACCCAGATAGAATTTTTAATTCCAAAAAAGCAAAACATGTGATTTGGTAAGAAAATAAACTTCACCTATAGGGAAAATGGTTATGCTATACTATTTGATAGAGTTTTTTGCAAGATATTCTCACTATTTGAAACATCTAATAGATACCTAGATGGGTTTTTCATGATTGTGAACAAAACCCATATTTTTTTCTCTTAAATACACCAAGAAAAAAATATTGGTCATTCTAAACTCAGCAATGATGCCTATTTCACTTTAGAATGAGACAATATTCCCCTCAAGATCAAAACTCTCAAAATTTGGACAACAAGTCATAGTTCTAGTGCTTTGATACTATGTTGGAGTTTATAGTTGAACCCCATAGCTCCAAAAAATCACCTGCAACCAAAACACATATCACAAACGAGAGATCAAATCAACTAACTTGCTATGCAACCAAGAGAGAAAATATTGATCTACACAAGTATTTGATATTTTGTTTGTATTAAATTAAATACTTGGATAATAATTACAATGAAATGTCAATCCTTATAAAATAAAAAAGTAAACCCTAGATGAGGATTTTATTGGATTGTGATAAATAACTTAATCTCATGTAATAAGACAACTTAACCTATATTTGGTCCAATCTAATAATAAAAAAGCACTTTTAAGTTTAGCTTAAGTAAATAAAGTAATAAGGGACCTAATAATTAATTAATAATTATTAATCCCACATGGGTAGCATAGTTGGCTTGGGCAGTGGGTTCACTCCCCATTGGTCTCAGGTTCGACTCTGCTCCTAGATTTAAGAGGTGGAAATTCTTGAAGGTGGGGAATCTCACCCACATAGGACTAGTCTTGCCCTAGCTTGCCCCAGGTACCCAAGGTACGAGCTACTGGGTCATGGGGACACCCCTGTTGTAACAAAAAAATTAATTAATAATTAATTAGTTATCAAGTGAGGTCCTAATTACTCCAATGAAAACCACTTGCAAAAACCCACACCCCTTTTTGGATAGCCAAAAGGCATGATAAAATATTAAATAATATTTACATGACTCCAACATGTGTGCCTATCCCATAGCCAATCCATCTTTTTCCTTTCCAGATGCTCTAATGACTCTTTAGCTTCTTGATGGAACACCAACAAACAACCTTACTCCTTCCAAACTTGGATATCACACACATGACCTTTCATATTCTTCCACCAATATTAAATCACCTCTTTAAAATATTACAATATGTCAATATTTAATATTTTTCTCTTAGTTCCCTATAAGACATTCCAAGGAACATGGAGACATATGAATGTTGTATAGGAATGCAAGGTTAATGTCACCTATCCTAACAATTTGGATATATGATTAATATGTTATGTACTATAGTCTCATTAAAATATTTAAATTTTACTCCTCTTAACTTTGATAATAATTTTATTATAAAATAAAAGGAGTGAACTCTATCCACATTTAATAAAATTAAAATAAAATCACAAAATAGAAAAATATATAACTTTTTAATGATATAGAAAATAAAGCCCATTTCATTCAACTTATCCACTATAAATATAATAAGCATGTAGTATTATGATAATAAAAAATCTTAAATGATGGTGATGCCTTTTACCACCCTTAAATGAAATAGACATGTAAACTACATTCTTATATGTAGCAAATAAAAATTATTTATATCTTTATTGACAAGTATAATTTTGAAGCTATTTGCCATAAAATCAACTTTCACTATTTCTAACTTTATGTTCTTTTCAACAAAATTATTATCTCTATATATAATTAAAAAAATCATAGTGTTTATAATTTATTAATTATATAAATCTAAATTAAAAAAAACTATTAAATTTTTTTAATACAATTTAATGATTCTAAAAATATTTAATATAAAAATTATATATTTAATTATAAATTAAAATGTGTAACCATTTTTTTTTATAAATAATTATGTAAGATTTTATCTTAAAATTTAATTAATAATACTAAAAAAAAAAAAAATTAAAGTCACATAAAATAAACATATATTAAACAAAAGTTTAAAGTATTTTTTAAAGTTACACATTAAAACATATATTTTGAAATGATTACTTTTAACTTAAGACATATTAATAATCAACTTTTCTTATAAACTAAAACTAAGATGTTTATATAAAAAAATTGTATTATTCTAGATTTTTTTTATTTTTTTTGGAAAACTTCTTGTCTAATTTCTATTTTATTTGATTATATATAATTCATGCTTTTGAATAACCTTTAAAAAGTGCATAAACATTTGTGATATTTATTTTTTAATTGTTTTAATTTATCAAAATAAAAATAAAAAACTAGATTTTAAATATATATTAAAAATTAAAATTTTATATGAATAATATTATTGAAAACTCAAAAGTGTAATGATATCTTTTTATTGTAGGTAGTTATGTTTACTATAATGATCTTAGTAGTCTTTAATTTAAATAATTGTCTTTGTGATCAAATGAGTTCCTTGTTACAATTTTCATTATAAAAAGTCATTTCAAGTTTGGGTGGCATTCTACATTTGGTATCTAACAATGCATTCTATCTAGTTAAATTCAACCTTTTTTTCAATAAGGTCAACTAGGATACTATATATATTTTGTGGCGTAATGAGGAAATTGACTATTGTGTTACAAAGATGGTAGGTGATAGGAACAAAATTGATCCAATAAATTGTAACAATCTTAGGTAGAATCCTATGGTTTGGAGAATGTTGGTTAATGAAGGTTTAATGAAATTATTTGAGAAGCTCAATAGTTATGATGAGCCCCTTTAGCTAACATCTTTGTCAAAGGATGGGACAAAAGGAGAGTGGTGATAGAGGGGTTGGATTTCATTGTGAATGAGGAGTTGCTTATTGAGGTGACTAGGTTTTCCACTATTGACACCAAAATATTCAAAGATAGAAGATTGTGGGATGGTGCCATATCTACCTTCCTCAACCAAGAGAAGCCTTGAAGAAGCTTGAATTAGGGCATGCAAGAATTTTTTTAAATCTCCAAGGGATAAGGTGGTAGTACATTTAATTAGGTATGTATAGGGTAGGTTTAAATCTCTCTACTCATACCACTTTTTCTTGCTTAACTAATTTCATTATAAGAGATTCGTATCTCTCCCCTTTTATTTGATATCTTCTTGTAAAAGCTCCATTAATGAATGTAAAAGGACTCCAATGATGATTCTCTTACACAAAGAGTTGATCATGCTTATTGTTACTTTTGCTAGAGCCTATTGTCCCTATTATATTCACCAGAGAAGTAATAAAATGAGAAAATGGTCATGAATTCCATAGCGTATAGTTATAAACCACTTAGTGACAACCCTATAGCCTTGGTAGAGTCTTGGGAGGATAGTGAGGGTGAGGGTAAGTTAGATTTAAATATTGATTTTTTAAGAGAGAAGAGATGTGCAAGGTTACAGTAAATAATACGAGCTTGTAAGGGAGAATAAATATAAAATATGGATTTCCCTAGGTAAAATCCCTAAGCCCATGTTGGTAATATTTTTAAATGAAAAGGGGATTTGAGAAGATGAGTTGTGGTAGTGTTTGAGAGACTCCAAAGAAAGGTGGATACCATAGGATGAATGTAAGTATAAAAGTAAACCTACAATTAGTGGTTTCTTCCTTTATATTCAAGACCCTTATCCTACCCCTCCTAAGGATTAAACCTTGCTCCTCAATAATCTTGAATCCCCTATAAGATATTGCTAAAGTGGTTAATCACATTATATAGAAATTGACTATTCATGATGCCTTTGATGTCTAACACAACCTAACTAAATGATTTTTCATTGAAATTAATAAACTTAATATTGAAATTTATATTATGGACATGAATTTTAAAGGGTAACTTCATGTACCTTCAAATTATTGGGCCCCAAAATTGTTGCTCCACTTCCTAGAACTGAATCTCACTCACAAAGTTAGGTTTTTCATTGATTCAAGTGGATGAAATTGGTTCATTAATAGAAGAATGAAGGGTTTAAGGTCAACTTTATGAGAATGGGTTTTCTCTCCTACACTTTGAACTCAATTTAGAATTGGGAAGGTTTCCCTAATGGTATACTATAATAGGTATTTACATCAAAGAAAATGGACAATGAAAATGACTATAACCAAAACCAACTACAATCTTGACCCTAAATGTTGTCACTGAGTCAAGATAAAATGGTTGTGTATATAGCCCAGATGTATAGCTAATATAACTGTGCAAGCATAACCCACATAAAAAATGTTTTTTAAACATTCACTTAAGAATAATTCCCTATTTATATCATTAGTCATCGATGCACAAGAAGGATTTACTTCTAAACTACTAAAATTGATATTTTGTTTTTGGATTATTGCATCAAAATATTTCCAAACTAGTGTATATATATGGTTGCAAAGTCAAGTAAAAAAGAATAAAATAATGAAAGGTAAAATATTGAAAGATTGGTCTAAGCATAAGGATGCAACAAGTGAAAATATTGCATATATAAAATGCTTAGTTATCCATAATCAAACCAAAAAATTTCACATGTAAATTATGGAAGATTATTACAATAGTTGTAAATGTTTTGGAATGTTCTCACATTCTCTAACAAAATTTACATCCACAACACTAATAATTTTAAAGGGAATATCTATTTAATATTGTAAAATACCTTGAACATGTACTTATGGTTTTTGATACATTAAATTTACAACATATTTTTTCATGGTATCACTAGATATTCAATGAATTTCACTACTCTCCCACAACTAATTATGAATTCCACTACTCTCCTACAACTAACTTTCAATGGTTGAAACTCTAGAAATCACTAGTTCACTTCTTTATCCTTGAGAAAAACTACCAACCCCCTTTGAATTGAGTTAGAGAACATAAAATATACATCTAGTTTGAAACCCTAATCCATGGAAATGTAGCAGCTACAAAATTTGCAATTCGAATGAATCTCACTCAAAATGGACATTTCAAATAATTTACTTTTGGTAGGTAGGGAATTCATCATTAATGCAAGTTGATTGTTAGATGGAGGAGAAGTGTTTTTTCTATCCTTTCCAAAATTTAAAATAATCACTTAGTAATTTATCAGACCTTTGGATGATTGAGAAATGATATTATCAAAACCTCGATAAATGCAAACAATTTTTTTAGAGTACTATTTCAACACATATCCATCAAACCATCAAACCTTTGAGAGAAGCATGAAATATTTTGATGTACTAACATACACCTCTAATTCTCAAGCTTTGATATACAATTAGGCCATCAAGTTGTTGAAATGTGTACCTATCAAACCAATGACTTAGACACGCCCACCTCCAATATCTAGACAAAAGAAACTATTATTAGATGTCATGCCTCTAATGAGAAAGCTACTAATGGGATGACGGGGTGCAAAACTAAAATCCTAGAAGACTTAGAGGAATTCGAGATTGGATTAAGGAACATGTTGGGGAATCAAACTTTCAAGAAAGCATGACTAGGATGAAAAGTCTTATAGGGATGGAGGGATGAAGATTTTCTAAAAGTTTGATAAACAAAATATTGAAGAACCATAGAAGAAAGGGATAGTAGGAAGGTAAGAGAAAGTCCAAAACTTTGAAATTGATAAATTCTTGGGAAAATTTTAGAAGGCTTTTGTAGATCTTTGGACTATCAAGGGTGGATGGAACGAGGTGACCAAATAGGGAATGGTCAAAAGTCTAACTTTGATAAGAGATACAAAGAAATAGGTGGAGTACCAAATGTTGAGGGGTGGGAGGAATTTATACCATGTGCCAATGATTGGGGTGATGAGGAATTGAGGAATCAAGGGAATAAGTACCAAGGGATGAATGAATGTGGAATTTTGTTATGCCCCTACCCCTATAATGTGTATAGTGTTATGAGTAGTTGGTTTGTGGCTACCTTAACTCTTAATTAAGTCATATTATCATAATTATATTGATATTTAGTTATTTAGGTTGGCTTAAGGCTTATATAGGTCAACCTAGGTAATATCCTAGGCATAAGTAGGGTATATAGGAGGTATAGGTAGGTTATTATCATCATGTTGAGTATTGTGTTTGTATTGAAGAATATTGGAGGTATATCCCTCAAAGTGGATTAGGAGGTTGCCCCCTTGAAGTGGCATATTATTATAACTTATTTGCATCATATTTCATTAATGTTATTATTATGCAAGTTGTTTCATAACAAATTCTGAAAGTCTGATATATGCAAATGACTTAGGATTTTATAAGACTTTCAAGCATTAGGTATTGGGGATGCCAAGGAATGGTAGGAAGGTAAGAGAAATCCCAATAGCTCGAAAGGTCAACAATCTCAAAACTTAGCTAATTTCACAAGGTTTCTAGGAAACATTTTGGGATTGAGAAGAAAGACATGCAAGGATGGATACCCTCGAAACTCCAATAAGGTGATAAACAACACTTAGTTGATTTCTTTGAAAGGATTAGAGTGGAGATTTGGGATCAATGGGGAAGGTATGTAGGTATGAACAACCTTGAAACTTTGAAATTCCAAAAAATCAACACTTGGCCCATTTTTGGTTTCTCAGCTTGGGTACTTGACTAAGACATGAAAAGAGGGAGTTGATAGAATAACCAAAGGTACAATTTTAAGAAAGATTGCCCATTTGAAATCTTTCAGATCAATTATCAACAATGGGTCAAACATTACTAAGACACACAAATAGGAAGGGACTGACACAAAAATTATCACTACAAAATTGAGTTCCAACAAAAGGAGGTAAGAATCTTTCAAATATGGGATATAGTACTTGAAGTCAACAAACTAGTTTTTGATGTGTCAATTAGAAAGAGAAAATTGTAGGTCTTGAGAAAGAGCTCTACCAGGTTAAGGACAATCATACCACTAGAATTGTTTCCCCAAAAAAATACATAAAATCAAAAAACAAAACCTCAATAAGGCCATTGAGTTTAGTAAATGTACAATAAAAAGTAGTGTTATGGATCTCAAGATTCTAAGTGATAAATTGAAGAATTCAACAAAAGACTCTAGGATCCCTACTACTCAAATGGATGGTAAGAGGAATATAGTCAATCCAAGTTCAACAAGTAGTAAGAAGAAAAATCATGCAAAAAGAGGAGGTACAAGAGTTTGTAGACCTACATGAGCTCTTACAAAGAACTAGAGGCTGCATAAACTTTGAGTAGACTTTAATATTTTGTGTGTTTGTACTTTACCATGTTTGTTTGTTTCGTATTTCGATCTATCAATTGTTGCACTTATATTGTTGTTCTACTATAGATCTGTGTGCAAGTGTTTTTACCTACCTAAAATACAAGGAAAAGAAGAAAACCAAACAACGATTAAAAAAAAAAACACTCATAATTAGGGCTAAAGATTAAAGTTCAAACCTACAAATGTAGACACCAAAATACCTCCAAGGTTGTACTTGTTGATGTGTTTGCCCCAAGGATTTTTTTTCTTTATGTGCTCCTTCAAGATTTTAGTAGCATAATGGGTTGATTTTGCTTGATTTGGATGCAAATATGGATGTAAAATGGGTGTAGATGGCAAGAGATGCAAGTTTGGCTATGGTGATAGTGTAAGAGCTTGAGAGTGTATGCATGAAGTGTGTATGAATGTGGTAAATACATAAATGACTAAATGTTTAGCCATTTACCAGAGGGAGGGATAATGGATGGCTAAGATTGAGTCTATGGGAAAGATCAAGGGTTGATGGAGGTGACACTTGTCACCATGAGAGAAGATGAGAGGAAAAGGTTGACCAAAGGAATATAAAATTCCTATTTAATGTACATGGGAAGGATTAAAAAAATTAAAAATTTCTTAGGGACATGGCGAGAATAAAAAGGAATTAAAAATCCCTTAAAGGCATGGGGATTGCTTCTCTAAAAGGATAATTTTTTTATGATGAGGATACAAAAGGATAGGTGCCATAAATGACAAGGGGATTAAATTGCTTAATCATAGAATTAGATTGTGCAAACAATGTAATTAGGTGAGAGATTAGTTTAATGAAGTGGATTAAATACCCACTTGTAAATGTTGGAGAATGTGACACCTCCTAATCAAGGATTAGGAATGTGCACATCCTAATGGTGGGATTAGCAAGGGGATTAGGATCAAGGGTGGATTATGGAGGATGTGACAAGAGAGAAGGTGAGGAGGAATTAAATATTAGATTTAATTCATATGGATAAATGACTAAATTAAATTAATTGGTTTATTTAATTAATTTAGAGAAGAATGGTTAAAGGGTATAAATATTTAATCTTTTAATTAAATACCTTAGGGATTTAGGGGACTTAGAGGAAATAGATTAGGATGAAGGGATAAGGGATAATTGAATATTAATTAAATAATAGGGTGTTATTTAACTAATATAGAGGGTATGAAATTGGTCGAGCTAGGAGTAAATTGACCAAACGAAAGTGGTCAATTTTCAATGTTTACAAGATCAACATATTTTTACCTAATATGTAATTAATTGAATATGAATTTCATATGCTTTCAAGACGTACTTTTTTTTTGTTCGTAAACACTTTTTGATTGGAGCTATGATCTATTGAGGACACAAACAAGGACCTCATCTTGGCATGGATGCACAACAACCACCACTCCTATGAGCACGATAGCACAACAGGGGCACAAGGCCCACAAACACACTAACCCAACGAGGGAGTGGCCCCTAGACACTAGTCCTTGGTACAAGGCGAGAATTGCATGGGCACAAGATCTGCGAGCACACCAACCCAACGAGGGAATGGGCCCTAGACACTAGTCCCTAGTATAAGGCAAAAATATCACACAACAATTGCCAACGATAGCAACAATGCTACGAGTCAAGTCCAAAGACTTGAACTCTAGTGACCACAACACCAACGCCACCACTCATCCAATGCACCATGGACTCTTGCCCCCTTTCGAAACCTACTTTACACTTTAATAAAAAATACTATTAAAAATTCTTACATTCCACTTAGCCTAAAAAAAAAAAGATTAAAGGAAAAAATATATATACATATATATTCTCATTTCCACAACCTTTCAAACTCCAAGCCACATATATTTGTTCCATGGTTTTGAATGACCCGTCAAAAGGGGTAGAGAAAGTAAACGAAAAGTATTAATGTATATTCTAACACCTACTCCCCTGAATGTGAATGCGAATTTATTATAATATGCATGCTGGGAGACCAAGAAAAATCAACGAAGAACAACGCAAGAGAATATGCGTACTCTGTGCGAAGGTGACGGAATTTACAGGCACGGCGGTCCCAACGCTGACGTGTACTGTTTACCACACAGTACCCATCCACGTCTGCAAAGCTTTCAATAAACGTGTGAAAGCGACGGTTGCCGTCATGACATGTAGACCATTCAAATCTCCCGAGGCGTCAACATCGGAGGTTTAGTGCCAATTACACGTGATGTCACTGGGCGGTTACCTGCGATTTGACGCCAATTAGTTACTTAGTGGACGGTAGACAAAGTTCTTTTATTATTACCTAATGTGTGAAATTAAAATACCTATCGTGGTCACATATCCTTTCCATTTTTGGATAATTAAAATATTAATTAATTTTCCATCAGTTAGATGCCCGACCTAATTAATATATGCTTCCTATACATGCCTAGCTTTCCTCATTGGCATATGTAAGTAGTGTCATATAAAGAAAATAGGGCTAATGGAGGCCATGTTAGAAAATTTTGGTAAAAGTAAAGTAACAACTACCCCCACATCCCAACTTCCTTAGAAAAATCGAAACCTACCTAGTTTTGGTGATAGTTGCCCCTATGTACAACACTTCTACCATGGACCCCAACATGTCCTAGCTTTGCACTTAAGGTAAAAGGTGCTTCTAAGAGACGGTGATTTGGTTGTTGAAAGGGATGTAAAGTAGTTAGTGAGGGTTGCATACCTCTATTTATTGAAAGTAAATTATGTGGTAATGGTCTCTCAAATGTTAGACAAGTGAATGATTTTATTTTCTTATATCATTCTTGACCTTGTATTCATTTGCCTTTTTTTTTATCATTCTTGACATTGTATTCATTTGTTTTCTTGTATCATTTTTACCTTGTATTTGTGTTTTAAATTTCAACAGAATATTGTTCTTTAAGAATAGAGTAAATTAAGTTTACTCACCTTTATTCACTGCCTCTTTAATTGTCATGAAAGAATAACTGTATGTCTTCTCTACGAGTTTACTCATCTTAGGAGAGTACAATTCACACTTTTGTAGTATGTTTGGCTCAAGTGTATATACATCAAGTTCTTCCTTGTAAAAATTTAACATAAAATCTATGGAATCAATACTTTCAAATACTTCCAAAGTTTCAATAGATTTTATTAAAGTCGAGGATCATCTTGTTTCTAGTAGCTATTTCTTGTTTATATAAGTAAGCCACCCTATCATTACACCACTTTGCATTTAATCCTAGCATGATATGTGTAAGAGAATAACAATGTTAATACTTCATGGGCCACAATGTACATACAAATCTCTAATGCCCATGGGGCTCAAAATTGTATCTAAATCATTGAAGATTTATAATCTAATGGCTAGGGTTAAATTTCATAGGCCAAAATGTATCTAGAGAGCTTCAATGCCCATGGAGCCCAAATTTGCATTAGAACTTTGCGGGTACATTTCGGCCCATGAAATAAAGCCCAAAAGTTCTATTAGATTATAAATAAAATCAATATTGGTAAAAAATAATTTAGGGCTGATTAAAATATTCAATGTTTGATTTAAAATATTAATAAATTATAGATATGAGCACTACACTTAAACTAGTCAATCACTACCACACTTAAGCCCTTACTTTTCAATATGAATTTAATTTTACTTTTTAAATAAGAATTCACCATGGTAATTAATGCATTTGCTTGTTTTTCATCAAGATTTATCAATATTTTCTACAAATTTCTAGTGATTTAAAAAATTCACCAATAAAATTAATATTTTCTTCCAAAAAAATGAAAGATTTATGAGGATTTTATATCTTTTTAGGGGGAGGGGGTTCTTAAAGTTATCACTGAACACCACTTTAATATATTATATAAATAATAATAATAATATATATAAAGAATTTAATTTATGCTCAAAAAAATTCTTCACCATGTTATTAACTCTCATGTGGTTGTAAAATCAAGTTCTAATCAAAGTAGAGAGCCCTATTAGTTAAGTGATGATGAATTTTCAAATGAGGAGGATATTTCTTCACTAGTTTAGGTTGTATGCCCATTCTTTTTACTTGATGACATAAAAGGAGAAGAAGTTCCAAATCAACTGTCTTACCTCAAATTCACCAATTAGAATTATTGAGGTGATTAGCATAGGGGTAGGAAAGAAAACAATGTCAAATTAGAGGATACTTGGGATGCACTTACAAAGAATTCATTTGCTAACAAATTTAGAATGATCAACATGTAAGGAAGTTAAGGTAGTGAAACAACTTCCTACACTAATCTTGAGAGGAGGATATTGCAAAACTTTATAGATCTTTTTAATAGTTATAGAAACTTAAACATAAATAAACATAAATATTCATGACCACAACATAGTGATTTACATGGGGAAAACCCTCTTGAGAGAAAAAAAACCCACATTCCAAAAGTCGTCCAATATTCAGAAATCATGAAGATTACAACATACTTGCAAAGAAAGCTTCTCATGTAGGAGTATCACCAACCAATGATCTAGAGGCAACACGATCGCTATCAGACTCTCAAAATACATCACAATACACAATTGTAATATAATGCCCTCATAAAATAAGGTTACCTTCTAGGATAAGCCAAGCCAAAAAAAATCTACCGTCAGATATGAGACCTAATGATGAATGGTCCATATTTACAATAATTAAATATACATAAAATTTGGCTTTTGGGGGCGTTGCCACCAAGCCCCTGCTAGGGGATGACCCCCCTAGACCCCTCGCTAGGGTACCAACACCCCCACCTCCCCGCCCTACACGCCCCTTGTGCTTACCTATCAACAATAAACCTTATGTAATTGCAAGGTTGAGACACATTTTCCTAATAAATCTCCCACTTGTTGAACACCTTGCAAGAGCAATGGGAGGGTTTATAAACATCATCTCTTAATTGCTATGGGTCGAAAGTCCCATAGACTCTAAACACCATTTGAACATCTTTACGTTCATAAGATTAGTTAAAGAATCAACATTCATCAAAGTATCTACCTTAACCAGCTTCACCCTACCATCTTCAACCATATCTCTAACAAAATGATATTGTACATCAATGTGCTTGGTCCTGGCATGAAATTTTGGGTTCTTCGCAAGACATATCACACTTTAACTATCATAATAAATTGTCACAACACCTTGTTTTATTTCAATATATGAATATAGTCTCTTAAGCCAAATGGCTTCTTTACAAGCATGAGTAGTTTCCATATACTCAACTTCAGTAGTGGATAAAGCAACCATAGCCTATCACTTACTCATCCAACTAATTGCACCTCCAAATAAAGTAAACACATAAGAATTGTTGGATCATTTTCTATCAACAACACCTTCCCAGTCCAAATCCACATAACCATGAATATCAAGGGAAATCTCATCTTTAGTCAAATTACTATGATAACATAAGGAATAATTTGAGGTACCACAAAATATCAGAAGACTCTTTTAATTGCATCCCAATGAATTCTACTCAGACTAGACATATATCTGGAAAGAAATCCCACTGCTTGGGAAATTTTTGGTCTAGTATAAACCATACCATACATCAAACTTCTAACTGCATTCTGGTAGGGCACTATACTCATGTATTCCATCTCTGATGGGGATGTTGGACAATCTGAAATAGATAACTTTTTTCTAGCTTAAAAAGGAACACACAATGGTATATAATCCTATATGTCAAACCTTTGTAAAATTGAATTGGAATACTTACTTTGGCCAAGTCATAGCTTTATGTTCACTCTATCTCTTCTAATTTCCAGCCCAAGAATGTGTCTAGCTACACCAAGATCTTTCATTTCAAATTTAGCTACAAGTTGAGATTTCAATTCTGAAATCATGCCTTCCCCTTTACCAATAAATAACATATCATCAACATGTAATACAATAAACATGATTGATCACCATTAGTTTTATAATATACACAATGATCTGATTTAGAATGCTCAAATACCGAACTCAACACATATGTATCAAATTTTTAGTACCACATCCAAGGACTTTGTTTTAGGCCATATAAATATTTCTTCAATTTGTAAACCAATTTACTTTTTCCTTTCACCACGTAGTGCTCTAGTTGTGTCATATTAATATCCCCCTCCAAGTCACCATGAAGGAAGTAGTTTTCAAATCTATTTTCTCAATCTCTAAATCATAAGTAGCAACAATAGAAAGCAAACATCTACTGGATTTCATTTTTACAATAGGAGAAAATATCTCACCATAATCAACATCCTCGGCTTGAGAGTAACCTTTCACAACCAACCTTGCTTTGTACTTCTCAATACCTCCATCTGAACCAATCTTTTTCTTGAACACCCATTTGCAACCAATAGGTTTTCTTCCTTCAGGCAATGGTACAAGATCCCATGTATTATTCTTTTTCAAAGCTACTATTTTTTTTATCTATATCAATCTTCTAAGATTTTGCATCATTCATACTTAATGCCTCTTATACTGATCTAGGTTCATCCACGTTAGAATTCAAAGAAAAAATACATCTCCAATCATCATGTGAATACCTTTTAGGTGGTTATCTATGCCTTGTAGACCTACAAACAAGCTGAGTTGGAGGTTCTTCCTCCTCTTCTAAAGATTCAAAACTAGATGAGCTCTCCTCAACTTCTTTTCTATCCATGGGCCTTGGTTCAAATTTCTCAGATGTAGAAGGAGATTGAATCACATCTTCCTATTTACTTTTTTTTGGCTACAATGTAACATAAGAAGGCTTAGTTTCTCTAAAAATAACATTTCTATTATATATTACTTTAGTGTAGAAAATTGTACCCCTTTCTAGGAGAAAATTTCACACTTATTTGGACATATTTTGGTGATCTATTCATTAATGCATTTTAAAGTCCCATTAATAGGCCCCTAATACCCCTTTATCATGCATCCCAAGGCCTATTTAACTTAATTTTATTTAATTCTTGACACCACAACCCACATTGAACAAATGCTAGGGAATAAATTAATGCTCTAGCATTCTAGGAGTCTTGATGATTTAGGTTAGGACCCATTTGCAATAGGGCGAATGGGTCCTCATTAAGAGCCCTAAATTTAGATTTTGGTATGTTTTGGGCATCATTTTAAGGTTTCAAATTCAACTTTCACATGCTAGCTTTTGAGATCTAATAACTAGAAAATTAGGAAGGAAGCCTATAAACCTAAGTTTTACATTCATTTTTTCACTAGACAAGGAAGATAAATTCATATAAGATCAAGCATTTGCATTCAAGAGCAAGGAACAAGCAAAAGTGAAGTCTTGGAGAAAAATTCTATTGTTTTTTTAGGTCTTCAAGCTTGTTTTGTCATCAAAGATCAAGCATTGTTGAAGAATTGATGATAGATGCCTATGGAGAATCATGATGGATTCTAGGTTTTGGGAGAAGCACTATGAGATTCAATGTAACCTAATGATTTTTTTCCTAAGTGATTCCATATCATATGATCATTCTATTGTCATCCTAAAGAGAGGTATATTCATATTTGTGACTTATTAAGGGGATTTGAGGTCTCCTAGAGCAGGTCTTCATCTTTATTCATTTTCATTTAGGATCCTATTCTAACACACTTGAGTAGGGTTTCATGGAATTATTTGAAATATTAATCTTAGACACACTTAAGGTTAAGATTGCACACATGTTTCATTTAGTGATACCAAGTTTCCACAATCCATAATGCTATTGCTAAGTGATTTCTGGATTCAATTGTGTGCAATTTTTTTGCATCAATGTTTTAGATCACACTCTGTGATCCATCATCAGGATGAGAGCTGAGAGCACCAAGAGAAAAAAATTGATCACAGAGTGTGATCTGAAACATTGATGCAAAAAATTTGCACACAATTGGATCTAGAAATCACTTAGCAACACACATTTCATGTTTCAAATTTATATTTATCATTATTGTTTAATTGCTAAACTTGGGGTTTGACCAAGGCAAACCCCTATCCACCAACAAACAAACAAATTTGTTTTGCAGATTTTGATAGAATCGGATCTAGGAGAAGAGATATCAAGTCACAGGAAGGAATTACAAGTCTTAAGCTTCAATCTCAGATTTAGAGTTTTCCAGAAAACCCTACGAGGACCCATTCACGATAGGGTGAATGAGTCTCTGTTAGGGTTACAAAAGCATCAACTTTTGACAGGTCCACAATGTCTATTACCTTCATATTTTCCATATAGTTTGTTAGTTACATTTGCTTTATGTTAAATCTCCTAAATGGGTTAGTGCAGGATCATGGGGGTCCAAACTAGGCCTCTAAGTGGCGATGAAAATTTAGAAAATTAGAGTTAGGCAACTTGACATAAAAATTTGAATAGGTTATTAACATAATTTGAAAAATATGTAAGAACAAAAATTGTAGAAAATTGAATGTAGTTTCTAGGCTACTAGTTCATTTTTGGAAAAAGTAAATTTGTTTTGAGAAAATTTGAAATTTCAATTCAGTGGTACTAAATTTTCAAGAAAAAGATAAGAAGCAAGTGTATGTCTGACCACTCTAAGTACATGAAAAACATAATTTTTATTTTTATTTTTTCAATATAAGTAAAGGACACATGCTCAAATGTGTCAGATTTTTTTTAAAAAAAATTTCCACGTAAATAATTAGTTATGATTTTTTTATTAGAAAATTTTAGAATTATTAAAACGTTTGTGTCTGGCCACCATAACTTGGTCAAAAAATTATGAAATTCATTTTTTTATCCTATAGTATGTGAAGCATAAAATGTGGTGCATCTTGTAGATTCAAAAAATGTTAAGTAGTTTGAAAGTTATAGAAGTTTTTCAATCAGCCTATCAATCAGGACTTTAGATGTAATGTAGGTAGAAAATCAATAATAATTATTTAATAAATTCAAAATAAGGAAAGGTGCTGGCTACGCAGCCTACAAAACCCAATGTGCATCCCATGGGCTGCCATGCTATGCCCATCCTGCATAAGTACACCCCAACGACCTACTCTAATGTCAGACAAAGCACATAGCCTGTCGTTTGTTTTAACAGACTGTCAGTTAATGTACATTGTTTAATGTGCATTGTACTTCCTTATCTCTTCTTGTGAGCTGTGCATTGTATGTGCAATATATTTTTTTTGTTCTTTAAAAAATTATTCTCTATTTTTTAAAATTCTTAAAAACTGTTGTATATTTAAATCTTAAAAATATAAAATAAAATTTTTGCTCTTTAAAAAATAATTTTATTTTACTTTGAATTATTTTAAATATAATTAATAAAGTAATTTTGAAGTAATTGTTATATACACTTAATAAAAATAAATAAAATTAAATATCAATTTTTAAAATATGATTGATAAGGGGGCCCTAGCTCGGTTGGCTAAGTAATTCTGTTGCGGCTCTGCTGGTCACGAGTTCTAGTCTCCCCTGTGGTAATTAAGTTCTGATCTAAAAAAAATATGATTGATAAATAATTCTTATACACTAAAAATATCTATATATATATATATATATCAATTTAAAATATATGTAATAAAATAATTTTTAAAGAATAAAAAATGTTTCATACTTAATAAATAAAATAAAATAAATATATCAATTTTTAAAATACAATTAATAAAATATTTGTGAAATAAAATGAAATAATTATTAAAAGATAAAAAATTGATATATATATACACACATATAATAATAATTTTAAGAAAATATTCATTCATTTTTTAATTATTTTATTAATTATATTTTAAAAAATTGATATATTTATTTTATTTATTAAATACTTACTAGCACACACACACATATATAATTTATTAATAATACATATAAAATATGCCTAAAGATATCTTTCTCATGTGTCTATTGTACTTTAATGTGGCTAATTAAGATTATAATTACTTTTAGCTATCCGAGATTAAGGTTAGGGTTAGATATATATTTAGTTAGGGTTGGGTTAAAAATAGTGTCAGTATTAATTTTACAATTAAGTTTAGGGTTAGAGTTAGAGTGAGAATTATTGTTAAGATTGAATCATAACCCTAATCTAACCTTAACATTAACCCTAATTGAACCCTAATCCTATTTGTAATTGAACTATAACTCTAACCCCAACCCTAACCCTATCCTTGAACCCAAGATTTATCTTAGAAGCCCAACTCTAATTAAATGGTAAACCTAACCTAACCTTAACCCTAATGCTAACCCCAACCCTAACTCTATCTATAATTATAATCCTAACCCTTCTCATTCTAACCCTAACTATAATCTTAATTATAATTCTAACCCTAACCATAATTCTAATGCTATTCATAATCCTTAGTTTAACACTAACCATAGTTCTCATGGCAACCTTAACTCTAATTATAACCCTAATCAAACCCTAACCTTAACCTTAACCCTAACCTTGAGCTTAATTAAACCCTAACCTTAACCTTAAACTTTAGCTTACTTAAATCAAGATCCTAAAAAATTGATATATATATATATATATATAATAAAACAAATATAATAAGGGTTAAGGTTAAGGTTAGATTAGGTTTATGATTAAGGTTAGATTAGGGTTATGATTCAATCTTAACAATAATTCTCACTCTAACTCTAACTATTTTTAACCCCAACCCTAACTAAATATATATCTAACCCTAACCTTAATCTCGTATTAGCTAAAAGTAATTATAATCTTAATTAGCCACATTAAAGTACAATAGACACATGAGAAAGATATCTTTAGGCATATTTTATATGTATTATTAATAAATTATATATATATGTGTGTGTGTAGTAAGTATTTAATAAATAAAATAAATATATCAATTTTTTAAAATATAATTAATAAAATAATTAAAAAATGAATGAATATTTTCTTAAAATTATTATTATATGTGTGTATATATATATCATTTTTTATCTTTTAATAATTATTTCATTTTATTTCACAAATATTTTATTAATTGTATTTTAAAAATTGATATATTTATTTTATTTTATTTATTAAGTATGAAACATTTTTTATTCTTTAAAAATTATTTTATTACATGTATTTTAAAACTTGATATATTATATATATATAGATATTTTTAGTGTATAAGAATTATTTTATCAATCATATTTTAAAAATTGATATTTAATTTTATTTATTTTTATTAAGTGTATATAACAATTACTTCAAAATTATTTTATTAATTATATTTAAAATAATTCAAAGTAAAATAAAATTATTTTTTAAAGAGAAATTTTTTTTATTTTATATTTTTAAGATTTTAAATATACAACAGTTCTTAAGAATGTTAAAAAATAGAAAATAATTTTTTAAAGAACAAAAAAAATTATATTGCACATACAATGCATAGCTCACAAGAAGAGATAAGGAAGTACAACGTACATTAACTGACATTAGAGCAGTTTGTTGGGGTGTACTTATGCAGGATGGGCATAGCATGGCAGCCCATGGGATGCACATTGGGATTTTGTAGGCTGCGTAGCCAGCTCCATAAGGAAAAAATAATATTGGTGGAAAGATGACAATTTTTTCTATAAATCCTTTTCGTTTGATGAAATTCAGGTAAAAGAAAAGTTGTCAGCCACAAGGGCGAACTTCAAAAAACTAAACAAATTTTCAAAAACACTTTTTTGGGTTGACTTTCTATGTCAGGCAATCCCAAACCAAATCCCAAGCCAATATCCATTTTGGTTTGGTAATACCAAACCAAAATAGATATCTATTACTAAATGAATATCCATTATTAATAGATTCGTTATTAAATGGATATCCATTAGTTATATTTTGTTATATTATTTATAATACATATATTTATAATATATAATGTTATGTATTATAATATGTATTATATATAATATATAATATATTATATATTATATTGTATAATATATAGTACATATATTTTGTATAGTATATAATATATTATTATATTGTTATATTGTTATATTGTTATATTATATATTAATATATATAATATATATATTATATTATTATATTATATATTAATATATTATATTATATTATATTATATTATTATTATAATAAATAATATTATATTATATATTAATATATATAATATATATATATTATTTATTTTTTTGATACGTAAGAGTTATATTTTATTAATATTCAAAAGATAATTACAAACTTTAGCTTATGCATGAAAATGCCTACCATGAAACCATTCAGTATTATCAACTACTAACACCAACTAAACACCATCCCAAAATTCTCTATAGGCAATTCAGAGAAAACCCCATACATAGGCCCTATGCAAACCCAACCACCAATACATGCCATGCTATAGGAAACCACCACCCAAATGCCATAATTAACATACGCAGAGGACAAAAAAAACTTGACCATTACAAAATTTACAAAAAACCAAACTTCTGAACCAAACCCATTCTCGCAAAAAGCCATTGGCCTTAGCAAAGGCCTCAAAATCCACTATCCAGTCAATGTCCTACACAACCATGAGACCAAAAAACTTTTTGATAAACTCCACAATGATGAAAACGATCATGTGATGCCTCATTAGAGTCGGTCCCTTCAAATTGAGCAAAAAAAAAAAAATCTTCACTGCCTTGTTCGAATTCTTCAACAATGCCCAATCACTAGGGCATGGAATGCCCTTGCCTGCAATGGCAACCTTCAACACCTCGTCCACATCCAACAACAGATCTTTTTGAAAGACTTTTTCCAGTAGAACTTTAGCCCTCCACCTTCAACACATGGTTGTCCAAAAGGGACACCAAGAACCTAGAAGAGATATATGTATTATCCCTTCCAAAATCGCTTATGCTTAAGTGCCCAAAGCCCAACACCATTTTCACTGCCGCAACCAGCAAAGGAACAATGTTGTTCATATTCCTTTTAAGGCATTGGTCTGAAACCTCCATAAAGTCCATTTGGTGAGTTTTGGCACCCAAAGAAATCAGTGTGTCCACACCAAAACACAATAGTCCCTCCATCGAAACTTCTATTATAAAACAAGAGCACCTTGCCATTGCAAAGAACTGGCACACACCCGAAGAAACAAACACTGTAGGAAATGCAAGCAAAAAAACCAATGCCATGTTTCAAATGGTAACCTCCACAATCACCACGACTACATTTAAACCAAGGAAGGCTTTAGGTTTTCAATCATAAATCAATGCTTTACTAAGGATGACATTAATATCATGATGCAACACATGAGGGAGGTCATCCTCAACCTCAAATACCATACAAACTACTCAAAAAATTTGTCACATCAGCGAATGAACAAGTACTCATAGTTTGCCACTATATCAACAAACCCTTGTTTTAAGTGCTCATTATGGGTTCCAACTTGTCCTCCTTCACATGGAACCCTGCCCACGTTTATGACTAGGTTGGACTAAAAAATCATGATACCATTGGGGATCGATTGTCTGGGCTTGACATGTATGCCACCCATGCCCACTGGCTAATGCCCTCTGCCAGCTTGGAGGGCCGCTCTCCCATCCACCCACAAGGATCATACCTCATGGCCATTTATCACTTTTCTGTCAAGACTAATGACACCCAAATTAGAATGAAGATTTTCCTCCACATTCCCTTCCCTCAATATATGATTGAACATAACTTAATCAAACTTTGCTAACCAACCCAAAGCAATCTCTAGCTTTCACCCAACTTCAAGTTCCATATTTCCTTTGAACTCAATGCATTGATAACTAAAGAGGAATCCCCTTCAATGACTACCTTGCTCACTTTCAATTCTCTGCATAAATTCAAACCAAGAAGAAAAGCTTGAAATTTGGATGCATTATTTGTCCCCTTAGGTAGAGTAGTTGCAATTGATCCCAAAACTTCCCCTTTATAGTTCCTCACTACACATCCCACACCAGAAGCTCTAGGATTTCCCTTTGAAGCACCATCAAAATTCAATTTCGCCCATCCTAGGTCTGGGGGGAACCAAGCCACCTTGCTACACTCTTCCACTATGGCCACACCCCTTGATCCTACAAACATGAGGGCCTTTATTCCAAACCAATTATTCAACATCAAAGAATCCCAAAATGAGAAATTACAACCTTTAGAGTTCATCTCATCTACCCTTGCATTGAAGCATTCCACTATGCTTGCCTCTATTTTACACTGTAGCCCAGGAATAGATATTTCCTTTTCCTAAAAGATCCTCTAATTTTGTTCCTTCCAAACTTCCCATAAAAAAAATGAGGGGCACACCAACCATAGATTTCCAAACAAAGACCACTTCAGGGGAGATGACCAAGAATTCAACATTGCTAACAATTTTTCAGGGAAAGCTTTTTTCCACTACAACTTCAAACACAACCATTTCCAAACAACCTACATAAAATAACAATTTAACAATAAATGGTCAACCGTTTCCTCTACACATTTACACAAAGGGCACCTTGAGGGGCCATAGAAGCCTAACTTTGCAAATTTGTCACCCGTCAACACCCTATCCTAAGTTGTTACCCAAGTGAAGATGCCAGCCTTAGGAAGGCAAGCTTTGTTCCAACATAATTGAGACAAAAGATTTGGCTTGACATCCCCTGAAGAGGCAAGGATTGCATAACCTACCTTTGCAGAATCAACCCCTTTGGCCGAAGCATTCCAATGAATTTTATCTCTACCTTGTCTCCCCAAAATACATTTCACTTTCAAAACTTTCTCAAAAGCTTCCACATCTATAATATCCAAGCCCGACTACCTAGAATATTTCCAATGATAGCAACCATCCTTAAGAACTGTAGGGTCTTCAAAGTAATCCCTTACTTTTTCACCCCAAACCTATTTAGTTTTTTCCCTGACCCGATCCAAAGAACGATCCATAGCTAGGATGGGAAATCCTTCCTAGGAGTCCTCCCAAAAAAGAGCCTATCTACCATCTTTAACCTCCCAAGTTAGATAGTCCAATATTAGATCCCTAGCATTTTTAATAAAATTCCATATTTGAGACCCATTAGGAAGAGATTTGGCATTCAGAAAGCAATTCTCCTCATTATCCAAATATTTAGCTCTCACAATTTTTACCCACTTTAAAGCTCTGGTTGAGAGTGAATTTACCAAGCCAATTTTTCCCCAAGTGCCTTATTTTGTAAGAGTAAATTTTTAACCCCACACCATCTTTTTCCTTACTTTCGCACACATTCTACCTCTTAATTAATGGAAAATTCTTTTGATCCCCACTCCCATTCCAAAATAAGTTCTTCATTGATATATTTAAAGATTTACTTGCACCCACCAACAAAGGCAAACATGAAATCAAGAAAATTGGAAGAGCAACAATGATAGACTTTAACATTGTCAGCCTACTAGCCTAGGATAACCAATGAGTATTCTAGGAAGCGAGTTTACCTTTAACCTTTTCCATAAAAGCATTCCAAGTGCCTCCATGCTAAATACCTTTGACTAAAGGAAGACCCAAATACTTACAAGGCAACTGACCTTTCCTAAAGCCCAAGCATCTCAAAATTTGAACTTCCAATGAACTACTCGTATTGAAGAAAAAAACTTCATATTTTACCAAATTTATCTCCTGGCCTGAGGTTGAAGAGTATTTGTCCATAATTCCCTTTAACCTTTGAGCTTCTTTGAGTGAAGCGACCCCAAACAACATAGTATCATCTGTGAATTGTTGATGAGTGACATGAGGTAGGCTACTTGTAACCTGGAGACCTTCCACCTAAACCATTACATCTTTCCTTGTCAATCCAATGTCCCAAAGCTTCCACCATAATTATAAAAAAGAAAGGGGAAAGTGGGTCTCCTTGTCTTAAACCCCATGAAGCTCTAAAGAAACCTTCAGGTGAGCCATTCAATAAGATTGAGTACAATAGGCTAGCCACCTAGCCAAAGAGCCAATCCAACCATTCTTTTTGGAACCCAAAGGCCTCTAACACCTTAAACAAAAAATGCCAATTCACCCTATCATATGCTTTCTTTATGTCCAATTTTAATAACATTGTTGGTTTCTTCGTTCGTTGAATTGAGTGAATTACTTTCTAATCTATTATTACCCTATCTAGGATCAACCTCCCTGACATGAATCCTATTTTCTCTTCTAAGATGATGGAAGGTAGGATTTTCTTAAGGCGATTAGCCACAACCTTAGCTAGAATCTTATATAAAGTATTGCAAAGGGAGATGGGTCAAAATTTATCCCAGGATTCTAGTTTTTCTTTCTTTGGAATGAGTGCGATAAAGGAATTATTAACCTCCTTTAGAATTTTTTTTTAACATCTCGAGTCCTCAATTTCCTCAGAAATATTTGTGCCCACAAAGTACCAACACTTCTGAAAGAAGGCCATTGGGAAGCCATTTGGTCTAGGATTCTTCTCAAGATGTAGACCAAAAAATACAATTTTAATCCACTCTTCCAAAAATTTAGCATTCAAAGTGTGCATCTAAGAATTAGAGACCAAAGCTGGAATGTTCCCTAATATTGCCTACTAAACTCCCAAATTGGAAAATTCCCAATCATTTAAGAGATTACTGAAATACTCCATTGTCGAATCCTTGATCTCTTGATGGTCCTCCAAAGAGCGACCATCGACTGCTTTAATACTTAAAATTCTATTTATTTCCCTTCAAACCTTTGTTGAGTTGTGATTTTTTTTTATATTTTTGTCACCTGCTTTTAGCCAGATCTCCCTATATTTTTGTCTCCAAAACAGTTCTTCCTTTGTGAGGAGATCATTCAATTCCAAAGTCCAATCCTTCTCCTATTCAAATATTACATTTTCCATCCCTTGAATTATGACAACCTTTGCTAGATTTGTCAATTCATTTTGAATCTTAATCCTTTCCTCAAAAATATTTCTAAAGCGGTCCTTATTCCATTTCCTTAATTGTTGCTTAACATATTTCAATTTGGAAACTATGTTAAACATCTTTGACCCACCTAGATTGCAATAATTCCACTATTGTTTGATCAAGCCCAAAATACTCTGATCTTTAAACCACATCATTTCAAACTTGAACGGGTAGTTTACTGGACCTCTTTCTCCTTCTATTTTTAGTTGGACTAGAAAATGGTCAGAACCCACACTTGCATTGATTCTACAATCCATTGTGAAAGGGAAAGCACCCAAATTCCCCTTAAAGAAAAATATATCAAGCTTTTTCACTATACTACAAAAATCCTTCCTTCTGTTTTTCCACATGAAGCTACCATTCCTAGTTTGCAACTCTACCAAAGAGTTTCTCTCCACAAAGTGTTGAAAGTTTGTTTGGGATTGGAGAACTCCGCTCACCCCACCACTTTTATCTGAAGGCCTTAAAATAGCATTGAAATCACCCCCCAAAATACAAAAATCCCACCTTGGGCTGCTAAGAATTTGATCTAACTCTTTCCAAACTTGCCTTTTTTGCAAACATGGAGATGGGCCATAAACATTGATAAGCAAAAAATGGAGATTTGAAAGAAAACTCCTTACCCAACAAGCCATCTAGTTCCAATTTGAAGAAAATTCTTCCACTAAAACCGATTGAGGCTTCCAAAGAATCAACAAACCACCTTAAGCTCCAATAGCATCAACCCCTATCCATTTCCAAAATTTTAACTTTTTGCAGAACTTTACCAAATATTGGTCCCCAAGCTTTGTTTCTTGTAGAAGAACTATTTTTTCTTGACATGCTTCAATATGGTGCTTGATTAGGCCCCATTTATTAGGGGAGTTGAGACCCCTAACATTCTAAGTAAGGAGCCTCATTGTTGTTCAGGAAGAGTCTCACTCTTCCCTACTTTCATCATGTTATCTATTTTCTTTTGACTATTTTCTTCTTTGTCCCATTTGAGTTTCTCTTGATTCAAAATTCTACTCCTCTTCTTATTCTCACCACAATTTGGAGTGGTTTTAAACAAATCCTTGTGACAAATACCCAACTTGATGCAAGCAAATTCCAAACCAAGAGAGGTTTTCCTTTTTTCCTCTGATTGAGAACCAACACCTTCTGGAAGACCAACCACAATTTAAGACTCATGAACAATGGGCGAGTCTTCCAATATATCACCATCTTCAAAAGCCCATGAATTATTCTTAGCCACTTCTTCCAACTCCACGAGTTCTTTACCAACTTCAATCAAAGAGTTCAGCTCCACATTTTGGTAGTCTCCCCAAAAATTTCCAAAACCTTTGAAATCTTGTTGCCTAGAGTCATAGTTTGTTATTTATCCTACTCCATCACATCTTCTTGTATTGGTTCTAACCTATTTTTTTCCTTCTCCAAAGGAAATAATGGAGGATCAGTCAAGGTCGACCACCACTTTTTTTTGACAAAGAAGGATGTCTAATCATGACTGACCCTGGCACTTTTCCATTCTCTTTTGGAGTTGACTTGACTAAGGTGTGTGCTTCATTCTACTTTCCAACTAGTGACAAACAAGACCCCACCTCCCTATCTTTTCCAATTTTTTTAAATGGGGATCTACAAACCAAGGGTCACACCAAATAATGATTAGTATGAGATTCAACACTAAGCTTTTGCACCTAGCTCCCATAGTTGGAAAATAATTCTATCTTTCCCAAATATGCCTCACCGAATTGTTTTCTACTTAGATTCTCATATAGGAAGAAGCCTCCTTCACATCCTTCCTCTCTTCTACATAGACAAAGGTTCCCAATCAATTCCCAATCTCTTCTAGAATGCATGACTCCCAATATTCTATAGGAAGATTAGAATGTCTATACCAATTCTAAACTGTCTCCAGTACGTGAGTTGAAGGATTAAAACCCACTACCCAATGATGAAGATAAAAGTTGTATCCATCAAGGACCCAAACCCCATCCACAATTTCATCCCTCAACACTCTAGTCGGATAGACCACCAAAAAAAACCCATTTTGAAGGGTTTTAAACTAAACCTGAAATCTAGAAGTGCCCCGCTCCTTCCCACAAGCACCATAGCTTCTATCCAACTCATCCAAGAGATTTTGATTGTTGTTACATGGCCTTTCCCATTTTTCTGAATGCCAGATGCCTTCCACAATCACCTACTTGAGATTTCTCCTACCATCTTTCCCTTGGTCAGCCTTGTGCCCTACAACTAACCATTGCAGACCACCAAAACCACACACCATTCTTGTATTTAGTGACTTAATTTTAGTAAATAGAGAAAATTATAAAATTAGGAGCTTTTACAGTCAAAAGGTTCCATTAGTTTAATAAAAGCAATTAAAAAATTAAGGGTAAGCAATCTGAATTGTTGACACGGTAGAGAGCGACCCCGTGAGGTTGAACCTTGGTTGTTGGCACTATAGGAAAGAAGCCCCACCATTTTACCATAGGGTCTCCCCCAATCTCAATTGTTGACACGATAGAGAGAGATTCTGTGAGGTTTGAACCTTGGTTGTTGGAACTATAGGAAAGAAGCCCCACCATTTCACCAAAGGGTCACCCCTATATATATATTATATTATTATATTATACTATATAGTACATATATTTTGTATAGTATATTATATATTATATATAGTATACATATTAATTATTATATATAGTATATAGTATATATATGAAATATTATATATTATATTAATATTATGTAATATATATTATATATATTATTTAATACATAGTATATATTATATATTTATTGATGTGCGGTCAATTCACAAGAAAGAGAGAGAGGGATGTTAGGGTTAGAGATGGCAAATCTAACAATTAAATGCAGATTTAATAAACAAAAATAGAGAAACTAAACATTCACAGAATAAATCATAACACAGAATTTAACGTGGTTCACCCAATCTGGGCTACATCCACCAAACCGCAGCCATCCAATACTTTTATTATCCAGTGAAAACCTATTACAATCTTGCGAATAATCGCGTTTTTCATCATACTGAAATACCCTTCCGAACCCCTTTTTACCAAGCTTAGAAGCTTCCAGATTTTAGGGTTCTACAAAATCAGATTTTTCCTTTTTCATTGATTTTTTCCTTTTTCGGTGATCACG
>VDFB02105785.1:97331431-97379201 GCA_007258455.2 Sequoia sempervirens | reverse complement strand
ATTTAATTTATTTTTAGAAAAAGTTATGAGTTTATTAAATGTTAATTAAATATTAAAATTGTGTTTATTATTTTAACTAATTATCATGTTGAGGATAATTGTTAGAATAAATTATATAAATTAATTAGATAATGTGCTTTGTAAATAAAAGTTGTAAAAAGCAGAAATTAAAACAAAAAAAAATTTGAAAATAGAAAAGTAAATAAATAAAAGAATGAAAAAGATGAAAGATCAAATGGGAATTGAGATTTAACGAAAAACTTGCTTTTAAAAAAATATATGATTGCTTTTATTTATGATTTTTATGAGCTTTCGAAAGCAAAGGGTAATATCTTTTATTTTACTTTTAATTGAAAAATTTGAGGAGGTTTTTTGGGGGCGGGGATCACTCAATCTTAGAAAAATTTTCATTTCGGGTTTTGCTGGACTCTGGATTGTTTTCTTGAAGGAATGCGGAAGCATCCATTTCAGGAGGGCTGTTATGTGATTGATGAAGAGTAAATGCCTCAGCGAGTAGGGTATTCATGTTCCAGGACTGCAAATCCCAGGGTTCTGTTATATACGTAAATGATCTACTGAGATTTTGGTTCTAATAGTCGAGAGACAAAGAACTCTAAAGTTTTTTTTTTTGGATTACAAAAGGACACTCTAAATAGAGATAGAACAGCAGATGGGAGAATTATTCGGTTTTCTCTAACATTTCGGTGGGCACTTGTGGACACTTCTACGCTTGAAGGAGGTTAGGTTTTTTTTTTCTTGTGGAGCTCCAGGTAAGTTTGTAACTCAGTTGTTTCAAGAAATGGGAACTGGAAAATCTGAATATCATAGTTTAGGGAAATGATAAGAGTTTTTGGTGTTAAATATTTTCCCATAGTTTCCCTAACATTGGATAGAGTTGAGATTGTTTGTTCTTTCTGTGTCTGAGTGCGTGCTTAAGCTTATTATTTACTCTTATTCACGCGTTCTGGTATGTTATGATAGTCGCGGTTGACCATTTGTCTTGACATTTGAATTGATATGGGTTCATAACATTGATATGACAGTGATTGTCGACCTAGAAGGGTAGTCGGTTGTGTGGTTACGACTTCACAGTGATTGAGGTTATGCATTGGATGATGTTATGAATGCTCAATGCTTTAGAGTTTCTCTGTCATCTGGTATCTCTGATACACCTGGCTCCCAGCCAACTTATATGACTGTTATTCCTCTGCCCCAATTAAACTGTTATCTTTGTAATATATAATTCTCTGTCATACTCGTTCTCTCTCATGTTTGTTTCCATGACATCTGGTTCTTTGCCAAACTAGATTCTCCTCGTCGACTTCTTCACTAACAATCTTGTCAGGTCAAGAACACGGGAGATAGAAGACTAAATGGCAAGCCTTTAGTCATAGCAAATCGATGAAAGATTTAGTGCCTTCCTTTATTCTTTGCATTCTAACACAAGATTTTTCGTATGGGTGAGTGTCAGACAGTATATATTTGAATCGTTTAGCTGAGAGGCTTGAGATAAGACCCCGTCCTATGCTTGAATATCATATTGAAGAGTGCGGTGAAGAGGAGATGCAACGGAAGTTACATCTTCTTCGCTGCCTGTGGAGTCTTGGTTTAGCATTTGATTTAAGAGATTTTAGCTTGCATGCTGTCGTTATATTCTTGGAAGTGTTGATCTGTTATAAAAAGGTAGATATTCTATTTTACCTAGGTGTCATACAAATCTTGCTTATTCCTTTTGGCTATGTGCTTTGAAACCTTGAGACTAAATGAATGAACCTTATCTAATATACCGTTGCGGACTAGCTGTTGTAGTTTGTGTGCATAGAGTGTAATGAATTATATTCCTTGCCTGTCGCATATAACAGAAAAGGGAACAAAGGTCGATGGATGTTCAGTAGTGTTTGATTTCTTAACGATAGCTATTGTTTTTTATAACAGTCAAGTGACTTGTTAAAGTCTGGTCTATGGTGAAAGTGGTGTGGCAGAAAAATCGATATATATGCATTTGGTTCACAAGTGTTTCACTGGTAAGTGATAGTCATCATTTCGGTAACTTAAATCTGTGTGTTGTTTTAAAATTCTTAAACCTTTACAACAAAACCATTTTGTGCGTAACCTGCCATCATGGTGTTCCATGATTTTGCAATTTGTTGAGGCATTTTGTCAAGCAGTTCTCATGCTTTGTGCGTGCTTCTTACTATTGTGATCATGCATGGTAATTAGTGGCTTCTAGGGAGGGTGTGTTTTTATACGTGTTATCTTTGGAGAGAGGCTTGATGTTTTGTGGCTGCGCCTATTGGCTTAAGTAGTCAAATTCCCACAAAGGCTTATGCATTTTGCACCATTAGCATCGATGTCTAAACTTTGTGTGCTTAGCATTTGAGAGTGGTATTGTTTTTTTTCTTTCCATCCGTTGGTTATATAGTTTAGCATTGACATTTGATATTAAAATATGTTTGTAATGTAAGCTTATGCCTTTTAATGTATGTCTATCAGATATCATCGGCTAGCTCTAGCTGAAAAAAAAATTGCAAGCTGTTTAATTACTATATCTAATATATGTTACCATCTGTGCAAGCAATATCTGCTACCTTCGGTGTAGGTTAAGGTCATTCATCTTTCTTCCAGTCATGACACTCGTTGTGTTATTTTATTCTTCTCTGCTGCGGGGGAAGAGAAGGGAAGATAAAAATTTGGGAAAAGTGGGCTTCGTCGGGATACCAGTAGAATGAAGGGCTGCGAAAGAGTCAGTATTTGCCTTTCAATTTTTCTGCCTCGACGCATAGGAATTCAGGTTGGTTCCATCCTTCTCATGTTTGTTTCTCTTCATTTATTTGTGTCAATCGATGCCTTAGGAATTCAGGTTGGTTCCATCCTTCTCATGTTTGTTTCTCTTCATTTATTTGTGTCAATCGATGCCTTCAGTATTTTGTCTGCCTGAGCATATGGTCTCATTGTGAATTCCCTGTTTTTATTCAATGCTACATGTTGGTTATAATCTGTTGGATAGACAGGTATAGAGTTAAGGTTAATGACTGATTTTATGTGTAGGTGAGTGAATGTGTTTATATTTTCTTTTTATGTATGGTTAATATTATTAAAAGAACCATTCGTTTTTGTCAGAGGAGTTTTAGACTCTATATATTATGTTTCTATAGTTTCCCTTAGTTATTTAAGGATTTCTTAATAAACATAATTAATTGATTGTTTTGTTATGCTTATGGGTATAATGTTAAATGTTTATAGTAACCATGTCTTAGAAGGGAGAAGGAAGTAGGTAAATATATATTTAGTTAGTTATTTATGTTATTTTGTTATTGTAGATAAAATTTAGTTAATTTTTTTTAAAGAATGGATAATTACTTAACGATAGCGCTTGATATGTTGCGAGTCTTAGCTGATTAGAAAATTATATTTTTTTTAAAAAAAAAATGTATTATGAAAGGATTGTTATATTTATATTAATTAAAACAAAATATTGAAAATTGGTCGATAAAGGAATGAAAATTGGGAAAATATACTACAAACTAAGTGATGTTTTGTGTTCAATTCCTTTGGAGGTTGTGAGTGTTTGACTATTGTTTATCCTATTCACTTAATCTGTGTCCACCAATTCTTTTGTACTCCAACGAGTTCACTAGGAGAGCTAGTGTATATGTTCCTTGTTGAGTTTTAGTTTGAGAGCACCCTATAGTTATTGTGTTTCTAATTTATAGTCGTAAACTTTTCTCGTCAATGTGGGAACCGTATATAAGTATGTGTTTTATCGTGAGCTGTCTAGCAAAAAGGGAATGTTGTTATGCCTTGTGACCTTTCTTGTGCAAGTATGAATAAACATTTGAGTAGGCTAATTTTATCTTATTTTTGCAAGATTATGCTTACCTAGTTCATTAGTCTTCGACTTCACCTAAGTGGGTGGCAGCCGCCTAAGAAACTGTCTAGGGTGATGGACCCTAGAAAGGGTTGCATACCCACTCTTCTTGTATGTACTTTTGTATGGGTCACATAATGCTTATGAATAGAAATTTGAGTTTAGCGCGTATTTGTGGTTCGGTGTTACTTTTGTGTTGGAATAGATTCCTTCTTGAAAGTCTTTCGAGTGAACCCTTGGTTGGTCAGTCAATGAGTTGGAGCAGCTCAAGTTGTCGAACTACAGTGCCTCTGCGAATTATATACGTAGGTAAGGCCATCGAGTGATGAGCTCCCGAGGCATTAGGTCGGGCCCCTAGGACTGTTCTTCTGAGTTTTGTTCGAGTCTTGTTGTTTGTCCCCGATAACGTAAAAACTACCATTGATTTATATAGCTTCTCTTAGTGAACATGTGCTAACTGTCTTTGATCTGATGTGTGTGCCAAGTCATGTAGATCTTGCAGGTATAGGCATTGGGAGCAAGGACTTGTCAATAAAATGGAATGTAAGAGGTATGTTAAGTTGACCTAAGTGGACTCTATTGCCAAAGTCAGTAAATCACTTCTATCTTTTCTTGTAGCTTGTGTGATCATTGAGTATAGCTATAAGTAGTGAATAGTGTTGTTATCTTTGTTTCGTTGTTAGTTGTTTGTGAAGTAACCTCACGTGCTCCAGAGAACTAAGTGTACTAGTGTAATGTAATGTGTTATATGTTTATGGTTAATGTTCTTGTATGTTCAATTTTAATGTTTAAAAAAAAAAATTATTTGCTTTGTCTGTGTTCTCTGAGTTGCATGACGGGCGTTACAGAATTATTGTTAAGATTGAATCATAACCCTAATCTAACCTTAATCATAAACCTAATCTAACCTTAACCTTAACCCTTATTATATTTGTTTTATTATATATATATATATATATATATATATATATATATATATATATATATATATATATATATATATATATATATATATATATATATATATATATCAATTTTTAGGATCTTGATTTAAGTAAGCTAAAGTTTAAGGTTAAGGTTAGGGGTTTAATTAAGCTCAAGGTTAGGGTTAAGGTTAAGGTTAGGGTTTGATTAGGGTTATAATTAGAGTTAAGGTTGCCATGAGAACTATGGTTAGTGTTAAACTAAGGATTATGAATAGCATTAGAATTATGGTTAGGGTTAGAATTATAATTAAGATTATAGTTAGGGTTAGAATGAGAAGGGTTAGGATTATAATTATAGATAGAGTTAGGGTTGGGGTTAGCATTAGGGTTAAGGTTAGGTTAGGTTTACCATTTAATTAGAGTTGGGCTTCTAAGATAAATCTTGGGTTCAAGGATAGGGTTAGGGTTGGGGTTAGAGTTATAGTTCAATTACAAATAGGATTAGGGTTCAATTAGGGTTAATGTTAAGGTTAGATTAGGGTTATGATTCAATCTTAACAATAATTCTCACTCTAACTCTAACCCTAAACTTAATTGTAAAATTAATACTGACACTATTTTTAACCCAACCCTAACTAAATATATATCTAACCCTAACCTTAATCTCGGATAGCTAAAAGTAATTATAATCTTAATTAGCCACATTAAAGTACAATAGACACATGAGAAAGATATCTTTAGGCATATTTTATATGTATTATTAATAAATTATATATGTGTGTGTGTGCTAGTAAGTATTTAATAAATAAAATAAATATATCAATTTTTTAAAATATAATTAATAAAATAATTAAAAAATGAATGAATATTTTCTTAAAATTATTATTATATGTGTGTATATATATATCAATTTTTTATCTTTTAATAATTATTTCATTTTATTTCACAAATATTTTATTAATTGTATTTTAAAAATTGATATATTTATTTTATTTTATTTATTAAGTATGAAACATTTTTTATTCTTTAAAAATTATTTTATTACATATATTTTAAATTTTGATATTATATATATATATAGATATTTTGAAGGTATAAGAATTATTTTATCAATCATATTTTTATTTTTTTTTAGACTGCAGAATCGGGTAGCACGCACTTCATAAATCAAGAAGGCGCCCTGCAAACCAGCTGGACTCTGACCTCCTATAACCTGCAGCGGCGCTCAGAAACTTTTTAGCTGCGGATCGGCTAAGGGCCACATGACGCTTCTCCTGGGCATCACCTGACAGGGAGACTAGAACTCGTGACCGCCAGAGCCTAACGAATTATTTCTTAGCCAACCGAAATAGGCCCCCTTATCAATCATATTTTTAAAATTGATATTTATTTTTATTTATTTTTATTAAGTGTATATAACAATTACTTCAAAATTACTTTATTAATTATATTTAAAATAATTCAAAGTAAAATAAAATTATTTTTTAAAGAGCAAAAATTTTATTTTATATTTTTAAGATTTAAATATACAACAGTTTTTAAGAATTTTAAAAAATAGAGAATAATTTTTTAAAGAACAAAAAAAATATATTGCACATACAATGCACAGCTCACAAGAAGAGATAAGGAAGTACAATGCACATTAAACAATGTACATTAACTGACAGTCTGTTAAAACAAACGACAGGCTATGTGCTTTGTCTGACATTAGAGTAGGTCGTTGGGGTGTACTTATGCAGGATGGGCATAGCATGGCAGCCCATGGGATGCACATTGGGTTTTGTAGGCTGCGTAGCCAGCACCTTTCCTTATTTTGAATTTATTAAATAATTATTATTGATTTTCTACCTACATTACATCTAAAGTCCTGATTGATAGCCTGATTGAAAAACTTCTATAACTTTCAAACTACTTAACATTTTTTGAATCTACAAGATGCACCACATTCTATGCTTCACATACTATAGGATAAAAAAATGAATTTCTTAATTTTTTGACCAAGTTATGGTGGCCAGACACAAACGTTTTAATAATTCTAAAATTTTCTAATAAAAAAATCATAACTAATTATTTACGTGGAAATTTTTTTTAAAAAAAATCTGACACATTTGAGCATGTGTCCTTTACTTATATTGAAAAAATAAAAATAAAAATTATGTTTTTCATGTACTTAGAGTGGTCAGACATACACTTGCTTCTTATCTTTTTCTTGAAAATTTAGTACCACTGAATTGAAATTTCAAATTTTCTCAAAACAAATTTACTTTTTCCAAAAATGAACTAGTAGCCTAGAAACTACATTCAATTTTCTACAATTTTTGTTCTTACATATTTTTCAAATTATGTTAATAACCTATTCAAATTTTTATGTCAAGTTGCCTAACTCTAATTTTCTAAATTTTCATCGCCACTTAGAGGCCTAGTTTGGACCCCCATGATCCTGCACTAACCCATTTAGGAGATTTAACATAAAGAAAATGTAACTAACAAACTATATGGAAAATATGAAGGTAATAGACATTGTGGACCTGTCAAAAGTTGATGCTTTTGTAACCCTAACAGAGACTCATTCACCCTATCGTGAATGGGTCCTCGTAGGGTTTTCTGGAAAACTCTAAATCTGAGATTGAAGCTTAAGACTTGTAATTCCTTCCTGTGACTTGATATCTCTTCTCCTAGATCCGATTCTATCAAAATCTGCAAAACAAATTTGTTTGTTTGTTGGTGGATAGGGGTTTGCCTTGGTCAAACCCCAAGTTTAGCAATTAAACAATAATGATAAATATAAATTTGAAACATGAAATGTGTGTTGCTAAGTGATTTCTAGATCCAATTGTGTGCAAATTTTTTGCATCAATGTTTCAGATCACACTCTGTGATCAATTTTTTTCTCTTGGTGCTCTCAGCTCTCATCCTGATGATGGATCACAGAGTGTGATCTAAAACATTGATGCAAAAAAATTGCACACAATTGAATCCAGAAATCACTTAGCAATAGCATTATGGATTGTGGAAACTTGGTATCACTAAATGAAACATGTGTGCAATCTTAACCTTAAGTGTGTCTAAGATTAATATTTCAAATAATTCCATGAAACCCTACTCAAGTGTGTTAGAATAGGATCCTAAATGAAAATGAATAAAGATGAAGACCTGCTCTAGGAGACCTCAAATCCCCTTAATAAGTCACAAATATGAATATACCTCTCTTTAGGATGACAATAGAATGATCATATGATATGGAATCACTTAGGAAAAAAATCATTAGGTTACATTGAATCTCATAGTGCTTCTCCCAAAACCTAGAATCCATCATGATTCTCCATAGGCATCTATCATCAATTCTTCAACAATGCTTGATCTTTGATGACAAAACAAGCTTGAAGACCTAAAAAAACAATAGAATTTTTCTCCAAGACTTCACTTTTGCTTGTTCCTTGCTCTTGAATGCAAATGCTTGATCTTATATGAATTTATCTTCCTTGTCTAGTGAAAAAATGAATGTAAAACTTAGGTTTATAGGCTTCCTTCCTAATTTTCTAGTTATTAGATCTCAAAAGCTAGCATGTGAAAGTTGAATTTGAAACCTTAAAATGATGCCCAAAACATACCAAAATCTAAGTTTAGGGCTCTTAATGAGGACCCATTCGCCCTATTGCAAATGGGTCCTCACCTAAATCATCAAGACTCCTAGAATGTCAGAGCATTAATTTATTCCCTAGCATTTGTTCAATGTGGGTTGTGGTGTCAAGAATTAAATAAAATTAAGTTAAATAGGCCTTGGGATGCATGATAAAGGGGTATTAGGGGCCTATTAATGGGACCTTAAAATGCATTAATGAATAGATCACCAAAATATGTCCAAATAAGTGTGAAATTATACTTTCTCCTAGAAAGGGGTACAATTTTCTACACTAAAGTAATATATAATAGAAATGTTATTTTTAGAGAAACTAAGCCTTCTTATGTTACATTGTAGCCAAAAAAAAGTAAATAGGAAGATGTGATTCAATATCCTTCTACATCTGAGAAATTTGAACCAAGGCCCATGGATAGAAAAGAAGTTGAGGAGAGCTCATCTAGTTTTGAATCTTTAGAAGAGGAGGAAGAACCTCCAACTCAGCTTGTTTGTAGGTCTACAAGGCATAGATAACCACCTAAAAGGTATTCACATGATGATTGGAGATGTATTTTTTCTTTGAATTCTAACGTGGATGAACCTAGATCAGTATAAGAGGCATTAAGTATGAATGATGCAAAATCTTAGAAGATTGATATAGATAAAAAAAATAGTAGCTTTGAAAAAGAATAATACATGGGATCTTGTACCATTTCCTGAAGGAAGAAAACCTATTGGTTGCAAATGGGTGTTCAAGAAAAAGATTGGTTCAGATGGAGGTATTGAGAAGTACAAAGCAAGGTTGGTTGTGAAAGGTTACTCTCAAGCTGAGGATGTTGATTATGGTGAGATATTTTCTCCTATTGTAAAAATGAAATCCAGTAGATGTTTGCTTTCTATTGTTGCTACTTATGATTTAGAGATTGAGAAAATAGATTTGAAAACTACTTCCTTCATGGTGACTTGGAGGGGGATATTAATATGACACAACTAGAGCACTACGTGGTGAAAGGAAAAAGTAAATTGGTTTACAAATTGAAGAAATATTTATATGGCCTAAAACAAAGTCCTTGGATGTGGTACTAAAAATTTGATACATATGTGTTGAGTTCGGTATTTGAGCATTCTAAATCAGATCATTGTGTATATTATAAAACTAATGGTGATCAATCATGTTTATTGTATTACATGTTGATGATATGTTATTTATTGGTAAAGGGGAAGGTATGATTTCAGAATTGAAATCTCAACTTGTAGCTAAATTTGAAATGAAAGATCTTGGTATAGCTAGACACATTCTTGGGACGGAAATTAGAAGAGATAGAGTGAACATAAAGCTATGACTTCGCCAAAGTAAGTATTCCAATTCAATTTTACAAAGGTTTGACATATAGGATTATATACCATTGTGTGTTCCTTTTTAAGCTAGAAAAAAGTTATCTATTTCAGATTGTCCAACATCCCCATCAGAGATGGAATACATGAGTATAGTGCCCTACCAGAATGCAGTTAGAAGTTTGATGTATGGTATGGTTTATACTAGACCAGAAATTTCCCAAGCAGTGGGATTTCTTTCCAGATATATGTCTAGTCTGAGTAGAATTCATTGGGATGCAATTAAAAGAGTCTTCTGATATTTTGTGGTACCTCAAATTATTCCTTATGTTATCATAGTAATTTGACTAAAGATGAGATTTCCCTTGATATTCATGGTTATGTGGATTTGGACTGGGAAGGTGTTGTTGATAGAAAATGATCCAACAATTCTTATGTGTTTACTTTATTTGGAGGTGCAATTAGTTGGATGAGTAAGTGATAGGCTATGGTTGCTTTATCCACTACTAAAGTTGAGTATATGGAAACTACTCATGCTTGTAAAGAAGCCATTTGGCTTAAGAGACTATATTCATATATTGAAATAAAACAAGGTGTTGTGAAAATTTATTATGATAGTTAAAGTGTGATATGTCTTGCGAAGAACCCAAAATTTCATGCCAGGACCAAGCACATTGATGTACAATATCATTTTGTTAGAGATATGGTTGAAGATGGTAGGGTGAAGCTGGTTAAGGTAGATACTTTGATGAATGTTGATTCTTTAACTAATCTTATGAACGTAAAGATGTTCAAATGGTGTTTAGAGTCTATGGGACTTTCGACCCATAGCAATTAAGAGATGATGTTTATAAACCCTCCCATTGCTCTTGCAAGGTGTTCAACAAGTGGGAGATTTATTAGGAAAATGTGTCTCAACCTTGCAATTACATAAGGTTTATTGTTGATAGGTAAGCACAAGGGGCGTGTAGGGCGGGGAGGTGGGGGTGTTGGTACCCTAGCGAGGGGTCTAGGGGGGTCATCCCCTAGCAGGGGCTTGGTGGCAACGCCCCCAAAAGCCAAATTTTATGTATATTTAATTATTGTAAATATGGACCATTCATCATTAGGTCTCATATCTGACGGTAGATTTTTTTTGGCTTGGCTTATCCTAGAAGGTAACCTTATTTTATGAGGGCATTATATTACAATTGTGTATTGTGATGTATTTTGAGAGTCTGATAGCGATCGTGTTGCCTCTAGATCATTGGTTGGTGATACTCCTACATGAGAAGCTTTCTTTGCAAGTATGTTGTAATCTTCATGATTTCTGAATATTGGACGACTTTTGGAATGTGGGTTTTTTTTCTCTCAAGAGGGTTTTCCCCATGTAAATCACTATGTTGTGGTCATGAATATTTATGTTTATTTATGTTTAAGTTTCTATAACTATTAAAAAGATCTATAAAGTTTTGCAATATCCTCCTCTCAAGATTAGTGTAGGAAGTTGTTTCACTACCTTAACTTCCTTACATGTTGATCATTCTAAATTTGTTAGCAAATGAATTCTTTGTAAGTGCATCCCAAGTATCCTCTAATTTGACATTGTTTTCTTTCCTACCCCTATGCTAATCACCTCAATAATTCTAATTGGTGAATTTGAGGTAAGACAGTTGATTTGGAACTTCTTCTCCTTTTATGTCATCAAGTAAAAAGAATGGGCATACAACCTAAACTAGTGAAGAAATATCCTCCTCATTTGAAAATTCATCATCACTTAACTAATAGGGCTCTCTACTTTGATTAGAACTTGATTTTACAACCACATGAGAGTTAATAACATGGTGAAGAATTTTTTTGAGCATAAATTAAATTCTTTATATATATTATTATTATTATTTATATAATATATTAAAGTGGTGTTCAGTGATAACTTTAAGAACCCCCTCCCCCTAAAAAGATATAAAATCCTCATAAATCTTTCATTTTTTTGGAAGAAAATATTAATTTTATTGGTGAATTTTTTAAATCACTAGAAATTTGTAGAAAATATTGATAAATCTTGATGAAAAACAAGCAAATGCATTAATTACCATGGTGAATTCTTATTTAAAAAGTAAAATTAAATTCATATTGAAAAGTAAGGGCTTAAGTGTGGTAGTGATTGACTAGTTTAAGTGTAGTGCTCATATCTATAATTTATTAATATTTTAAATCAAACATTGAATATTTTAATCAGCCCTAAATTATTTTTTACCAATATTGATTTTATTTATAATCTAATAGAACTTTTGGGCTTTATTTCATGGGCCGAAATGTACCCGCAAAGTTCTAATGCAAATTTGGGCTCCATGGGCATTGAAGCTCTCTAGATACATTTTGGCCTATGAAATTTAACCCTAGCCATTAGATTATAAATCTTCAATGATTTAGATACAATTTTGAGCCCCATGGGCATTAGAGATTTGTATGTACATTGTGGCCCATGAAGTATTAACATTGTTATTCTCTTACACATATCATGCTAGGATTAAATGCAAAGTGGTGTAATGATAGGGTGGCTTACTTATATAAACAAGAAATAGCTACTAGAAACAAGATGATCCTCGACTTTAATAAAATCTATTGAAACTTTGGAAGTATTTGAAAGTATTGATTCCATAGATTTTATGTTAAATTTTTACAAGGAAGAACTTGATGTATATACACTTGAGCCAAACATACTACAAAAGTGTGAATTGTACTCTCCTAAGATGAGTAAACTCGTAGAGAAGACATACAGTTATTCTTTCATGACAATTAAAGAGGCAGTGAATAAAGGTGAGTAAACTTAATTTACTCTATTCTTAAAGAACAATATTCTGTTGAAATTTAAAACACAAATACAAGGTAAAAATGATACAAGAAAACAAATGAATACAATGTCAAGAATGATAAAAAAAAGGCAAATGAATACAAGGTCAAGAATGATATAAGAAAATAAAATCATTCACTTGTCTAACATTTGAGAGACCATTACCACATAATTTACTTTCAATAAATAGAGGTATGCAACCCTCACTAACTACTTTACATCCCTTTCAACAACCAAATCACCGTCTCTTAGAAGCACCTTTTACCTTAAGTGCAAAGCTAGGACATGTTGGGGTCCATGGTAGAAGTGTTGTACATAGGGGCAACTATCACCAAAACTAGGTAGGTTTCGATTTTTCTAAGGAAGTTGGGATGTGGGGGTAGTTGTTACTTTACTTTTACCAAAATTTTCTAACATGGCCTCCATTAGCCCTATTTTCTTTATATGACACTACTTACATATGCCAATGAGGAAAGCTAGGCATGTATAGGAAGCATATATTAATTAGGTCGGGCATCTAACTGATGGAAAATTAATTAATATTTTAATTATCCAAAAATGGAAAGGATATGTGACCACGATAGGTATTTTAATTTCACACATTACGTAATAATAAAAGAACTTTGTCTACCGTCCACTAAGTAACTAATTGGCGTCAAATCGCAGGTAACCGCCCAGTGACATCACGTGTAATTGGCACTAAACCTCCGATGTTGACGCCTCGGGAGATTTGAATGGTCTACATGTCATGACGGCAACCGTCGCTTTCACACGTTTATTGAAAGCTTTGCAGACGTGGATGGGTACTGTGTGGTAAACAGTACACGTCAGCGTTGGGACCGCCGTGCCTGTAAATTCCGTCACCTTCGCACAGAGTACGCATATTCTCTTGCGTTGTTCTTCGTTGATTTTTCTTGGTCTCCCAGCATGCATATTATAATGAATTCGCATTCACATTCAGGGGAGTAGGTGTTAGAATATACATTAATACTTTTCGTTTACTTTCTCTACCCCTTTTGACGGGTCATTCAAAACCATGGAACAAATATATGTGGCTTGGAGTTTGAAAGGTTGTGGAAATGAGAATATATATGTATATATATTTTTTCCTTTAATCTTTTTTTTTTTAGGCTAAGTGGAATGTAAGAATTTTTAATAGTATTTTTTATTAAAGTGTAAAGTAGGTTTCGAAAGGGGGCAAGAGTCCACGGTGCATTGGATGAGTGGTGGTGTTGGTGTTGTGGTCACTAGAGTTCAAGTCTTTGGACTTGACTCGTAGCATTGTTGCTATCGTTGGCAATTGTTGTGTGAGATTTTTGCCTTATACTAGGGACTAGGGACTAGTGTCTAGGACCCATTCCCTCGTTGGGTTGGTGTGCTCGCAGATCTTGTGCCCATGCAATTCTCGCCTTGTACCAAGGACTAGTGTCTGGGGGCCACTCCCTCGTTGGGTTAGTGTGTTTGTGGGCCTTGTGCCCCTGTTGTGCTATCGTGCTCATAGGAGTGGTGGTTGTTGTGCATCCATGCCAAGATGAGGTCCTTGTTTGTGTCCTCAATAGATCATAGCTCCAATCAAAAAGAGTTTACGAACAAAAAAAAAGTACGTCTTGAAAGCATATGAAATTCATATTCAATTAATTACATATTAGGTAAAAATATGTTGATCTTGTAAACATTGAAAATTGACCACTTTCGTTTGGTCAATTTACTCCTAGCTCGACCAATTTCATACCCTCTATATTAGTTAAATAACACCCTATTATTTAATTAATATTCAATTATCCCTTATCCCTTCATCCTAATCTATTTCCTCTAAGTCCCCTAAATCCCTAAGGTATTTAATTAAAAGATTAAATATTTATACCCTTTAACCATTCTTCTCTAAATTAATTAAATAAACCAATTAATTTAATTTAGTCATTTATCCATATGAATTAAATCTAATATTTAATTCCTCCTCACCTTCTCTCTCTGTCACATCCTCCATAATCCACCCTTGATCCTAATCCCCTTGCTAATCCCACCATTAGGATGTGCACATTCCTAATCCTTGATTAGGAGGTGTCACATTCTCCAACATTTACAAGTGGGTATTTAATCCACTTCATTAAACTAATCTCTCACCTAATTACATTGTTTGCACAATCTAATTCTATGATTAAGCAATTTAATCCCCTTGTCATTTATGGCACCTATCCTTTTGTATCCTCATCATAAAAAAATTATCCTTTTAGAGAAGCAATCCCCATGCCTTTAAGGGATTTTTAATTCCTTTTTATTCTCGCCATGTCCCTAAGAAATTTTTAATTTTTTTAATCCTTCCCATGTACATTAAATAGGAATTTTATATTCCTTTGGTCAACCTTTTCCTCTCATCTTCTCTCATGGTGACAAGTGTCACCTCCATCAACCCTTGATCTTTCCCATAGACTCAATCTTAGCCATCCATTATCCCTCCCTCTGGTAAATGGCTAAACATTTAGTCATTTATGTATTTACCACATTCATACACACTTCATGCATACACTCTCAAGCTCTTACACTATCACCATAGCCAAACTTGCATCTCTTGCCATCTACACCCATTTTACATCCATATTTGCATCCAAATCAAGCAAAATCAACCCATTATGCTACTAAAATCTTGAAGGAGCACATAAAGAAAAAAAATCCTTGGGGCAAACACATCAACAAGTACAACCTTGGAGGTATTTTGGTGTCTACATTTGTAGGTTTGAACTTTAATCTTTAGCCCTAATTATGAGTGTTTTTTTTTTTAATCGTTGTTTGGTTTTCTTCTTTTCCTTGTATTTTAGGTAGGTAAAAACACTTGCACACAGATCTATAGTAGAACAACAATATAAGTGCAACAATTGATAGATCGAAATACGAAACAAACAAACATGGTAAAGTACAAACACACAAAATATTAAAGTCTACTCAAAGTTTATGCAGCCTCTAGTTCTTTGTAAGAGCTCATGTAGGTCTACAAACTCTTGTACCTCCTCTTTTTGCATGATTTTTCTTCTTACTACTTGTTGAACTTGGATTGACTATATTCCTCTTACCATCCATTTGAGTAGTAGGGATCCTAGAGTCTTTTGTTGAATTCTTCAATTTATCACTTAGAATCTTGAGATCCATAACACTACTTTTTATTGTACATTTACTAAACTCAATGGCCTTATTGAGGTTTTGTTTTTTGATTTTATGTATTTTTTTGGGGAAACAATTCTAGTGGTATGATTGTCCTTAACCTGGTAGAGCTCTTTCTCAAGACCTACAATTTTCTCTTTCTAATTGACACATCAAAAACTAGTTTGTTGACTTCAAGTACTATATCCCATATTTGAAAGATTCTTACCTCCTTTTGTTGGAACTCAATTTTGTAGTGATAATTTTTGTGTCAGTCCCTTCCTATTTGTGTGTCTTAGTAATGTTTGACCCATTGTTGATAATTGATCTGAAAGATTTCAAATGGGCAATCTTTCTTAAAATTGTACCTTTGGTTATTCTATCAACTCCCTCTTTTCATGTCTTAGTCAAGTACCCAAGCTGAAAAACCAAAAATGGGCCAAGTGTTGATTTTTTGGAATTTCAAAGTTTCAAGGTTGTTCATACCTACATACCTTCCCCATTGATCCCAAATCTCCACTCTAATCCTTTCAAAGAAATCAACTAAGTGTTGTTTATCACCTTATTGGAGTTTCGAGGGTATCCATCCTTGCATGTCTTTCTCCTCAATCCCAAAATGTTTCCTAGAAACCTTGTGAAATTAGCTAAGTTTTGATATTGTTGACCTTTCGAGCTATTGGGATTTCTCTTACCTTCCTACCATTCCTTGGCATCCCCAATACCTAATGCTTGAAAGTCTTATAAAATCCTAAGTCATTTGCATATATCAGACTTTCAGAATTTGTTATGAAACAACTTGCATAATAATAACATTAATGAAATATGATGCAAATAAGTTATAATAATATGCCACTTCAAGGGGGCAACCTCCTAATCCACTTTGAGGGATATACCTCCAATATTCTTCAATACAAACACAATACTCAACATGATGATAATAACCTACCTATACCTCCTTTATACCCTACTTATGCCTAGGATATTACCTAGGTTGACCTATATAAGCCTTAAGCCAACCTAAATAACTAAATATCAATATAATTATGATAATATGACTTAATTAAGAGTTAAGGTAGCCACAAACCAACTACTCATAACACTATACACATTATAGGGGTAGGGGCATAACAAAATTCCACATTCATTCATCCCTTGGTACTTATTCCCTTGATTCCTCAATTCCTCATCACCCCAATCATTGGCACATGGTATAAATTCCTCCCACCCCTCAACATTTGGTACTCCACCTATTTCTTTGTATCTCTTATCAAAGTTAGACTTTTGACCATTCCCTATTTGGTCACCTCGTTCCATCCACCCTTGATAGTCCAAAGATCTACAAAAGCCTTCTAAAATTTTCCCAAGAATTTATCAATTTCAAAGTTTTGGACTTTCTCTTACCTTCCTACTATCCCTTTCTTCTATGGTTCTTCAATATTTTGTTTATCAAACTTTTAGAAAATCTTCATCCCTCCATCCCTATAAGACTTTTCATCCTAGTCATGCTTTCTTGAAAGTTTGATTCCCCAACATGTTCCTTAATCCAATCTCGAATTCCTCTAAGTCTTCTAGGATTTTAGTTTTGCACCCCGTCATCCCATTAGTAGCTTTCTCATTAGAGGCATGACATCTAATAATAGTTTCTTTTGTCTAGATATTGGAGGTGGGCGTGTCTAAGTCATTGGTTTGATAGGTACACATTTCAACAACTTGATGGCCTAATTGTATATCAAAGCTTGAGAATTAGAGGTGTATGTTAGTACATCAAAATATTTCATGCTTCTCTCAAAGGTTTGATGGTTTGATGGATATGTGTTGAAATAGTACTCTAAAAAAATTGTTTGCATTTATCGAGGTTTTGATAATATCATTTCTCAATCATCCAAAGGTCTGATAAATTACTAAGTGATTATTTTAAATTTTGGAAAGGATAGAAAAAACACTTCTCCTCCATCTAACAATCAACTTGCATTAATGATGAATTCCCTACCTACCAAAAGTAAATTATTTGAAATGTCCATTTTGAGTGAGATTCATTCGAATTGCAAATTTTGTAGCTGCTACATTTCCATGGATTAGGGTTTCAAACTAGATGTATATTTTATGTTCTCTAACTCAATTCAAAGGGGGTTGGTAGTTTTTCTCAAGGATAAAGAAGTGAACTAGTGATTTCTAGAGTTTCAACCATTGAAAGTTAGTTGTAGGAGAGTAGTGGAATTCATAATTAGTTGTGGGAGAGTAGTGAAATTCATTGAATATCTAGTGATACCATGAAAAAATATGTTGTAAATTTAATGTATCAAAAACCATAAGTACATGTTCAAGGTATTTTACAATATTAAATAGATGTTCCCTTTAAAATTATTAGTGTTGTGGATGTAAATTTTGTTAGAGAATGTGAGAACATTCCAAAACATTTACAACTATTGTAATAATCTTCCATAATTTACATGTGAAATTTTTTGGTTTGATTATGGATAACTAAGCATTTTATATATGCAATATTTTCACTTGTTGCATCCTTATGCTTAGACCAATCTTTCAATATTTTACCTTTCATTATTTTATTCTTTTTTACTTGACTTTGCAACCATATATATACACTAGTTTGGAAATATTTTGATGCAATAATCCAAAAACAAAATATCAATTTTAGTAGTTTAGAAGTAAATCCTTCTTGTGCATCGATGACTAATGATATAAATAGGGAATTATTCTTAAGTGAATGTTTAAAAAACATTTTTTATGTGGGTTATGCTTGCACAGTTATATTAGCTATACATCTGGGCTATATACACAACCATTTTATCTTGACTCAGTGACAACATTTAGGGTCAAGATTGTAGTTGGTTTTGGTTATAGTCATTTTCATTGTCCATTTTCTTTGATGTAAATACCTATTATAGTATACCATTAGGGAAACCTTCCCAATTCTAAATTGAGTTCAAAGTGTAGGAGAGAAAACCCATTCTCATAAAGTTGACCTTAAACCCTTCATTCTTCTATTAATGAACCAATTTCATCCACTTGAATCAATGAAAAACCTAACTTTGTGAGTGAGATTCAGTTCTAGGAAGTGGAGCAACAATTTTGGGGCCCAATAATTTGAAGGTACATGAAGTTACCCTTTAAAATTCATGTCCATAATATAAATTTCAATATTAAGTTTATTAATTTCAATGAAAAATCATTTAGTTAGGTTGTGTTAGACATCAAAGGCATCATGAATAGTCAATTTCTATATAATGTGATTAACCACTTTAGCAATATCTTATAGGGGATTCAAGATTATTGAGGAGCAAGGTTTAATCCTTAGGAGGGGTAGGATAAGGGTCTTGAATATAAAGGAAGAAACCACTAATTGTAGGTTTACTTTTATACTTACATTCATCCTATGGTATCCACCTTTCTTTGGAGTCTCTCAAACACTACCACAACTCATCTTCTCAAATCCCCTTTTCATTTAAAAATATTACCAACATGGGCTTAGGGATTTTACCTAGGGAAATCCATATTTTATATTTATTCTCCCTTACAAGCTCGTATTATTTACTGTAACCTTGCACATCTCTTCTCTCTTAAAAAATCAATATTTAAATCTAACTTACCCTCACCCTCACTATCCTCCCAAGACTCTACCAAGGCTATAGGGTTGTCACTAAGTGGTTTATAACTATACGTTAAGGAATTCATAACCATTTTCTCATTTTATTACTTCTTTAGTGAATATAATAGGGGCAGTAGGCTCTAGCAAAAGTAACAATAAGCATGATCAACTCTTTGTGTAAGAGAATCATCATTGGAGTCCTTTTACATTCATTAATGGAGCTTTTACAAGAAGATATCAAATAAAAGGGGAGAGATACGAATCTCTTATAATGAAATTAGTTAAGCAAGAAAAAGTGGTATGAGTAGAGAGATTTAAACCTACCCTATACATACCTAATTAAATGTACTACCACCTTATCCCTTGGAGATTTAAAAAAATTCTTGCATGCCCTAATTCAAGCTTCTTCAAGGCTTCTCTTGGTTGAGGAAGGTAGATATGGCACCATCCCACAATCTTCTATCTTTGAATATTTTGGTGTCAATAGTGGAAAACCTAGTCACCTCAATAAGCAACTCCTCATTCACAATGAAATCCAACCCCTCTATCACCACTCTCCTTTTGTCCCATCCTTTGACAAAGATGTTAGCTAAAGGGGCTCATCATAACTATTGAGCTTCTCAAATAATTTCATTAAACCTTCATTAACCAACATTCTCCAAACCATAGGATTCTACCTAAGATTGTTACAATTTATTGGATCAATTTTGTTCCTATCACCTACCATCTTTGTAACACAATAGTCAATTTCCTCATTACGCCACAAAATATATATAGTATCCTAGTTGACCTTATTGAAAAAAAGGTTGAATTTAACTAGATAGAATGCATTGTTAGATACCAAATGTAGAATGCCACCCAAACTTGAAATGACTTTTTATAATGAAAATTGTAACAAGGAACTCATTTGATCACAAAGACAATTATTTAAATTAAAGACTACTAAGATCATTATAGTAAACATAACTACCTACAATAAAAAGATATCATTACACTTTTGAGTTTTCAATAATATTATTCATATAAAATTTTAATTTTTAATATATATTTAAAATCTAGTTTTTTATTTTTATTTTGATAAATTAAAACAATTAAAAAATAAATATCACAAATGTTTATGCACTTTTTAAAGGTTATTCAAAAGCATGAATTATATATAATCAAATAAAATAGAAATTAGACAAGAAGTTTTCCAAAAAAAATAAAAAAAATCTAGAATAATACAATTTTTTTATATAAACATCTTAGTTTTAGTTTATAAGAAAAGTTGATTATTAATATGTCTTAAGTTAAAAGTAATCATTTCAAAATATATGTTTTAATGTGTAACTTTAAAAAATACTTTAAACTTTTGTTTAATATATGTTTATTTTATGTGACTTTAATTTTTTTTTTTTTTAGTATTATTAATTAAATTTTAAGATAAAATCTTACATAATTATTTATAAAAAAAAATGGTTACACATTTTAATTTATAATTAAATATATAATTTTTATATTAAATATTTTTAGAATCATTAAATTGTATTAAAAAAATTTAATAGTTTTTTTTAATTTAGATTTATATAATTAATAAATTATAAACACTATGATTTTTTTAATTATATATAGAGATAATAATTTTGTTGAAAAGAACATAAAGTTAGAAATAGTGAAAGTTGATTTTATGGCAAATAGCTTCAAAATTATACTTGTCAATAAAGATATAAATAATTTTTATTTGCTACATATAAGAATGTAGTTTACATGTCTATTTCATTTAAGGGTGGTAAAAGGCATCACCATCATTTAAGATTTTTTATTATCATAATACTACATGCTTATTATATTTATAGTGGATAAGTTGAATGAAATGGGCTTTATTTTCTATATCATTAAAAAGTTATATATTTTTCTATTTTGTGATTTTATTTTAATTTTATTAAATGTGGATAGAGTTCACTCCTTTTATTTTATAATAAAATTATTATCAAAGTTAAGAGGAGTAAAATTTAAATATTTTAATGAGACTATAGTACATAACATATTAATCATATATCCAAATTGTTAGGATAGGTGACATTAACCTTGCATTCCTATACAACATTCATATGTCTCCATGTTCCTTGGAATGTCTTATAGGGAACTAAGAGAAAAATATTAAATATTGACATATTGTAATATTTTAAAGAGGTGATTTAATATTGGTGGAAGAATATGAAAGGTCATGTGTGTGATATCCAAGTTTGGAAGGAGTAAGGTTGTTTGTTGGTGTTCCATCAAGAAGCTAAAGAGTCATTAGAGCATCTGGAAAGGAAAAAGATGGATTGGCTATGGGATAGGCACACATGTTGGAGTCATGTAAATATTATTTAATATTTTATCATGCCTTTTGGCTATCCAAAAAGGGGTGTGGGTTTTTGCAAGTGGTTTTCATTGGAGTAATTAGGACCTCACTTGATAACTAATTAATTATTAATTAATTTTTTTGTTACAACAGGGGTGTCCCCATGACCCAGTAGCTCGTACCTTGGGTACCTGGGGCGAGCTAGGGCAAGACTAGTCCTATGTGGGTGAGATTCCCCGCCTTCAAGAATTTCCACCTCTTAAATCTAGGAGCAGAGTCGAACCTGAGACCAATGGGGAGTGAACCCACTGCCCAAGCCAACTATGCTACCCATGTGGGATTAATAATTATTAATTAATTATTAGGTCCCTTATTACTTTATTTACTTAAGCTAAACTTAAAAGTGCTTTTTTATTATTAGATTGGACCAAATATAGGTTAAGTTGTCTTATTACATGAGATTAAGTTATTTATCACAATCCAATAAAATCCTCATCTAGGGTTTACTTTTTTATTTTATAAGGATTGACATTTCATTGTAATTATTATCCAAGTATTTAATTTAATACAAACAAAATATCAAATACTTGTGTAGATCAATATTTTCTCTCTTGGTTGCATAGCAAGTTAGTTGATTTGATCTCTCGTTTGTGATATGTGTTTTGGTTGCAGGTGATTTTTTGGAGCTATGGGGTTCAACTATAAACTCCAACATAGTATCAAAGCACTAGAACTATGACTTGTTGTCCAAATTTTGAGAGTTTTGATCTTGAGGGGAATATTGTCTCATTCTAAAGTGAAATAGGCATCATTGCTGAGTTTAGAATGACCAATATTTTTTTCTTGGTGTATTTAAGAGAAAAAAATATGGGTTTTGTTCACAATCATGAAAAACCCATCTAGGTATCTATTAGATGTTTCAAATAGTGAGAATATCTTGCAAAAAACTCTATCAAATAGTATAGCATAACCATTTTCCCTATAGGTGAAGTTTATTTTCTTACCAAATCACATGTTTTGCTTTTTTGGAATTAAAAATTCTATCTGGGTTTTATTGAAAAATCAAAATATTTTGTGGGTATTTATTATTCTTTTCATGAAATGAGATTTTTTTTTTAAAATCCAAATTAGAAGGGTCATGTCTGTTGGCTATCAACTAGCTAAATTTACCCCATTTTTCAAAAAATCATAAATTCAACATACAATGTTGAAACTAGACAAACAAGAGATTGCCAAAAAGCTAGTTTTGAGAAATTTCTAGTGGTATAGGTCTTATCATCATTATTTTTGTTAATTTATTTTATTTTCAGTCAAATTAAGATCATCATTTTCTAATTTTGAGCTCATAAATTTTCACTCGTATTTCTAATTTTTGCGATTCCAACTACATTGGAAAGGTATTTTAGAGCTCTTTAGATCTATTCATTCACTTTTTCCAAAATGTTCCCTAATTACATTTTATTCATTTTTTTGTTATTTCACATTTTTGTTAATTACATGGATGTCTTGGCACCTAGAAAGGAATTATTTTTTGAGATGGATTCATTTGATCTTCTTTACATGCACTAAGGCTATTAATCTCTATTTTTTTCATTTTAGGAAGTATCATGGGCTTTTATATTTATCCTTTTGTGGTTCTCCTAGAAAAGGATAACTATAAGTCTTGGTGAAATGACATCTTGACACATGTCTCAGATGGCTTGATATTTTACCTTATCTAAATGGAATCATACCTATACCAAAAAAACTAGAGAGTTATCCAACATGGGGTATTTATCAATGATCATGTTGTAGGGGTTATATGTTCTAGTGTTGATCTTAATACTATGCATGTTTTATCAGACATTGATTTTCCACACACACTTTGGACTTGAATTTGGGTGATCTGTGGAGACCCTCATATCTCTCCATTCCCAAAGTATCCTACTATAGATTATATCATACCTTGTGTAAATGCAAATTTCATACCATTTAATGATGATACTTTAGAGGAACTTGAGTATATCATAGGTCTTTCATGTTCCAATGGTTTAAAGACTTGTCTTCATTTTCCCACTCTTCAGACCAATACTTCATGATAATCATTTGTTCCTAAATATATTGGCATCACCACATCTTTGGCACTTATTGATTCAGTGCAATAGGACATCTATCATCTTCCAAACATAGCTAATTTGGGATTTGTATCTTACAAATATATCATCCTTATTTGTATTCCTATATTGTAGATCTAGATGATTACTTTGAGGACATTCATCTCTGCTTTGTTGATAGCCACATCATCACTATTGGACCATCATATTTATTATCTTTGGAGCTTGTTCTACATTAGTCCTTATGAGTTTTTGGATATAGACACTTCAATGATTTTCAGAGGAACACATCATTTGGATTTGGATTCCTGATTCTTCCATCTTTCAAGATTGGATTCTCTAATAACTAATGGATCTATTTCTTCCTAAGGGGAGAAATCTTGTTTATAGGTAGTGGGTTGCAATCTATCTTTAGGTGTTCATAATTGGCACAAGAGCTCTTTCTTTATGGGGGGATTCATATCCTCATTTTCTCTCTCCTATTGGGGAGACATCTATTGTACTTGTGTGATAGAAGCAATCCTTGGGAGGTCACAATGAGTTTTCCTTCTACCCTTCTTTCACTAGTGAAGTTATTTATTTTTCTCTTTTGGATAGGATTTTTACCATGTGGTTTTCTCCTATTCTATAGTTATGATAAATTCATTTTTTATACATGGATACTTTATCAAGCCTTGTAGTTGGGACCCATCCATGCATCCATCATTACATTATTCATCAAGGTTTTTAAGCACTTCCCTAATTTGGTCTTAAGGGGGGTATTGGAGTAATTAGGACATCACTTGATAATTAATTAGTCATTAATTAATTATTAGGTCCCTTATTACTTTATTCACTTAAGATAAACTTAGGAGTGTTTTTATTATTAGATTGGTCTAAATATAGGTTAAGTTGTATTACTACTTGAGATTAGGACACTTTTTATGATCTAATCAAATCCTCATCTAGGGTTTTCTTTATCCTTGTAAAAGGATTGACCATTATAATTGTTATCCAAGTATTCAATTCAATACATAAATCATAATAGGTGCTTGCGTGGATCAATCTTTTCTCTGTTGGTTACATAGAAAATTAGTTTCTTTGATCTCTTGTTTGTGATAGGCATTTTGGTTGTAGGTGGTTTCTAGGAGTTGTGGGGTTTAACTATCAATTCAAAATAGTTTCATGCTTCTTGTTTTATTTTACCATTTTTGGTTTTACCTCCCACAAGTTTTATAAATTGGAACCATTGGATGGTAATATTCTCTTAAGTTATTGCAAGTATTAGGGTGTTGCTACATTTATTAAAGATCAATAGTGAAGTGTGTTATTGTGTATCTCTCATTTTAAGATTAATAATATAATTTCCTTATCTTCTTATGTGTCCATTTTTTCTCAAAAGGGTTTCTCCATGTAAATTTAGTGTCACATTTTGTTTTCTGATTTTATGTTGTGTTTAATGTGTAATCACATGCATAAATTTGATTTGGTGATATTATTTTTATATTTGAATTCACTTGCATAATTTAATATTGAAACTTTTCTTCACCTTATTTTCAACATTTGGTATTAGAGTTGATAGTTCTATTGAGAGAGGGACACCTTTCTCTTAAGTGTTGAAGGTTTTTTTGGCTAAGTGGGAGATTTTATTTTGTGGCATATTACAGATTTGTGAAGAGGATTGTTCTACCTTTCACTAGGATATTGAGAAATTCAATGGAACAAGTTATGAGATGTAGAAATTAAAGATCGAGGATCTCTTTGAAGAGGGATTAATGGTTTATAGTTTCACAAGAAATTAATTCTACTACACTATCCGATGAAGATTAGAAAAATTTAGAAAATAATGCATTAGGAACAATTTGGTTATATCTTATAGATTTTTCCCTCTTGAATTTCTCCATAGAATACATTGCATACAAGTTGTGGAAGAGGGAGGGTGATATATCAAGCTAAATTTTTTTCTAACAAGTTGTATCTCAAAAGACAGTTATATTCATTAAAAATGAAAGATGGTGATTTTATTATAGACCATTTAAATTCTTTTAATTTGATTATAAGTTAGCATGCATTAGTAGATGTTAAATTAGAAGATGAAAATAAATGCATCTTGTTTCTTTGTTATTTTCTTGAATCTTGGGAAAATCTAATTTTTACCATTTAAGTAGTGGTAATGTAGAGCCAAGGACAACATGATTTTCATACTTATTTTAGAGGATATGATGATAAAGTCTATAAAAGTTAGCTCCCAAGATACCTTGCATGTGTGGCAAAGGTCCAAAGAGAAAGGGACTAAAGGGGATAAAAATAGGGATAAGTTTAAAGGACATTCTAAAGCCTCTGAAAAGAGTAAATTATTGCAATTGTGGAAAAAGAGGACATGCGAAGAAGTGTAAGAAAAAGAAAATGAATGTCGATTATTCCACATAAAATTTCTCTGATGATGATTCTGATGCTTTTTTAATTTCATATAACAATATTAGAAATGGTTTTTGGCTTATTGATTCATGTTTCTCCTACTATATGATTCCTCACAAGGAGTAGTTTACTACCTACAAAGCATATAATGGGGAATATATTTTCCTTGGTGATAACAAAATAAATAAGGTTGTGAAGTAGTGACAACCTATCATGGAATTAAGCTGACTAGGGAGAAGGGAATTTCCAAAATTTGGGTTGAAAGGGACTCATTGAATATTATTAATTTCCCTAGGAATAGTTCCCCTCCTTCTTGGTCAATTGAAAGATTTATTGCGGATGCCATTTCCATGTTGAATGAGTTTGATGAGGCTTACATTTCCCATGCCTTTCATGAGGCAAATGGGGTGGAAAATTTGTTGGTGAATCTAGGTGTGACATCAACTAGATCTTGGGAGGTTAATGATAACCTACCGATGGAGTTAATATCCTTGCTAAATAATGATAGCTCCTAATTCTTTGGAGGATTTTGTCTCTTTAGGTGTTCTCAAGGAATTATGTTCATTTTAGGATGATACGGGTATGTGTAGGATCACGATGGGCCAAAAAGTGGCAATATGATGGGTATGAGTAGGGTATGTGGCTGATGACTTTTTTTCACCCAAAATTGGTGAAACGAAAAGGGTTTTTATTGGAGATTCTTAGCTTTCCACCAATATAAATTATGCTTTACTTTGAATTTAATAAATAATTATTATTCATTTTCTATTTGAATTATGACTAAAGTCCTGATTGATAGGCTGATTGAAAAACATCTATAGCTTTCAAATGGTATCACATTTTTGAATCAAATATGCCACATTCTATACTTCACATACTATAGGATTAAAAAAATGAATTTCATGAAGTTTTGACCAAGTTAAGGTAGTCGACATATGAGTTTTAAATTTTTTAAAAGTTGTAATAAAAAATTCATAATTAATTATTTGCTTGGAAAAATATGCATCACATCCGACATGAGTCCTCTACTTATATCTAAAATATTATCATTTTATTGTGGTTAGGGTGGTCAGACAAGCACCTACTTATTTTTCCCCTGAAATTTAAGTACTCCTGCATTGAAATTTCAAATTTTCACCAAATAGATTTCTTTTTTAAATAAACCTAGTAGTTTAGAAACTACATTCTATTTGCTATAGATTCTATTCTTACATATTTTTGAAATAATATAGATAAATTATTCAAATTTTTACATCAAGTTTCCTAACTCTGATTTTTCTAAATTTTTTGCCACTTAAGGGCCTATTTTTTCCATGATGATCCTGCACATAACCATACGATAGTTGACATTGGTGGTGCTCATTGGAATTTGTGGGAATACGAGTTGTATGTATAGGAGGATCTTGGCCATTATTTTCCTTTTTACCTTGAAAGGTAGGCCCATACGCTTTCTGGGTGCAATTTTACCCTTGGCCTTATTGTTTATTTGCAATCGTTTCTTGTGTCATCTCACTCCTGTAGACTTGTCACCATTGAATATGGGTGGTGATAGGTGTAGGATTGAGCCTATCTCATGTGATGAGATCAAAGCAAATGCTGATGTATAGTAAATTTTACAAAAAGGAGGAGTTACCCTATTCATGGAGAAATTACATGGGTTTAAGTTGAATGCCTCTCGAGAGTTTTTCGATGCTTGGCATGGTTGGGTGCTAAGTTTGTTTGTTAGGGAAATCACTGTCAATGAGGACTTTATCATGGAAGCTACAGGGATGTCGATCAAAGGAAGATAACTTTACAGAGAGAAATCCATGTCAGGGGCTTCCAGAATGAACTTTCTATGGGGCAAGGAGAAGGAAAAAATGGTGAGACTCTAATGTGGGGGTTATGACTACGCCAAAATCAAGCCTATTTGGGGTGAGGTGTCCATGGCATTGACGTGTTATTTTACCTTGGATGGGATATATACAGCTCTGTATGGGTACCATTTCATGATGCTTAATCATTTCCATCATGGTAAGCTAATTTCTTTCCCTTTCTATCTTCTGATTTCTTTGGAAGATGGGATTGCAGACTTCAAAAGGAATCCTAGAAATCCCTTCTTACATGAGGGTTTGATGTTGTTAACTGTGGAACACATAAATGCTAACTTTTTTATTGAGTCCCCTGTTCCCATCAAGCTTGATAAGTCAAAGAAGAAGGAGAAGATGAGTGGGAAATGCTAGATTGAGGAGATGGATGTTGACGCTGGGACAAAAATTGAGGAGGAATATTTTGCTTGCTTGAATGGTTACCACATAGACCTAGATTATACCACATCTACTAGGGGTAAGAAAAGCTTTGAAAAAAAGGCTAAGCCCTCCTCATCGCTTGTGAAACATAAAATTCAAGATACTTGTGATGAAAAGGTTGTGGAGGATAAAGCTAGTAAAAGGAAGACTTCAAAATAGGGGTTGATGTGTTCCCATGATCTAGTGGAAAATTTAAAGTAGGGTTCAATTGGGGTTAATAAGTTTAGAGAGGTGGAAAATTTGGTGAATGATGAGAATATTCAAAATTGTGGTGGTGGTGGCGGGGTCCCAGTTGTGGGGAAGGTGAATAGTGTTGTGGATTTGGAGGATTCTCCTGGTGTATCAATGTCTAAAGACAAAGGTAAGGATAAGGTTGCTCCTCTTGAGGGTTTCTAGGAAGATGACCCTCCCATGAGCTCCCATTAAGGGAGGGGCTTGTATTGGGATGGAATGGAATTTACACATGCATCTAGGTTGGTCAAGGAATGGGATGGTATCTCTTCTAATCTACTTATGTGGCTGGTTTAGGAGGTTTAGGACCTCCATGGAAAGTATGACACAATTTATCACTATAATATATCTACCCTAAGAAGCTTAAAGGAGAAGGACTATATCTTCAACATGGTAAAATTGCTAAATTATAGCCTTGGTCTTATGGTGGAGGACATTGCTAATCTAAAAAAAGATCATGGCCCTAGGATTTCCACAATGGAGAGGAATTTGATGTAGTTGTGTAAAGACCTAAATGCTATGATTAATCTTATCAAGGAGAAGCTTGAGTCCTATGTTGAAGGTTTGGTGTTCCTGAATGAAAAAGCTAGGGAATGGATGAGATCTCTGTTAAATGAGTCGATGAACTAGGATGAGGGTGAGGATGTTGAGAAGAGTACGCAGGCTATTGACTTGGGCATGGGGCTAAGCGTTCACACTTGGATAAAAACCAAAAAGAATAAGGTGGTGTCGAGGTGGATGTTGAAGAGATCATGGAAATGCACAAAAAGGTGATATCTAAGGATCTGGAAGTAGCTAGAATGTTAAAGGAACTTCTTTAGATGCTTCTCTTTCTATTCTCTTTTGTTTGGTTTTCTATGTCTTTGGATGTTGTTTATTGATGGTGTGTTGATTTTTGTTTAATTAGCCTAGTTTTTGTGTTGGTGGGGCAACCTATTTGCTTTACCTTTGCTGCCTTTTCTTTTGTACAGGGTTTTAGGGACCCTTCAAAACCTATTTTACGCTAATAAAAAACATAAAGAAGGTTGTTGGTAAGAGAAAGGTAAAGTCATGTTTTAGTGATGGGAGGATTGAAACCCTTGAAATATTTTGTACATTCTAGGAATTATGAGAATTTTAATTTTAATATCTATGTTGAATGATTTTGAAATGCATACATGACATTTGATAAGTCTAGTTGCAAGTTGGTAAAAGGGATTTTAGTGATATCTAAAGTATCTTGGATAAGGATTTTATTTAGGCTAAATACATCTAATTTTTGTAACTCTACCAAAGTAACTGGCACTAAAAATGCATGTATTATGTGGCACCATAGATTGGGTCACATTAGTGGAAAATTTCTTAAGACCATTCTTAATAAAAATTTGGTTGATGGTATTTTGATTATTCTATTGAAAAAAAATAATTATTATGAGCATTGTGTGTTTGACAAACATAATAGATCATCATTTAAAAATGGAAATAATAAGGAAAAGAGATTATTAGAGATCATTCATTTAGATGTATGTCGACTAGTGGATATTGACTCTTTGGGTAAACCTTGGCATTATGTCTCTTACATTGATGATGTCTCAAGATACACATGGATTTATTTTATGCATTCTAAATATGAATCTTTCACTAAGTTTAAGGAATTTAAGGTCTTAATTGAGAATCGATAGGATTATAAGATAAAAGTGTTGAGATTTAATAATGGGGGTGAATATTGATCTAAGGAATTTGATGAGTCTTGTAAGCATGTATGCATTTTTTTATAAAAGAATACTCCTTACAATCCCCAAAAAATGGGGTAGCAAAAATAATGAACTAAACCTTGATGGAAATAGTTAGGAGCATGTTGAGTGGTGGTAACCTTTCTAGATGATTTTGGGTAGAAGTTGGTGTTGCTTTCTATTTGATTAATTGATCTCTTTGTTCAACTCTTGTTGATAAAAGTCCTTCTAAATCATGAATAGGTATAAAGACTTCTGTTTCACACTTAAGGATCTTTGGTTTTGAGGATTTTGTTCATGTGCCTCAAGAGAATCAATCTTAATTGGATCCAAAAGTACATAAATGCATCTTCATTGGTTATTGTGAGAACATAAAATGTTATATGATTTAGAATCATCTGACCCATAAATAATATTTTTTAGAGAAGTGATTTTTAGGGCTTTAGATCTTACTTAGGAGAAGAAAAACCAAAGGATGAAGAAAAGACTAAGACAATTCACTTTAAGACACAGATTGAGAAGTAGGAAGATACATATGTGAAAGAACAATCAAATGGATCTCAGTATGGAGAAGAAGAGGGTCTAGAGAGTTCAAAGTATGTGCAAGATAAGCACACTGAAGAAGAACATGTATATCCAATTACTCCTTCCTTGAGGAGGTCCACAATGAAACATAATCCAATTGAAATGTATATCCAACTAGATTTCCATTATGTATTTTCTTTGTTAAGTACTAACAATGAACCTAGATCTTTTAGGGAGGCTCTCTCTTCAGAGAAAAGTTAGTCTTTGTTGTAGGTCATGTGGGAGGAGATGATGGATTTGGATAGTTATCTCACCTAAGATATTGCTAGTTTTCCCAAAGGAAGAACTCTCATCTGCAAGTGGGTATTTACAAATAAATTAGGAGTAAATGGTCAGTTAGAGAAGTACAAGGCCAAATTGGTAGCCAAGAGCTACTCTCAGAGAGAGGGAGTTGATTTTGGATTTTTTTTTCTTTTGTTGCTAAATTGAATTTAATTAGAATCCTATTATATATTGTTGTTTCTTGTGATTTTAAGATAGAGAAAATGGATGTTAAAACTACTTTCTTGCATGGGGATCTTGAGGAGGAAGTTTATATACAATAGCCTAATGGTTTTGTTTTGAAAGGAAAAGAAAAGTTGGTTTGCAAGTTAAAGAGATCTTTGTATGGTTTGAAGTAGTCACCTAGGATTTAGTACCCAAATTTTGATGCTTTTGCATTCGAGTTGGGTTGAAAGGAGGATTATTGTGTTTATATTAAGGTTATTGATGATCAAACTTTTATTATTGTCCTTTATGTTGATGACATGTTGCTTATTGATAACAACAAGGTGATGCTTAGGAAGCTCAAGAAACAAATTTCTAGCATATTTGATACGAAGGACTTGGGGGCTAAAAAATAAATTATTGCAATGAAGATGAATAGAGATCAAGGTCATAGAAAGCTTTGGTTAAGTCAAAGTAAGTATGTTGATACTGTTTTGTAGAGGTATAATATGTATGACTATAAGCTAGTTAATATTCTATTTTTGGTTTGTACTAAGTTTATTTTAGACAAATTTCCCAATTCTAAAGGAGGTAACTAAGGTTTATTATGTTATTCTCATTGGAATTTTAATGTATGTAATGATTTACACTATACCAAATATAGCCCAAGAAATGGGAGTTCTAAGCAAGATTATATCTAACCCTAGTAGAGAGAATTAAAATTGTGTTAAGATGGTATTTAGATATTTGTGAGTATTCTAATTACTCTTTGGTTTATCATGGTACTGATGATGTAGTGAAGTCATTGGTTATACATGGATTTATTGATGTAGACTAGGAAGGTGACTTGGATAGTCAAATATCCACTTGTGGCTATGTATTTACTTTTTCTGAAGGTGTAATGAGTTGGATGAGTAAGAGAAATCCTATAGTTGTATTTTCCACCACTAAAGTAGAGTATATGGCTACTACATGTGCCTCTAAGGATGAAGTATGGTTATACAAACTTGGTAATGGTATTGGTTTTAATTGGATAGTGAGGATTGAATTGATAGTAATAGTTGTATTTGTTTGGCCAAAATCCTATGTATCATGTTCATAATAGTCATGTTGATGTTTAGTATCACTTTGTTTGAGAAATTTTTGAGAATGGTAAGGTCTTTATTGAAAATTTAGACACCTTGGACAATGTTATAGATTCTCTTATGAAGCTAGTGAGCACAAATAAGCTATCTTGGTGTAGGAAGGCCGTGAGCCTTGATCATTGTACCTAATTTATTATTTGTATCTCTTGGATGTAATTACAATGTATGATGTGAATTGGGAGAATTTTAGGATAAGTGACATTAATCTTCCAACACCACCAAAACCACTTGCAATTGAGAATACCATCATTTTGTGCAACCAAACATACTACCACAAAACATAACATATGAATCAAGACTTCTAGAATAGTTGAACACTAGAAACTTCAAGAGAAGATAATAAATACAATATAATCATGCTCCCAAATTTGTAAGACTAGAAACAAAAACACGAAGAAATGCAGAGACATTCCATTTCTCCTAGACAAACTTCTTCATAGGAAAACACATCGTTAAGCACTTCCGCATGATCTAGAACCTTAAAATATGGATATAGAACCTCTAAAAAACCTTTTATCATCATATCTAAACCACACAACATATCTTCAACCATGAAGAAATGCAAAACATGACACAAAACACACCTTTCTCACACTGTGTACTCTTTTATTAAAATTTTCTCAAAAGCACTTGGAAACCAAGTGAACCAACTCCATCAACAACACCAACACAACATATCTACAACATCTGCAACACCAATAATCTCCCAATATACAATACCAACAATCTCTAACAATCTTCATATTGTTAAAATCAATGACAACACATGCAACATACTTACATCAATCTCTCCCTTTATCATTGATGGAAACACTAGCCTAAAAAACCATCAATAACAAAAAAATCTACATCAAGCAACAATCTAGCTTATTGGGGCATATCTTACATTTCTTTTCCTTGTGTCTTTCAAACACTATTCTCTATTCTCCCCCCCCTATGTAAGGAGCTCTTCAAATATTACTCTCCCCTTGTGTTTTTCAAACATCACTCTCCCCCTTTGACATCAATGGAAAAGGGAAACATATTTACCTTTGACAACACTTGCACACTTCTCTTTGGGCAACACCAAAAATCAACTGCTCTCTCTCCACTAATCTTCTCCATACAATTCTCACTACTGCACACACTGTACTCTCTTTTTCTTACTCTCCCTTTGTGACACAAGATATGTCCCCCCTTACTACACCAACCAAAAAACACACCACTACTTGCTCCCCCTAAGAGGTAGCCTTTATTAGTCCAGGACCAAAAAAGTATCTTGAAATGCTTTCCTAGATATATTCACCATTTATGCATCTAGTTGAAAGAAGGATGGGAAATAACTCCTAACTTCTATTAGAGAAAGTCAAATGTATCTTTTGGAAGAGCCTTTGTAAAAATATCTACAACTTGAACCTTTATAGGCACATAATCCAACTTCACTTCATTCTCTACAACTTTTTCTCTTAGAAAGTGATACTAGATAGAGATATATTTTGTTCTGGAATGCATTACTAGGTTCATTTAAATAGTGATAGCACTTGTATTATCATGCAAGATAGAAATAGGTTGATCATATATGATACTTTGATATCCTTCAATGTTTGCTTCATCCATAACACCTATGTGCAACATGATATTGCTACAATATATTTTGCCTTTGTAGTAAATAATGACATTGAATCATGTTTCTTACTCAGCCAAGAAACCAACTTGATTCCAAGAAAGAAATCACCTCCACTTATACTTCTACTATCATCTATACAACCTTCCCAAACTACATCTATATATGCACTCAAGGATAAATCAGTATCCCTAGAATACCATAAACCAAAGTTTGGAATGCCCTTCAAGTATCAAAACATCCTTTTAACTATTGCAACATGTGACTCTTTGGGATCTTCTTGAAATATTTCCACAAGACATAATGCATGTATAATATCTGGTCTAGTAATAGTTAGGTATAGAAGTCTACCAATCATTCATTTATACTTGCTTCGATAAGCCTTAGGATATTCATCATTTTTGTTAAACTTACAACTAGTAACCATAGGAGTACACATTGGTTTAGAATCATCCATTCCAAACTTCTTCAATATTTCTTTGACATGCTTTGATTGTGAAATTAAAATACCTTTTTTTGATTGACTGATTTATAATCCTAGGAAGAAATTCATTTCCCCACATATTGACATCTCAAACTCTTTTTGCATCACATCTATAAACTTCTTGCACATGCCTTCATTTCCTCCAAATATTATTTCATCAACATACACTACTACAATCAGGATTAGTTCTCCCTCAACCCTGAAGTAAAGGTTTCTATCTATAGTACCTTTTATGAATCCTTGTTGCAAAAGTACTTATCCAACCTTGCATACCAAGCTCTAGGAGCTTGTTTGAGTCCATACAATTCTTTTCTCAACATGTAGACCATATCCACATTATCTGATAACTAAAATAATTTTAGTTGTTCAATGTACAACTATTCTTCTAACTAGGTAAGTGCACCAAGATGGTTCCCAAAAAGGGGGCTTAAGTGGCCAATTTTTTTTTAAAATCAAGAAATACTAACCTTTGATGTGAAACTGAGCATAGTTACACTCAAAATTTTGAGATGGAACAAAAAGAAGGATTCAAGTGCTCTGAGTCTACTTTCTAAACTACAAATTTATTTTGAAAATGGTTGAGATTAAGGGGTTCAAATGAGGGGCGTACACAAATTTGTATTGTTTTTGTGAGAAAAACATAATATAGTAACTCTTGTACAACCCTCATATGGTGAACTTTTTTTTAGTATTTTTAAAATCGCTGTGGTTAGAAGTTAGCTAACAATATGTAGTTGATGCATGATTTTTCTGATAATTTTTTAATGAATATTTTATTTTTTACTAATTTTCAAAGTGGACACTTCCTAAAAAATAGAATTTTGGTTGTGCTACCCCTACAAATTTTGGAAACTAATGGATTTTTTATTTTTTTTAAATTGTAGAATGGAGTCTAATTTCTAAAAATGTGATTTATTTGAAATTTCGATGAATGGTTAATTTATAACAAAAAACCACCAAACATTGTTTTTTTCCAAAAAAGAGACATACAAACAAAAGAAATTATGGATGAAAGGCTTAACATTGTTAGAAAGTGAAAAAAAATACATCGTTGGATAGCTAAGAGAGAACCTAACATTACTTAGATGTTCGGCTTCTTTGATATTGAACTACATGCAATCTTGATGATGAGCAAGAACCTGATTATGTGAAATATTGTAGAATTTTCAAAAACATGTCTCTGGTCGTTGGGAATGCCATCCAAGCCTTTGGGTTGGTATTCCAAGGAAAATACCAATCCCAAGGCTTGGGTATTCCCAAAGAAAGATATAACATGTGTGTGTCATAATGCGCTCATGTTAAATCTTAGTTTTGACATGGTTTTTTTCATTTGTGGGGAGCATGTCTAGAAAGACATAATGTGAGAATGTTATAATGTGCTCACATTGATGAGCCCAAAATATGCTCATAATTTGGATATCATGGTTTACTTTTAATACCTTTACTTTTGTTGTTCATGGTTGTTTAACTCTCTTGAAACCTTTTATTGGGGGATATCCTGTAGCAATACACTTTCATGTTCCTGTAATCAATCACGTTGATTTGTCTATATTTATTACCTTGATTGACTTCCCAAATGACTGGTATAACGCATGTAGTTTTTGAATGATGAAATAGATTTAAATATGTGATTAATGAATGGATAGTGTATGTGCCATGTGCCTTTTCTTTCGCATCTATTACTTTATGTTTCGTAGGTTGTTAAAGAAAGTATGATTGAGTCAAGCATAGCCAATCTTGGCCTTGCAGTAAAGTCCATTTCCTACACAACTTCGAGGAAGCTCTAGCAAAGACTCTTTGACCAAAACTATTGGGAAGGATTTTAAATGACATTTAATCTGGAAAGAGTGGAGTGCTAGATTCTCTCTAGATTGAATTGAACGGATAAACTCATTTATGAAGTCTGTTCCTCGATTTCGGGATACATTTTATATCCACGTCTTTCTCTGTTAGGGTTAGTTAGTTAGTTGTTCTCCTGATTTAAAAATAAGTGTTCCTCCTGTGCGGGTGAACAAAATGGAGATAGATAGAGAAGCATATTATGTAAGAGTTAGAGTTATAATATGAATTAGAGTTTTTGTTAGTTTTCTGAAGCAGAACAATCAATGTAAATGATTTCACGTTATGAATAAAAGTTGATGGAGTTCTGAGCACAATCTTTTGTGTAAAATAGTTGATGCTTGCTAAGGGGGCCTACTTAGTAAGTATCTGTAGGAGAGTAGTTGTTTATCCTTTGTTAATTCTAGTTAGATTTCATTTTAGAAGTTTCAGCACAAGCTCAGTCTTATACTGTTCCTGCAGCATTGGGAATCCATCCATGTGTTTGTTCCTGCAGCATAAGGCCAGTTTATAGTTTGTCTCTCAATCGTAGCTATTATTATTTCTGCTTTGGTTAGATTATGGTTGAGTTAAGAGAACTTTGCATTACCTTCCTGTAGCATAGGTAGAATTTCTTTCCAAGTATTTATTCTCAATAGGTCATGACTGAAACTGGTTATTAGTGCACATATAGTGATGCTCCATTTAAAGTTTACATTCCCTAGTTTGGCAAGTAAATGAATGACCATGAAGAGGTATTAGTCACTTGCTGGAATGTCCAATTCCTAAGATAGGTTTTACCGTGATTTTTATATCCTTTTGTAGGCGCGACCATTTTTAACACTGTTGCTAAGGATGGTGTCAATCTAAGAACCTACTATAGTCATTGTTAGCAGTAGTTTAGTCAGTTTTTAAAGTATTTTCAATTTTTTTTAAAATACCATCCATTTTTTTTGTTGCATGCATAGAAGAGGAGATGCTCAGGGAAGATTTCTCCCTAACTTGCCATTCATTGCTAAGAAAACTGAACCAACTTATAGCCTATTTGAGGATGAGGGAGACTTAGATATTGACCCATTTGATGATGGTCTATCTGCTGACTTGCTATTCGGCCCATTTGATGAAGAACCTAAAGAAAATCCATTTGATTCTATACTTGGTCATGTGAACATGGCATGTAATCCACCGAATTGACCTCCTGCTTTTGAATTCCCCATTATTGCTCAATAAAACAATGACAACCTTAAGAATATTCCTTCTTCATTACTTCCCAAGTTCTATGGCTTAGTTATAGAAGACCCAGAGACATTCTTGTTTGAGTTTGATATCCTCTGTCACAATTATGACTACACTTCAGATGCACACAAACTAAAATTCTTTCCTGCTACCTTGAAGGAGGGAGCTCTCAGATGGTTCATGAGTTTGGGAAGGGGTGTTGTAGATAGTTGGCCAGCCATGCAAACAAAATTTCTTGAGAAATACAAGGAATACTATAAGAGTGGCAGTAAAGGTGATGATATATTCCAAATTCAACAGAAGAAAGATGAAAGTCTGGAGGATTATATATCAAGATTCCTATTTTCTCTAAAAAAGAATTCAGACCATACTCTTAATGAAGAATCTCAGAAATCACTTTTTCTAAGGGGAATCAATGATACCTGCATAGATGCATTGGACCTAATGGGAGGTGGTGATATCACTTAAGCATCTTGGGATGATCTCATGAAGATATGTCTCAATTACTCCCGAGAAAATGTGAAGAAGGGTAGAGGTCATCAAGCTACAGTGGGAAAGTCTTCTTCCAGCAGAGTTTCCCAGATGGAGATCACAAATTTGTTGTTTGATTTCAAGTAGGACATCATAAACAACATGGCTACATAGTTGGATACCATGCAAGCTCATAAGAAACATGAAGAGGTTGAGGAAATCCTGGCTGAGTTCTATCCACATTGTAGATAGAAGAAACATGACTACAGATGCAAGTTGGTGGCCAACATGGAGGCTAAACAATTACCTACTGATTTTAAGATGATAGAAGGTGATGATGACCAAGTCTTCTTTGTTGCACAAAGGATACCATGGGCTCCAAAAAAAGGTATGGCTCAAGATCCTTTGACTTTTGGTAATCTTTACTTTAATTATAATAACAAATGACAACCTACATATGGCCCATCTCCACCTTGGAATGCTCCTCAACCATACTGGCCTAACTATCAGAGCCCTCAATGGAAACCCCCTCAAGGAGGTTGGCAACACCCACAAGGACAATGGACTCCACCTCTAGGTAACTAGCAGTAAAACCCTCAATGGAGAGGTCCTCAGCAATGGCAGAACCAACCCGCTGGATTCCTACAGTCTCAGCAGCCACAACCTCTGACCCTTATGCCTCCTCCTATAACACCTGTAGCAAATACTGGCCCTCCAAAACAAATGCCTATGCCTACTCAACCATTGCCAAATCCCAATAATAAGCAGCAACAACAACAACCTATGTATTTTGTAGAAGTCAACCAGTATCTAGCTTATGCCCTAAATATCAATGATATCCATCTCAGGTCTGGAACCACTCTCGCTCTATAGTCACCTGTAATAACAGAGATTCCAGAATCTGTTATTGAACAACCTACTAATCATGCAGAAGATATACCTGTATCAACTACTACCTCTAAGGAACCTATCCTGCAGCCTCAGGCTACACCACCTTTTCCTCAGAGATTATAGATTACCACACCCAAGACCATTGGAGAGCCCACCTTTGATATTTTGGAGTAGCTAAAGAATGTACAAGTCCAAATTCCTCTTTTTCAAGCAATAAAAGATATTCTAGTCTATGGAAAAGCCATTAAAGAGGCTTGTTTAAAGAAACAAGGGAAAAAGAAAAAGGATCCCCAAACTATCCATGTCCTAGGATAGTTAGCCGATATTATGTTGGGGAAAGTTGTCATTCCAAAATATATTGATCCTGGAAGTCTAGTAGTAAAAATAAATATCAATGGTCAAGTAGTAAGAAATGTTTTGGTTGACCTTGGTGCAGCCATTAATGTGATGACCAAGCACACTATGGAGTGTTTGAATATTCCAAACATTTGGTCTACACCAACTATCTTGCAGCTTGCTGATAGTTCCATGGTTACACCTAATGGAGTGATAGAAGATGTCATTGTCACCCTTGAATCTTATGAATACTCTGCTGATTTCACCATATTGTCCACTAAGGAAACCTTAGGAGGATACCCTATTATCCTAGGCAAACCTTGGTTAGCTACAGCTAATGCCCTAATAGGATGCCATTTAGGAGACATGACAATTTCTGATGGTCAGTTAAGGAATAAATTGGCTTTATACCCTCCTGCACAACCTCTGCCAGATTTGTCTCAACCAATTTGGCCAGTTCTAGGAGAGGAATCTGAAGAAGTCAATTCATTAGCTTAGTTAATGATGCTATGAATTGATCTATTTTCCCAGCTTCAGAGTGAAGATAACTTGCTTCTACACATTTTATAGTTTAGTTCTGGTTTGAATAGCTTATCTATTTTAGATAGCCGTTCTCAGCAATGTTTTCTGTAACAACTGGATCTTGAGAGCCATCATGATTTTCTATTATGTGATATACATGCACCACCTCTATCAATAACCTCAATAAATGATCTCACCAAACAAATAGAAGTATCTCCAGGCCGCTGTCTGTATATTAATAATAAATTGCCTCCGCCTCAACAAACTGCCCTAGCCACAATGCTGCAAGCCCATAAAAGAGCTTTTGCATGGGATTATGAGGATATGAAGGGTTTAGACCCAAAACTCTGTACACATTGCATATACATTAATAGTGACTTCAAACCTATCAGGTAGCCTCAAAGAAGAATTAATCTAGCTTTGAGAGAAATTGTTAAAGAAGAATTACAGAAAATGTTAGTAGCCAACTTTATCTACCCAATCTTTGATAGTCAGTGGGTTTCCCCATTGGTCATTGTTCCTAAGAAAGGAGGAAAATGGAGGGTATGTGTAGATTATAGAGAGCTCAACTTGGCCAGAAAGAAAGATTACTTTCCTCTTCCATTCATTGATCAAGTCCTAGATAATTTAGTAGGGAAAAAGTACTTCTCATTCTTAGAAGGCTTCAGTGGGTACAATCAAATCAAGATTGCTCCTGAAGATCAAGAAAAGACTACTTTTACATGCCCTTGGGGAACATTTGCCTATTCAATTTTTCCTTTTAGTCTCTATAATGCTCCTGGAACTTTCCAGAGGGTAGTCATAAGTATCTTCTCAGACATCTCATATGATTGCATGGAATATACATGGATGACTTTACTATTTATGGTACGACATTTGAGGAAACTCAAGCCAACTTGGAGAAAGTACTACAGAGATGTGAAGATCACAACCTATCACTGAATAGTCAAAAGTGCTTCATGATGATGCAGGAGGGAATAGTATTTGGTCACTATATTTCTGCTGCAGGAATTCAAGTTGATCCTGCTAAGATTGAGACCATCTCTAAGCTACCCTCTCCTACCAAGAAAAAAGAGGTACAAAGCTTTCTAGGTTATGCTGGATACTACAAAAGATTCATCAAGGACTTCAGCCAAACATTAGACCCCTTATACAGTCTGCTGAAGAAAGATGCAGATTTTTCATGGACAGAAGAATGTGAAAAAGCATTCCTTGAATTAAAAGTCGCCCTTATACAGGCACCTGTTCTGAAAGGACCTGATTGGTCACTTCCATTTCATATTCATACTGATGCATCAGATTATGCCATTGGCACAGTGTTAGGGCAGAAGGATGGTTCAATAGAACATGCACTCTATTACATAAAAAAATCTGCAAGGGGCTGAATTGAACTACATTGTTATAGAAAAAGAAATGTTGGCAATCATTTACGCCCTCAATAAATTCAGGCATTATATCACCGGTTATCAGATATTTGTTCATACTGATCATGCTGCAATCTCGTATCTCATGAACAAAGCCTCAATATCCAGGAGACTGGCAAGATGGTTATTACTGATGCAAGAATTTGATATTACAATTATGGACAAGCCAGGTAAAGCCAACGTGGTTGTTGATTTCCTCTCTAAACTTCAAAGGCAAGATGACTCTGCAATTATTGAAGACTCCTTTCTTGATGAGCACCTATTTGCAATCAAGGTTATTCACCCATGGTATGCTGATATAGAAAATTATTTAGCCATAGGAAGAACTCCTCCTCAATTCTCCCCTAAGGAAAAGAGATTATTGGTAGAGAAAAGCTTTAACTTTTCTTGGATTGTAGATTACATGTTTTATATAGGTCCAGATCAAATTATGAGGAGATGTGTACTAGAGGAGGACACTCATGATATACTGCATGCCAACCATGATGAGCCGTGTGGTGAACATTTTGCTGCCAAAAGGATAGCAATGAAAATTTTAAATACTGGTTACTATTGGCCAACTTTGCATAGAGATGCAACCAAATATACTAGGAGGTGTGACAGATGCTAGAGGATGGGAAGACCAACTCAATCTAATGAGATGCCTCTATTTCCACAAGTTGTAGTTGCACCCTTTGACAAATGGGGACTGGATTTTGTTGGACCAATTGATCCACCTTCCAATGGTAAGTCCTACATCCTTGTATGCACAGATTATGTCACAAAATGGGTAGAGGCTAAGCCTATGAAACATGCTAGGGATAATAAAGTGGCTGAATTCCTCTATGAGGAAATATTTATTTGGTGTTCCTAGGGAAATAGTGACAGATCAAGGAGCACAATTTACTTCTACACTTATCATAGCCTTAGTCAATGAATATAATATACAGAACAGGAAATCAACTCCTTATCACCCCCAGGCCAATGGTCAGGTTGAAGTCACAAATAGAGACATAGAGGCCATTTTGACCAAAACTGTAGAATTGCATAGGAAGGACTAGGCCACAAGGTTATCAGAAGCTATATGGGCCTACCGTACTACCTGGAAGACTGCTACATGATATACACCTTTTGAAATGGTGTATGGTAAAAGAACTGTGATTCCAATAGAATTTGAACATAAGACTCTAAGAACAGCATTGGAGATGGACATGGATTTAACAAATGCACAAAAAGATAGAATCATGCAGCTCAATGCTCTGAATGAGCTCTAAAAGAATGCCCTGCAACACACTAAGATGATACAAAATCAAAGAATAAGGTGGCACAATAAATACATTAAGGAGAAGAAATTCAAAGTAGGAGATTGGGCTCTACTTTATGACTCATGATATAAGGACAGTCTAGGAAAATTACAAACCAAATGGTTGGGCCTGTATGAAATTGAGAATGTATTTGCTAATGGTTTAGTGCAACTTGTTACAATTGATCCTGTTAGATTCAAGCTGTTAGGTAATGGACACCACCTCCGATTGTACCACAAACCAATCTCAACAGAAGAATTCATGCAATAGTTCATTCAAGATACTGCCACTAATTCTCCTATAGCCAAAGGCTTTAGCCTTTCTCCTACAGCTTCTTCGTGATTTTGTAATGCATGCTCATAATAAAGGTTTCCTTTTAAGGGAACCCCTTTTTCTTCATTTCCACTTGTCGCCACATTTCACTTCTTTATCTTCCGTACCATCCATCCATTCCATCCATTCATCTCATTCATCCATGTCACCTATCCACCTCATTCATCTGTACCACCCATAATTATGATCTCATTCCCAATTGTCATCTCATGCTGAGGCTGTCATCTTTCTCAGCATGTACAAGCATTTAATGAAAGGTACGCAATATCTTTTGATTATCGCATTTTTTATTTATTTCATTCTATTCATTTATTACTATATCTGTATTAGTTATTATTACCCGATCTCCACCTATTCCTTAGTACATGTGTGGACACATGTCATACTTTAAGTAGAGGGCAGGATAATCCACTTTTTAAACTTGTCCTTTCGCTGCTGTCACAACTGCTCTGATAATCTTTCTTTATTATTTTTTTGGTACTTTCCAAATATGATCGCATGTCTTTTTCATTGTAAATCACATTCAAAAAATGCTTGTTTAAAAAGTTCATCTTTGGAAAAAAAAAGTGACGGCGGGACAAAAAAAAACCAGAGTAGAATAGGGAAATTTTTGATTTTCAGAAAAGAGTTGAGTTCAGCTAAGGAAAAAAAGTGAACATGGGTGGTCAGCTAGTAAGGCATGAGCCTGTAGCTCATGAGTTATTAATCCAAAATCCTCAAACAACCCAGGCATTTAGCCTCTATGGTTGGCTGAATTAATTTTTGAGTTTAGATGCTTTTAATGAGGAGGTTGCAGGAAAATTTTTAAGAACCCTTTCCAAAGGGAAGGCTACTGTATGGGGTCTAATAGTTGTTGTAACTGAAGAAAGAATTGTAGAGGTAATCAGGTTCCTAGCCATTGGAGAAAATTTTTCTTCGGATGCTGCCTCTGCAAGGGTAGAATTTTCAATACCCACTGATGGACCTTTGGAGGTCTCAAAGCAAGGATGCAAGTGAGTGTTGTTGCCTCCTCCATACCCAGAATACGCTACTTTCATAATTAGGTATTTAACTTGTGAAGGTTGTTTCTCTTACCTGCATTCTTACCACTTCAAATTGCTAAGTCATATGAGGCATGGATTAGCTGTTAATGTTCCAAACTTTTTGCTAAAATTTCTAGAACAATGTGCCCATGGAACCCAACAGGGGAAAGATAATTCTATTGCTCACCATGGCCTCATAAAATTGTTGATTAAACACTCTTTGAGAGATGTATCACCTCTTTCCTAGCAAGAATTTGCTGCCCAGAAGAGTCTGCAACATCTAAAACCCCCTAGGGCACTTACCCCACGGCCTCAGAGAAAGAAAGAGGAAATGGCATCTACCAGTAGGGGAATAGGGTAAGCATCATCTGCTCCTATAACACCTAGTCCTACAGCTCTCACACCAGAGTCCTCTACGTGGGTACAAACTAGGGTTGCTAGTAGGAGAGAGAGGAAAAACAAAGGCCGAAGAGTCATTTGGGGCAAAATAAACCCCAGAATCTGACCCTCGTTCTCAGAAAAGGAAATGCTCTTCTCCTGCAACTTCTTCCCCTGCAGCATTGTCTCCTACAGCAACAACTGTTGTCGTCACTAGTTTACCATCATCCTCTGACAAAGCATAACCTTCTAGGCAATTCAAAAATAGGAAGGCTACAAAATCACCTCCTACAGTTGCAACATTGCCAAGAAGAGTTTCCACAAGAACACAATGTAAAGTATCCCCTGCTTCACCTCAACCCGAGGTTATTATAATTTTAGAAGAATCTATTGAGTCTGAACATGATGTTTCTCAGAATGTGTCTGAGAGTGTTGCACAAAGTTCATTTGTTATTCTTGAAGAATAACAAGTTGAGACAAGGGAAGTTGAGCATAATGAAAGCAGGGTACCGAGTCTTGATGACTTGGCTGCTACGGCTATGCAGATTTCAAAGGAAGCACAGTCTTCTCCACTTCAGCAACAAGAATTTATCCTGCAGTAAGAGGAAGAACAAACTAAACCATTGGAAGTGGCCAATGAAGTCTCAATTTCCCCTGCAACTTGTCAATCCATTGTTGTTTATAAGAAGACATTTTTAATTGAATTTTTGGAATATTTCAAAGCTACATGGAGACCGGTTACATTACAAACCCTGACTTTCTACCACCTGGCCAAGACTGAAATGCAACAAAGTCTTTGGGAGGAGGAAAAGAAGAAACTAAAAAAGGAAATTGAAGGGAAAAAACTAGAAATTCAGGGGTTAAAAGAGAAAATGGATGAAATGCTAAAGGTAACTGGTCAGATTATGGAATGCAAACCACCACCCTGAGTTTATGCTCTGTGCCTCAAGGAATAGTTCTTGTGGTTCCAACTAATGAGAATTTCCAGAAATAAAGATCCTATTCTTCATACTGCTAAAGAATTCTACGATGCATATCAAGCAGCCCCTAATTAGCTCAGAAATTCTTTGTGTGAATTTTACCTACATGGATTTTTAATTCCATTTGAAATAGAGTGGAATCCCCTTCTATATATTGGCGACATCCATTTGAGATCATTTATGTCTTGGGCAGCAAATGAAGCAAATTATGGCAAGCAATGGGAAACATATGAAGAAGCTGAAAGGAATGAGCCTGTTCCATTACGTCTTGAGACTTCAGACCCCCACACAATGTTGAAAACTTGGCTTACTGTGGCATACGGTTTTAATAATGATATAGCTAGAATGAAAATATTTGATCTTAGAAAGCAGGTATATGATGAATTTCAAGAGCAATCATACTCATTTTGGAGACTGTCATATTCCAGAATTGAAAAGAGGTGGGAGAGATTAACTGTTGGGTTAAGAAAGTCTGAGCCTCACAATCCCCTAAATTTTATGACAGCTCTTAAATGATCAAGCAAATACATATAGTTGGGACTTCAAAAGAGGTTTGAATTGTGGTTTCCATTAACATTTAGACCTCCTGTGCTAATATGGTCCCTTTACCCCTACCAGGCTACAAATCTTAATGAACATACAGAAGCCCGTAGGTATGAAAGGTGGAAAAATTACAGAGGTTTTTATTACAAATTTGGAATTCCATTTTAGGGTCATGCCTCAACCACTGATTTTAGAGAAACCACAGGAAGCTTAATGCTGGAGGACCAGCATTGGGTTAAGTAGGGGGCAAAATGATGAGCCCAAAATATGCTCATAATTTGGATATCATGGTGTACTTTTAATACCTTTACTTTTGTTGTTCATGGTTGTTTAACTCTCTTGAAACCTTTTATTGGGGGATATCCTGTAGCAATACACTTTCATGTTCCTATAGCCGATCATGTTGATTTGTCTATATTTATTACTCTGATTGACTTCCCAAATGATTGGTATAACGTATGTAGTTTTTGAATGATGAAATAGATTTAAATATGTGATTAATGAATGAATATTGTGTATGTGCCATGCACTTTTTCTTTCACATATGTTACCTTGTGTTTTGTAGGTTGTTGAAGAAAGTATGATCGAGTCAAGCGCAACCAATCTTGGCCTTGCAGTAAAGTCCATTTCCTACACGACTTCAAGGAAGCTCTGGCGAAGACTCTTTGACCAAAACTGTTGGGAAGGATTTTAAATGACATTTAATCTGGAAAGAGTGGAGTGCTAGATTCTCTCTGGATCGGGTTGAATGGATAAACTCATTTATGAAGTTTGTTCCTTGATTTTGGGATACATTTTATATCCACGTCTTTCTCTGTTAGGGTTAGTTAGTTAGTTGTTCTCCTGATTTAAAAATAAGTGTTCCTCCTACGTGGGTGAACAAGAGGGAGATAGATAGAGAAGCAGATTATGTAAGAGTTAGAGTTATAATATGAATTAGAGTTTTTGTTAGTTTTCTAAAGCAGAACAATCAATGTAAATGATTTCACATTATGAATAAAAGTTGATGGAGTTCTAAGCACAATCTTCTGTGTAAAATAGTTGATGCTTGCTAAGGGGGCCCACTTAGTAAGTATCTGTATGGGAGTAGTTGTTTATCCTTTGTTAATTCTAGTTAGATTTCATTTTAGAAGTTTTAGCACAAGCTCAATCTTATACTATTCCTGCAGCATCGGGAATCCATCCCTGTGTTTGTTCCTGCAGCATAAGGCTAGTTTATAGTTTGTCTCTCAATCATAGCTATTATGATTTCTGTTTTGGTTAGATTATGGTTAAGTTAAGAGAACTTTGCATTACCTTCCTATAGCATAGGTAGAATTTCTTTCCAAGTATTTATTTTCAATAGGTCATGACTGAAATCGGTTCTTAGTGCACATATAGTGCCGCTCCATTTAAAGTTTACATTCCCTGGTTTGAAAAGTAAATGAACAACCATGAAGAGGTATTAGTCACCTGCTGGAATGTCCAATTCATAGGATAGGTTTTGTTGTGATTTTCTTATCCTTTTGTGGGCACGACCACACGTTATGTCTTGCTTTATGTTAAATGCTACTCTATTGAATGTATGTTTATATATTTGTATTATTGTATGCTTTTATGTCATGTATGTATGTATGTGTGTATGCCTACTTGTATGTAAGATTGTATCTATGCATGTATATGTATTCTTGTATGTATGTAGGATTGTATGTACATATATATTATGCTTGTATGTATGTATTTATGTATTTCCTTAGAAGGAGGGATAATTTTAAGAGAAAGAGAGAGAGATCTAGAGTTGTCTAGGTAGGGTGGGAGAGAGAGAGAGAGCAGGGGGTGGAAGTGAGAGTTTAAGAGAGAGGGAGTGGGAGAGAAGGGGTTGGAGTGAGAGGGACTTAGCTAGGTAGGGTGGGAGGGATAAAGGGAGTGTGAAAGAGAGAG
>VDFB02105785.1:97307564-97328699 GCA_007258455.2 Sequoia sempervirens | reverse complement strand
AAACTCAATACACCCTTGATCTCTAGGCCCACATTTTACATATTCTCTTGGTTATGTGCATGTTCTAACAAAAAGAATCTTTTTGATGCTTTTGTCAAGTGTGCATGCAAGTTTTTCACATTCCACCACCTTTTTTATGATCTTTCCACCACCTTTGCATGAAATAACATAGTTTTCACATTGAAAGGCATATAATATCAATTCAAGTTTGAATTCCATTGAAAATTGATATACAATTGAAGTTTAGAGGGGAACAAGCTTTTGAAAAAGTTAAATTGTTGAGGAGTTTGAAGAAAGAAGAAGCTAAGGCTACATAATTGGGTTGAACTCCTCCATTTCAAACTCTAATTTTTTAGGTATGTGAAGTCTTTACACATTTTCTTTCATTCGATTACGACTTTCTTTCATTTTTGTTATTTTGCATATTCCATGTTGATCATTGTATGTTTGTCATTATAACATTAGGTTGTCAATGCACATTTTAAATCACACAATTCTATACACTTGCCAATTGCATTTTTAAACCACATCTATTTGAGGCATTTTGTTATTTAACAATTGACTTACCTTGTGTATGCTTCCACATTTTGTATATACATATATATGACATAGGTTTTAAGGAAGTAAAATAAAACATCATTTCTTAATCCTTTACTATGGATGTGCATACCACTCTCTGAAGCTTTCATTGAGGTCTTTTGTCAAACAATTATACCAAGTAGCTCATTTCTTTGTCTATGCTACCAAATTTTCCATACATGTCTCTAAAATATTGGAATATACTCCTCCCACATTGATAGATCTTAAAAACTATTTTGGTTTTTGATGAGCCCAAAATATGCTCATCATCTGGATATCATGGTGTACTTTTAATACCTTTACTTCTATTGATTATGGTTGTTTAACTCTCTTGAAACCTTTTTATTGGGGGATATCTTGTAGCAATATACTTTCATGTTCATGTAGCCGATCATGTTGACATGTCTGTATTTATCACCCTGTTGACTTCCCAAATGATTGATATAGCGCATGTAGTTTTTGAATGATGAAATATATTTAAATATGTGATTAATGAATGGATATTGTGTATGTGCCATGCACCTTTTCTTTCGTATCTGTTAGCTTGTGTTTCGAAGGTTTTTGAAGAAAGTATGATTGAGTCAAGCGTAGCCAATCTTAGCCTTGCAGTAAAGTCCATTTCCTGCACGACTTTAAGGAAGCTCTGGCAAAGACTCTTTGATCGAAACTGTTGGGAAGGGTTTTAAATGAAATTTAATCTGGAAAGAGTGGAGTGCTAGATTCTCTCTGGATCGGGTTGGATGGATAACTCATTTATGAAGTCTGTTCCTTGATTTTAGGATACATTTCATATCCACGTCTTTCTTTGTGGAGTTAGTTAGTTAGTTGTTCTCCTGTTTTAAAAATAAATGTTCCTCCTGCACGGGTGAATAGTTCAGAGAAGGAGATAGAGAGATAGATACATAGAGAAGCAGATTATGTAAGAGTTAAAAAGATATACTATGAATTAGGGTTTTTATTATTTTTTAGAAGTAGAATAGTCAATGTAAATGATTTCACATTATGAATAAAAGTTGATGGAGTTCTGAGCACAATCTTCTATGTCAATTAGTTGATGCTTGCTAAGGGGGCCCACTTAGTAAGTATCTATAGGAGCGTAGTTGTTTATCTTTTGTTAATTCAAGTTAGATTTCATTTTAGAAGTTTCAACACAAGCTCAGTCTTATACTGTTCCTACAACATTGGGAATCCATCCCTGTGTTTGTTCTTGCAGCATAAGGGAAATTTATAGTTTGTCCCTCAACTGTAGCTATTACGATTTCCGCTTTGGTTAGTCTATGATTGAGTTAAGATAACTTTACATTATTGTATAGGTAGAAATCTCTTTCCAAGTGTTTATTTTTCAGTAGATTATGACTGAAACTAGTTCTTAGTGCATATATTGTGCTGCTCCATTTAAAGTTTATGTTCCCTGGTTTGACAAGTAAATGAACATCCATGAAGAGGTATTAGTCACCTGCTGGAATGTCCAATTCCCAGGATAGGTTTTTCTATGATTTTCATATCCTTTTGCGGGCATAGCCATTTTTGGCACCGTTGTTGGGGATGGTGTCAATCTAAGAACCTACTATAGTCATTATTAGCAGTAGTTTAGTCAGTTTTTCAAAATCTTTCAAAATACCATTCATTTTCATTGCATGCATAGAAGGAGAGACACTCAGGGAAGATTTCTCCCCAACCTACCATTCATTGCCAAGAAAATTGAACCAACTTATAGCCTATTTAAGGATGGAGGAGACTTAGATATTGACCCATTTGTTGAAGGTCTATGTGGTGATTTGCTATTTGGCCCATTTGATGAAGAACCTAAAGGAAGTCCATTTTCTTCTATACTTGGTCAGGTGAACATGGCACGTAATCCACTGAATCGACTTTCTACTTTTGACTTCCCCATTACTCCTCAACAAAACAATGACAACCTTAAGAATATTCCTTCTTCTTTGCTTCCCAAGTTCTATGGCTTAGTCACAGAAGACCCAAAGACCTTTTTGTTCGAGTTTGATATCCTCTATCATAGTTATGACTATACTTCAGATGCTCACAAATTGAAATTGTTCCCTGCTACCTTGAAGGAGGGAGCTCTCAAATGGTTCATGAGTTTGGGAAGGGGTTTTGTTGATGGTTGGCTAGTCATGCAAACAAAATTCCTTGAGAAATACAAGGAATACTGTAAGAGTGGAAATAAAGGTGATGATATATTCTGAATTCAATAGAAGGAAGATGAAAGTTTGGAGGATTATATATCAAGATTCCTATTTTCACTGAAAAAGAATTCAGACCATGCTCTTAATGAAGAATTTCAGAAATTACTTTTTCTAAGGGGAATCAATGATACCTGCATAGATGCCTTAGACCTGATGGGAGGTGGTGATATCATTGAAGCATCTTGAGATGATCTCATGAAGATATGTCTCAATTACTCTTGAGAAAATGTGAAGAAGGGACGAGGTCATCAAGCTATAGTGAGAAAGTCTTCTTCCAGCAGAGTTTCCTGGATGGAGATCACAAACTTGCTTTATGATTTCAAGTAGGACATCATAAACAACATGGCTACACAGTTGGATACCATGCAAGCTCACAAGAAACATGAAGAGGCTGAGGTAATCCTAACTGAGTTTTATCCACATTGTAGACAGAAGAAACGTGACTGTAGATGCAAGTTGGTGGCCAATATGGAGGCAAAACAACTACCTTCTAATTTTAAGATGATAGAAGGTGATGATGACCAAGTCTTCTTTGTTGCACAAAGGAGACCATGGGCTCCAAGACAAGGTATGCCTCAAGATCCTTTGACTTTTGGTAATCCTTACTCTAGTTATAATAACCAATGGCAACCCATGTATGGTCCACCTCCACCTTGGAATGCTCCTCAACCATACTGGCCTAATTATCAGAGCCCTCAATGGAAACCTCCTCAAGGAGGTTGGCAGCACCCACAAGGACAATGGACTCCACCTCCAGGTAACTGGTAGTAGAACCCTCAATGGAGAGGTCCTCAGCAATGGCAGAACCAACCACCTAGATTCCTGTAGTCTTAGCAACCATAACCTCCAGCGCTTATGCCTCCTCTTGCAGCTCCTGCAACTTCTATAGTAAATACTGGCCCTCCAAAAAAAATGCCTATGCCTGCTCAACCATTGCCCAATCCTAATAACAAGCAGCAGCAACAACAACAACCTATGTATTGTGCAGAAGCCAACCCATATCCAGCTTATGCCCTGAATATCAATGATATCCATCTCATGTCTAGGACCACTCTCCCTGCTCCTCAGCCACCTATAATAACAGAGATTCTAGACTCTACTGTTGAACAACCTACTAATCATGCAAAAGATATACCTGTATTAGCTACTGCCTCCAAGGAACCTATCCTGCAGCCTCAGGATACACCACCTTTTCCTTAAAGATTGCAGATTACTATAGCCAAGACCATTAAAGAACCCACCTTTGATATTTTGGAACAACTAAAGAATGTACAAGTTCAAATTCCTCTTTTTCAAGCAATCAAAGATGTTCTAGTTTATGGAAAAGCGATTAAAGAGGCTTGTTTAAAAAAACAAGGAAGAAAGAAAAAGGACCCCCAAACTATCCATGTCCTAGGAAAGTTAGCTGATGTTATGTTGGGGAAAGTTGTCATTCCAAAATATACTGATCCTAGAAGTCCTGTAGTAAAAATCAATATTAATGGTCAAGTAGTAAGAAATGTTTTGGTTGACCTTGGTGCAGCCATTAATGTGATGACCAGGAACACTATGAAATGTTTGAATATTCCAAACATTCAGTCTACACCGACTATCCTATAGCTTGCTGATAGTTCCACGATTACACCTGATGGAGTAATAGAAGATGTCATTATCACCCTTGAATCTTGGGAATACCCTGCTGATTTCACCATATTGTCCACTAAGGAAACCCTAGGGGGATATCCTATTATCCTAGGTAGACCTTGGTTAGCTACAGTTGATGCCCTTATAGGATTCCGTTCAAGAGACATGATAATTTTTGATGGTCAGTCAAGGAAGAAATTGGCTTTATACCCACCTGCACAACCTTTTCCAGATTTGTCTCAACTAGTTTGGCCAGATCTAGGAGAGGAATCTGAGGAAGTCAATTCATTAGCTTAGTTGATGATGCTACAAACTGATCCATTTTCCCAACTTCAAAGTGAAGATAACTTGCTTTTACACATTTTGCAGTTTAGTTCTAGTTTGAATAGCCCATCTATTTTGGACAACCACCCTCAACAATGCTTCCTATAGCAACTAGATCCTGAGAACCATCATGAGTTTCTATTATGTGATATACAAGCACCACCTTTATCATCAACCTCAAAAAATGATCTCACCAAATAGATAGAAGTATCTCTAGGCCACTGTCTGCATATTAATAATAAGTTGTCTCTGTCTCATCAAACTACCCTAGCCACAATGCTGCAAGCCCACAAAAGAGATTTTGCATGGGACTATGGGGATATGAGGGGATTTAGACCCAAAACTTTGTACACATCGCATATATATTGACAGTGACTTCAAACCTATCAGGCAACCTCAGAGAAAAAGTACTTCTCATTCTTGGATGGTTTCAGTGGGTACAATCAAATCAAGATTGCTCCTAAGGATCAAGAAAAGAATACTTTTACATGCCCTTGGGGAACATTTGCCTATTCAATTTTTCCTTTTGGTCTTTGTAATGCTCTTGCAACTTTCCAGAGGGTAGTCATAAGTATCTTTTCAGATATCTCATATGATTGCATGGAAATATACATGGATGACTTTACTGTTTATGGTACAACATTTGAGGAAGCTCAAGCTAACTTGGAAAAGGTACTACAAAGATGTGAAGATCACAACCTATCACTGAATAGTCAAAAGTACTTCATGATGATGCAAGAAGGAATAGTACTTGGTCACTATATTTCTGCTACAGGAATTCAGGTTGATCCTGCTAAGATTGAAGTTATCTCTAAGTTACCCTCTCCTACCAAGCAAAAAGAGGTACAAAGCTTTCTAGGCTATGCCGGATACTACAAAAGATTCATCAAGGACTTCAGCCAAACAATAGGCCCTTTATACAGTCTATTGAAGAAAGATGTAGATTTTTCCTGGACAGAGGAATGTGAAAAAGCATTCCTTGACTTAAAAGTCGCCCTTACACAGGCACCTATTCTAAAAGGACCTGATTGGTCACTTCCATTTCATATTTATACTGATGCATCAAATTATGCGATTGGCACAATATTAGGGAAAAAGGATGGTTCAATAGAACATGCACTCTATTACATAAGAAAAAATTTGCAAGGAGCTGAATTGAACTACATTGTTACAAAAAAAGAAATGTTAGAAATCATTTACACCCTCAATAAATTCAGGCATTATATTACTGCTTATCAAATATTTGTTCATACTGATCATGCTGCAATCTAGTATCTCATGAACAAAGTAGCAATATCCAGGAGACTGGCAAGATGGTTATTGCTGATGTAGGAATTTCACATTACAATTGTGGACAAACTAGGTAAAGCCAATGTGGTTGTTGATTTCCTTTCCAGACTTCAAAGGAAAGATAACTTTGCGGTTGTTGAAGACTCCTTTCCTGATGAGCACTTGTTTGCAATTAAGGTTATTCACCCATGGTATGCTAATATAGCAAATTATCTGGCTATAGGAAGAACTTCTCAATTCTCCCCTAAGGAAAACAAAATATTGGTAGAGAAAAGCTTTTACTTTTCTTGGATTGTAGATTGCATGTTTTATATAGGGCCAGATCAAGTTATGAGGAGATGTGTACCAGAGCAGGACACTCATGATATACTGCATGCCATCCATGATGAGCCGTGTGGTGGACATTTTGCTGCCAAAAGAACAACAATGAAAATTTTAAATACTGGTTACTAATGGCCAACCTTGCATAGAGATGTAGCCAAATATACCAGGAGGTGTGATAGATTCCAGAGGCTAGGAAGACCAACTCGATCTGATGAGATGCCTCTATTTCTACAAGTTGTAGTTGTTCCCTTTGATAAATGGGGACTCGATTTTGTCAGACGAATTGATCCACCTTCCAATGGTAAGTCCTACATCCTTGTATGCACAGACTATGTCACAAAATGGGTAGAGGCTAAGCCTATGAAACATGCTAGGGACAATAAAGTGGCTGAATTTCTCTATGAAGAAATATTTACTAGGTTTGTTGTCCCTAGGGAAATAGTGACAGATCAAGGAACACAATTTACTTCTACACTTATCACAGCTTTAGTCAATGAATATAGTATACGGAACAAGAAATCAACTCCTTATCACCCCCAGGCCAATGGCTAGGTTGAAGTCACAAATAGGGATATAGAGGCCATTTTGACTAAAACTATAGATTTGCATAGGAAGGACTAGACCACAAGGTTACCAGAAGCTATATGGGCCTATCGTACTACCTGGAAGACTACTACAGGATATACACCTTTTGAAATGGTGTATGGTAAAACAGTTGTGATGCCAATAGAGTTTGAACATAAGACTCTAAGAACAACACTGGAGATGGACATGGATTTAACAAATGCACGAAAGGACAGAATCATGCAGCTCAATGCTTTGGATGAGCTCTGAAAGAATGCCCTGCAGCACACTGAGATAATACAAAATTAGAGAATGAGGTGGCATGATAAATATATTAAGGAGAAGAAGTTCAAAGTAGGAGATTGGGCCCTGCTTTATGACTCATGATATAAGGACAGTCCAGGAAAATTACAAACCAAATGGTTGGGCCCGTATGATATTGAGAATGTATTTGCTAATGGTTCAGTGCAATTTGTTACAATTGATCTTGTTAGATTCAAGCTGCTAGTTAATGGACACCACCTCCGGTTGTACCATAAACCAATTTCAAAAGAGGAATTCATGTAGCAGTTCATTCAGAATTCTATCACAACTCTTCCTGTAGCTGAAGGCTTTGGCCTTGCTCTTGTAGCCTCTCCATGATTTTCTAATGCATGCTCATAATAAAGGTTTCCTTTTAAGGGAATCCCTTTACTTCATTTTCACTTGTCGCCACATTTCACTTCTTTATCTTCCATACCATCCATCCATTCCATTCATTCACCTCATCCATCTACACCACCCCTAATTATGATCTCATTCCCAACTGTCATCTCATGTCGAAGCCGTCAACTTTCTCAGCATGTACGAACATTTAATGAAAGGTACGCAATATCTTTTGATTATCGCATTTTTAATTTATTTAATTCTATTCATTTACTGCACTATCTATATTAGTCATTATTACCCTATTTTTTCCTATTCTCTAGTACATGTGAGGACACATGTCATACTCTAAGTAGGGGGTAGGATAATCCACTTTTTAAACTTGTCCTTTCACTGCTGTCACAACTGCTTAGATAATCTTTCTTTATTATTTTTCTGGTACTTTCCAAATATGATCACATATCTTTTTCATTGCATATTTTTCATTGAGAATCACATTCAAAAAGAAAAAAAAAATTGCTTGTTTAAAAAGTTCATTTTTGGAAAGAAAGGGAAATTGACGGTGGAACAGAGAAAAACTAGAGCAGAACAGGGGAAATTCTTGAGAAAGGAGTTGAGTCAGGTAAGGAAAAACTGTGAACATGGGTGGTCAGCTAGTTAGACATGAGCCTATAGCTCATGAGTTGTTAATGCAAAATCCTCAAATGGTCCAAGCATTTAGCCTCTGTGGTTGGCTGAATTATTTCTTGGGTTTAGATGCTTTTGACGAGGAGGCTGCAGGTGAATTTTTGAGAACCCTTTCTGAAGGGGAGGCTATTGTTTGGGGTCTAATAGTTGTTGCGACTGAAGAAAGAATTGCAAAGGTAACCGGGATCCCAGCTGTTGGAGAAAATTTTTCTTCGGATGCTGCCTTTGCAAGGGAAAATTTTTCAATACCCACTGATGGACCTTTGGAGGTCTCAAAGTAGGGATGCAAGTGAGCGTCATTGCCTCCTCCATACTCAAAATACACTGCTTTCATAATCAGGTATCTAATTTGTGAAGGCCATTTCTCCTACTTGCATTCTTACCACTTCAAATTGCTAAGTCATATGAGGCATGGATTAGTTGTTAATGTTTTAAACTTTTTGTTAAAATTTATGGAACAATGTGCCCATGGAACCCAATAGGGGAAAGATAATTCTATTGCTCACCATGGCCTCATAAAATTTTTGATTGCACGCTCTTTGAGAGATGTATCACCTCTTTCCTAAGAAGAATTTGTTTCCTAGAAGAGCTTGCAACGTCTAGAACCCCTTAGAGCACTTACCCCATGGCCTCAAAAAAATAAAGAGGAAATAGCATCCACTAGTAGAAGAATAGGGCAAGCATCATCTACTCCTGTAGCACCTAGTCCTACAGCTCTCACACCAGATTCCTCTACCTGAGTGCAAACTAGGGTTGCTAGTAGGAGAGTGAGAGGAAAAACTAAGGTCAGAGAGACATCTAGGGTTGAGAAAATTCCAGAATCTGACCCCCCATCTCAGAAAAGGAAACATTCTTCTCCTACAACTTCTTCCCCTGTGACATTGTCTCCTACAACAACACCTATTGCCGTCACCAGTTCACCATCATCCTCTGACAAGGCAGAACCTTCTAGGCAATTCAAAAAGAGGAAGGCTATGAGAGCACCTCCTGCAGCCACAACACTGCTAAGAAGAGTTTCTATGAGAACACAATGTAAAGTATCCCTTGCTTCACCTCAACCTGAGGTTATTATAATTTCAGAAGAATCTGTTGAGTCTGAACCTGATGTTTCTCATAATGTGTCTGAAAGTACTGCACAGAGTTCATTTGTTATTTTTGAAGAAGAACAAGTTGAGACAAGGGAAGTTGAGCATAATAAAAGGGGAGTACCAAGTCTTGATGACTTGGTTGCTGTGGCTATGCAGATTTCAGAGGAAGCACAGTCTTCTCCACTACAACAACATGAATTTTTCTTGCAGCAAGAGGAAGAATAGACTGATCCATTGGAAGTGGTCAATGAAGCCTCAATTCCCCCTGAAACTTTTCAAGCCATTGTTATTTATAAGAAAACATTTTTAATTGAATTTTTGGAATATGTCAAAGCTACATGGAAACCGGTTACATTACAAACCCTAACTTTCCACCACCTAGCCAAGACTGAAATGCAACAGAGTCTTTCAGAGGAGGAAAAGAAGAAACTGGAAAAGAAAATTAAAGAGTAGAAACTGGAAATTCAGAAGTTAAAAGAAAAGATGGATGAAATGCTGAAGGTAACTGGTCAGATTATGGAATGCAGACCACCACCCAGAGTTTATGCTCTATGCCTCAAAGAATAGTTTTTGTGGTTTCAACTGATGAGAATTTCTAGAAATCAGGATCCTATTCTTCACAATGCTAAAGAGTTTTATGATGCATATCAGGCAACCCCTAATTGGCTCAAAAATTCTTTGTGTGAATTTTACCTTCATGGCTTCTTAATTCCATTTGAAATAGAGTGGAATCCTCTTCTGTATATTGGCGATATCCATTTGATATCACTTATGTCTTGGGAAGCAAATGAAGCAAATTATGGTAGGCAATGGGAAACCTATGAAGAAGTTGAAAGGAATGAGCCTGTTCCATTATGTTCTGAGAGTTCAGACCCCCGCACAATGCTGAAAACCTGGCTTACTTTGACATATGGTTTTAATAATGATACAACCAGAGTGAAAACATTTGATCTTAGGAGACAGGTATATGATGAATTTTAGGAACAATCATACTCATTTTGGAGACTGTCATACTCTAGAGTTGAAAAGAGGTGGGAAAGATTAACTGTTAGGTTAAGAAAGTCTAAACCTCACAGTCCACTAAATTTTACAGTAGCTCTTAAACGGTCAAGAAAATACATACAGCTAGGACTCCAAAAGAGGTTTGAATTGTGGTTGCCATTAACATTTAGACCTCCTGTGCTAATATGGACCCTTTATTCCTATCAGGTTACAAAACTTAATGATGACATAGAAGCTCGTAGGTATCAAGGATGGTAGAGTTATAGAGGCTTTTGTTACAAATTTGGAGTTCCATTTTAGGGTCATTCCTCAGCCACTGATTTCAGAGAGACCACTAGGAAGTTTAATGCTGGAGGACTAGCATTGGGTTAAGTAGGGGGCAAAATGATGAGCCCAAAATATGCTCATCATCTGGATATCATGGTGTAATTTTAATACCTTTACTTCTGTTGATTATGGTTGTTTAACTCTCTTGAAACCCTTTTATTGGGGGATATCCTGTAGCAATATACTTTCATGTTCCTGTAGCCGATCATGTTGACATGTCTGTATTTATTACCCCATTGACTTCCCAAATGACTGATATAGCGCATGTATTTTTTGAATGATGAAATAGATTTAAATATGTGATTAATAAATGGATATTGTGTATGTGCCATGCGCCTTTTCTTTTGTATCTGTTGCCTTGTGTTTCGCAGGTTGTTGAAGAAAGTATGATCGAGTCAAGCACAACCAATCTTGGCCTTCTAGTAAAGTCCATTTCCTGCATGACTTCGAGTAAGCTCTAGCAAAAACTCTTTGACCAAAACCATTGGGAATGGTTTTAAATGATATTTAATCTAGAAAGAGTGGAGTGCTAGATTCTCTCTGGATCGAGTTGAATGGATAACTCATTTATGAAGTCTGTTCCTCAATTTCAGGATACATTTCATATCCATGTCTTTCTCTATGGAGTTAGTTAGGTAGTTGTTCTCCTATTTTAAAAATAAGTGTTCCTCCTACGTACGTGAACATTTTAGAGAAGGAGATAGAGAGATAGATAGATAGAGAAGCAAATTATGTAATCGTTAAAAAGATATAATATGAATCAGGGTTTTTATTAGTTTTTAGAAGCATAGCAGTCAATGTAAATGATTTCACATTATGAATAAAAGTTGATGGAGTTCTGAGCACAATCTTCTATGTCAATTAGTTGATGCCTGCTAAAGGGGCCCACTTAGTAAGTATCTGTAGGAGCGTAGTTGTTTATCTTTTGTTAATTCAAGTTAGATTTCATTTTAGAAGTTTCAACACAAGCTTAGTCTTATACTATTCCTGCAGCATCAGGAATCCATCCCTATGTTTGTTCCTATAGAATAAGGCCAATTTATAATTTGTCCCTCAATTGTAGCTATTACGATTTCCACTTTGGTTAGTCTATGATTGAGTTAAGAGAACTTTATGTTATTGCATAGGTAGAAATATCTCTCCAAGTGTTTATTTTTTAGTAGATTATGACTGAAACCAGTTCTTAGTGCATATATTGTGCCACTCCATTTAAAGTTTATGTTCCCTAGTTTTACAAGTAAATGAACATCCATGTAGAGGTATTAGTCACCTGTTGGAATGTCCAATTCCCAGGATAGGTTTTGCCGTGATTTTCATATCCTTTTGTGGGCGTGGCCAGTTTTCATCTCTATTTCTAAATTCACCTCATCACTAACCCTACCTTATCAATTTTAGTTGTGATATATTTTAAATGTTTCCTTGATTAGTCTACCTACAAGGGATTCTAACCCTTCTCTCCATTGTTACAAGACTCTTTATTCAATGCTAAGTTAGCAACATGGGGAAAGGTCCAACCTATATTGCAATCATGGCGAAAAGTGGAAGCATGGAAAAATCATTTGAATTGTGATGCAACTAGGGGATGTCTTGCAACACAATTGAACACAAAAAATCAACCAACAACAACAATTCACAAGTCACAATTCTCAAAACTCTTCACTTTTCACCAAATCAACACTCTTCCTCGTAGCATTGCCAACTCATTCAATTGGGTATTTCTTCTCAATAAGATTATTTTAGACCAAGAATTGAACCATTTCAAGGACCCTTCAGGGTACACAATCACATGCCAAAAAACCACTATTGGTTACTTTGTAATAACTTTCTCAAATCAGGCTTTCTATGCCAACTAGGCCTCAAATTAGGACACTTTAACAAAGAAACTTATCTTAAAACTTGACCAAAACCCACAAAAAAATGCGGGAAGAAATTCATATGTATTCAAACCAAAGAATTCATAATTAGTTCTTAGAAATTCATCCACCAAGATGCCAAAACCAAAAACCCTCTTTTTAAGCCAAATAACCTAGGGCTTATTGGAAAGCACACTTCCCAACCTTATCAAAACATGCCATAACCTCAAATAGGTCTAACATGGCTCGAAAAACCTTAATTCAATAAGAAAAAACACTTCCCTAACACAATACTCAGTTTATCATGTCAAAACCTCTCAAATTCACATGGAAAACACCAAATTTCACTCTAGGGCTTCATGCCTAACTCAACTCTTGACCTCCCCTATACTTACTCAATATTCCCACACCTTTTAAGTGATGTTGCAAAACCATTCCTTGAGTTAGAGTGGCCACAAGGAGAGGAATGGGTCAATACACCATTTTAAATGAATTTCAAACCTTAAAATTGTGTGTTCAGGCCGGTCTAAAAAATGGTTGAGATGGTAGGGGTAGTGTATGCCTCATAGAAATGGGATCTCATGGTGATATAAATCACCATGAGACCCCATTTCTATGAGGCATACACTGCCCCTACCTTGTCAACCCTACCACATTGGAAAGCTAGTGAGTGAGATAGCTTGCCAATGCAGTAGGGTTGAGAAGGTAGGATCAACGTATGCCTCATAGAAATGAGGTGCCACGGTGATATATGTAGGGTCAATGTATAACTTATAGAAATGGTGTTCCATGGTGATATGTAGGGTCAATGTATGCCCCATAGAAATGGGGTTCCATGGTGATATATATCATCGTGGCATCCCATTTCTATGAGGCATACACTGACCCTACCTTCTGAACCCTACTACATTGGAAAGCTAGTGAGTGAGCTATCTTGCCAATGCTCCACTAGCTTTCCAATAGGGTAGGGTTGAGAAGGTAGGGTCAATGTAATAGGAACCTAGGTGGGGAAGACCCCAACCAACTCAAAATGATCAGATTGAAACAAGAAACCAACCCCTTAAACAGTATACACTCAACTTATCCCAAACACACATCTAAAGGCTTGTAGCCCTCTAACACTACTTTTTCTCAACATATTTTAGAGAAGGCCATACATAGACCTAAAAAAAATCATTTGAGACACACTTCTACTCCTAACACAACATACCAAAAGGTTTCAAGAGGTTTCTTTGCAACAATATTGAAAACCAATAGGCTGCCCTGCCTTTTAGGCCACCAAATAACCCTCTTTTACAAAGGAGGTACCTCCAAAACACTTTGTTTTCACCAAATATCAACTAATAGTCACTAATTGTGTTACAAAACAACAAATTCCACCATTATTTCTCAAAGCCTTGACCTCTAAAATGTTGTACCACCAAACCCTCAACTTTCATGCAAATAACCTAGGGTTTATTGAAAGTCATGACATCCGAGCTTACTAGACCTCACCAATACCAACGACACTTCAAAAATACCCTGCACAAATTCAAACAACCATTACATGGAAGGTTCCTTCAACATTTCATCAAAACCCTTCTTTAACACCCTATTTACACAAGGAAAACAATGTAATTCTACCTATCTTGTAATCATGGCATGCCCTTGAACCACCTTTGTCTATGCTAGAAAAAGTCTTGTACAGGATGATTGTAAGTATTTTTATGAAGCCTTGAATGACATATATTTCATTTATTTGAATGGATAAATATTTTAGGAACTAATATTCATCTCATTACCATGCTATAGGTAAAATTATCTGGCATGCTAAAGAAATGAAGAAGGAATAAACTAACAGATGAAGAGTATGAAACCTTCAAATAAAATGAGAGAGAATGGGTGGCAGCATATCATGAAAAGAATAAATTGGGTACTATTGATTGAAACAAGCCAACTGAAGAGGAACCTCAACCATCAAAAAGAGAATAGCATTTGGTAGCACAGAGGGCATGAATGTGAAAGCATCATGGTAAGACAGATTCAAATACGTAGTTAGAGACACACCCTCTACAAAAAGTGAATATGAAGGGACACCATTAAGCACAAGTGAATATGGATGGACACCAACTACCACAAGTGAATATGGAGGGACACCATCTATCACAAGTGAATATGGTTGGAAACCATCTAATGCATCTCAAGTTGAGAGTGCATCATCACTCATATTTGACCAAGAAGGTATGCCATCATCCCCACATGAACCTCAAGGTATGTATTCTACTCCACCCTTGATTAAAGGTACACAATATAGCCCACCTCAATTAAATATTGATGAAATTCCTAATGTTGAGATGTATGTACCTAGGAGAACACCACCTAGACATTTGTGTAGAAAGCCAAAGTATTTGATTAATATTGATGAGGATATTTTGCAACACATGGAAGGTAAGATTCCAACACACACTTGTAGAAGATATGTTGATGAGATTTGGAAATTCTTCTTTGAAAGGCTAAATAATACTGTAAGATGCCAACTATTTGTTGAAATGATGCGGGGTATAAAGTATAGAAACATCATGAAGAATCTTGGGTTGAGAACATAAAATACATCAAGTGAAAACACTATTGTGAAGAATCTAATGGATGCATATGAGAGTGTGGATAAGACCTCACACTCAAAGGATAGTAATGTCACCCAACGTGTCATTACATGAAATTTGGTAAACAATCAAACAAAGAGAGCTTATCTCATTAGAAAGATGAGTGAACAAATGAGAATTAGTAGAAAAAAATTATCAAAAGCCTGTTCAAAGGTGGCAAAGAATTGAGGGAACTGACTCAAATGAATTATGGGAATTCTTGGGAAGATTGCCACAAAAAGATAAAAAATTTGTTGAAGCATTGAGAACACTAATTGAAGAGTTTTGGAAGAATAACACAAGGCCATCTCTGAATCAAAGGGATGTGGTAAGAAGGAGAATCGATAGTTAGAACCGTGAGCCACATCCAAAGCATTTTTTGGATATGACTCAAACCTAATTTTTTCATAAATTTTGAAAGGATTATCCTCAAATTAGTATTTGTCAAAGATTTTTTGAAATGCTTAAACCTTTTTATGTCAAGATAAATCACACATGCACTACTTGTTGTAGACTACATAATGAATTCTCTAACCATTATGATGTTTATCATTCTATATGTTGTGATTTGCATACTAACGATGTTTTGTAGGATTGTGGCATAGAAGCCCCACCAAAATCTTCAAGAGAGTTCTTATCAAAAAATTTATGTGAAATAGAGGATGGCCAAATATTCTATAGGACAATATGCTTGGATGGTTCATGCGAGCATTGTGGTGGCTTGCAGTGTATGCCAATATGTTAACATATGGAAAACACAGATGTGGTGGGAAAAAAACTAGTAGAGTTCAGTAAGTATAAAATATTGGCATACACTACAAAAGATGGGTCTCAAGCAAAAATGTGTAATTTGGTTATTCAGAAGATTCTAGTGTATCAGTTTATGTCCATGTTTCATGACAATATAGTGTATGAGTATGCAAGGCATACCCATAGAGCGCAATGGCTAGACATGCAATTCAAGCTATGCAAGGAAACCTTTCTAGTTGGAAACATAGTATCAGTGGTTGACTTTGCATTGAACTACACTCTATAGCCATAGTATGAGGTGCAGTCATAGTATTACAACTCCACACAAGTTTCGATATTTGTTCAAATAGTATTCATTCATGCAACTGATAGTACATAGGACCAAAGGAAGGTATTGAGGGAGTATCAATTTTATATTAGTGATGATTGCACACATTCTCCAAAGTTTGTGGAAGGTTTCTTCTAGATGTTCTACAATGATTTGGCTCAGAGGGGCATAACATATGGTTGACATATAATATGGTTGGATAATTGTGTAGCATAGTTCAAAAACTCGTGCATGTTCTACTAGTTGAGAAGGATGCATGCCATTATAGGTGTACAACATATTTGGAACTTTTTTGAGACTGGGCATGGAAAGGGGGAGCATGATGGTACATGAGCATGTGTGAAAAGAGCATTAGCAAGAGAAGAGTTAAAGTATAAAGATAGTGAAAATTTGATAGATGCAAGATCAGTCATCGAGTGGTGTAATGCTTCGATGGGTCCAGGTAATTAAGGTATATATTTAGTTAATAGATTTTTTTGATTGATGGATGATACTAAAATTGCACCATATGAGGATTGTTGTACACTAACATGATCAAGTGAGCTACACACTTTCCTTAGCTCAAATGTAGGTTCATGGAGTATCGATACATGGAAGATGGCATGCTTTTGTTCTTCATGTACAATGAAAGCCTGGAATGATTGTGAATCATGGGAGTGGGTTGACAAATGGTTGACAAGTTATCTTATCTCACTTCACAGGTATCACCCTCTGATGACATTGTAACTAACATAGATGGAATCATCGGTCGACTTTGACCACGTACAAGATCTAGTTCAACTAGGTAATATATCTGCTTACTTAGTTTTTGAAATTCCATATTGTTATTTTACTTTGTAGTGTATTTGTAATGTTGAATAATTTCAAGAGATTTGCTACACATATCAATGCAGGGCATGTTTATGTAGTTATTACAGATGAAGACAATGAAGAGGGAACAAACTATTACTTTTGTCATTGTGTTGAGGCCAAAAATAAATTAGAGGCCCTAGTTATAGATGGAGAAAACATCGAATACCCTACAGGCTCAGTTGTTGTTATTGGAATGTGGCTTAGAAGGTACCCACATAAGAGTGTTTAACATTGGTTATTTCAGGATTTTGACACACATCGTAAGATTCTTCATTACTTGAACCTTGTCATGGAATCCAATGTTCGTTTGACCAAATATGGGGGTAGACCTTTGAACAAGGTCTTGTGGAAGATCCATGAGTCTGACCATGATGCAATACTTGACACAATAAAGAATAGTGTAGACCTAGATGGTTTGTTGGATTAATTTTTAAGTATGCACATCAGTTCTTATTAATTTATACTTGTCTGCACATTAATTTGTTTGATGCCAATGCTATAATCTTATTTTACTTTTCCTATTTGTAAGTAACCTACCAAAAATTGATTGGTGTCCCCTTACAGAAAATGTAGATTTATGAGCCATCCAAGAGAATCTCAGCTAGAAAAGCAATGCAACATCCTTATTTTGATGATCTTGAAAAATTTCAATTATGATTTTAAGCCATTACAAAAGTGTGTGCAAATATTGGTGAGGGAATTTCAAGTTATTCATTTGAAGTTAACCTTATCATGAGTAGCTATGATGTAGACATTCTAAGAGCATCTCGAATTTCAAGTTATTCTATTCATGAGAGGTTTTGTTTGCAATAGGTATCTTGGAACTCCCAATGATGATATATGACTAGGAGTGACTAAATTTAGAGACTGGCATGCCTATCTATAAGTCCCTTCCATCTATTTTCATTTCATTTCCATTTTGGATGCTCTTTCTTTTTCTTCTTTTACTTTGCGTATTTGTAAGTAAACTACTAAAAATTGATTGGTCTCTCGTTGCAAAAAATGCTAATTTATGAGCCATAAAAGCAAATTGCAGCCAAAAAGTAATGGAACATCCTTAATTTGATAATCTTGACAAATCTCAATTCTGATTTGAAGCCATTATAAAAGAGCATGTGAAGCTTAGCGAGGGAATCTCAAGTTACTCAATTGAAGTTAACCTCATAACGAGCACCTATGATGTAGACATTTAAAAAGAATCTCAAATGTATGAGTGACATGGTAAAAGATCTATGAGAATGAAGTACCTTAGGCATTGTAATGAGATTTACTTGTAATGATATTTACTCAAATATTGAAATTTTGGAGTTCATGTTTGGTACAAAAGCACCTTGTTCTCTAAATGCCTTCAATAGGAAAATTTGCAAAATTTGAATTTTCAAATGTAAACAATGTGAAAAAGGTCACGTGAAGGTAATATGTAATGTATTCAAAGTCTCAAATAGGTCATTAGGTGATTAGAGAAGTGATATTGCACAAAATTTATCATTTGGTGTAAAAATGCAAAACTTGCATTAGTTGCACAATTGCAAAATTATAGAATATGAAGAGTCCTCTTGTTAGAAAGGGTAGTTAGTTGATGGAAGATGTAGGGGCAACATTCATAACTGATTCTAGAATAGCTATATAAAGCATTGTAAAGGCATGGAAAAGAGGAAAACTTGTATTATTGAGGAAATTAGTAAATAAATGATGATGTTTTATGTATTTGCAACACTTTTCCTTCTTTGTTTCAAGCTTGTACAGATTGTACAAGACCTTATACTTTGATTGTTGATTAGTTTTTTTCAAAGCAAGGAGTTAGGTAGCTTTTGAAAGTATTTTGAAGTCTTTTAACTCATTTTTGAGGAAACAAATGACTGATCTAGATACCCATTATTGAGTTACAACACATACTTCAAAATCAATAGTGATTGTCTTGGAACATGTGCAAAAAAATGACCTTCTTTGTTGTCCTAATTAGGCTAACTAGGCCTAATTTACAAAGGAACATACCTTTAAAAATTCAACAACCCCTTGAACTTGTTGGGGAAGCAATTCTCATGTATCCAAATCCTCAAATTGTTATTTATCTCAAGAGAAACTCACTCCATGCCAAACCAAAAAACCCTTATTTTATGCTAGTATGAGGAGGGTTTATTGAAATGAATGGTTTTGCACCTTACCAGAACATGCCATGACCACAAAAATTCTTAAAATCACCTATACAAACTCAAAATACAATCACCCAACCTCTACAAGCAATATTTTATCAAACCCTAGGGTGAAACCTCATTTTTCATTCCCTTTTCCATCAAAATCTACAGGGGCAGAAGCACAAACCCCATAAAAATTATTCCCTTTCACCAAATAAGCACCCTAACATATAAACTAGACCCTTCTAACTCATTCCTTCAAGCCATAGAGATTACAATAGGAGGATTGAGTTAAATCTCCATTTCAAACTTCAAAACCCCTAAATCTGCAAACTACACTGTCCACAAGGCCAATTAGGCCAAATTAACAAATAAACCCCCCTTTATTCTTCTTATCACATCCAAACCACCATTGCATAGCATTAACTGGTTTTCCAAACCACCAATTCCTCCACTTTTAGGGTGTGATAAGACCTCTAACATAACAAACCCCCAAACCCTTTTCTTTCACAAGTTAGGCAAGGGTTTATTGAAAATTCATACTCCAAACCTTTCCACAGCCAACCAAAGCCTGAAACACCTTCAAAAAGGTCTACACAAGCTTGAAATTTTAAGAGATATTTCTTCCCCCAAATATTTCTTCAAACCCTAGCACTAGACCACCATTTTCCACTTAAAAATGCACCATTTGACATATAGGGCATCACTTAAAAACCCTCTATTCACCTCCCTTGCACACAAAAAAATTGCACACATATTTTATAACCATAACTAAGCCTTTCCATCGAGTTACAGGAGCATACAGTGGGTGAAAGGCTTAATATGACATTTTAATACACTCAAAGCCCTTAAAATATGGTATACAAACCGATCCTTAGTAAATTAGCTTCTAAAATGCAAAAAATCACTTGAAATCCAACCAAACAAAAACTAAAATGGAGTTAAGTTTGCTGCCCACTGAATTCCATCTAAAAGAGAACACAATTACCCTGTATGGAACCGTACAATCTAAGGAAACATTAGATGTCTGATAAAAATATAAAAAAATGCAAGGAAACAATGAATTTTATTGATCTTCTTCTAAGTACATCATACATTTATGCTAGGAATGGCATATTTACACTACACATGGTCCTCTTTTGTACCCAAACATGCGGAATCACTTTGAGCTATGTTCAACCGACTTGATCCCTTAAGGGTCCAAAGTGCAAAAGGGAAACAATATTTGATGGGGCATTACTCAAAAATCATGGTGCTTACGAAATCTCCATCAGAGCCTACAAGATTATGTTGGGCCCCTATACAATAACCTCTCTTAGTTTTTGTTATCTTGGAGTGGTTTTCCCATGGTGTCTAGTTTTCACTTGATGGAAAATGTGTCAAATGCAAATAGTGCAAAGTTGCAAAGTGGTGCAAATTTCGTTCTACAACTCGTGTGACCAAATGGACTGTTCCAACATGTCCAAATAGGTATGTTTATGCTAGGAATGGTCCTCTTTCACAGCCAAATACATGGAGTCGCTCTGAGCTACGTTCAATCAGATTGGTCCCTTAAAAGTCCAAAGTGCAAAATGACTGCAAACTTCAGCATGTTGTTACTTGGATGTCGTGATGCTTAGAAAATTATTGTCTAATCCTAAGGGATCTTGTTGGGACCCTCTACAAAAACCTCTCTCAGTTTTTGCTATCTTGGAGGCATTTTCTCGTGGTGACAAATTTTCATTTGGGGAAAAAGTTGTCAAATACAAGTAGTTGAAAGTTGCAAAGTGGTGCAACTTTTATTTTGCAACTCGTGTGACCAAATGGACTGTTCCAATGTGTCTGAATAGGTATGTTTACATTAAGCATGGTTCTCTTTCACACACAAACATGCAGAATCGCTTTGAGCTACGTTCAACTAGATCGACCCCTTAAGAGTCCAAAGTGCAAAATAACTGCA
>VDFB02105785.1:97273664-97307464 GCA_007258455.2 Sequoia sempervirens | reverse complement strand
TGTGCTAATATGGACCCTTTATTCCTATCAGGTTACAAAACTTAATGATGACATAGAAGCTCGTAGGTATCAAGGATGGTAGAGTTATAGAGGCTTTTGTTACAAATTTGGAGTTCCATTTTAGGGTCATTCCTCAGCCACTGATTTCAGAGAGACCACTAGGAAGTTTAATGCTGGAGGACTAGCATTGGGTTAAGTAGGGGGCAAAATGATGAGCCCAAAATATGCTCATCATCTGGATATCATGGTGTAATTTTAATACCTTTACTTCTGTTGATTATGGTTGTTTAACTCTCTTGAAACCCTTTTATTGGGGGATATCCTGTAGCAATATACTTTCATGTTCCTGTAGCCGATCATGTTGACATGTCTATATTTATTACCCCATTGACTTCCCAAATGACTGATATAGCGCATGTAGTTTTTGAATGATGAAATAGATTTAAATATGTGATTAATAAATGGATATTGTGTATGTGCCATGCGCCTTTTTTTTTGTATCTGTTGCCTTGTGTTTCGCAGGTTGTTGAAGAAAGTATGATCGAGTCAAGCACAACCAATCTCGGCCTTCTAGTAAAGTCCATTTCCTGCATGACTTCGAGGAAGCTCTAGCAAAGACTCTTTGACCAAAACCATTGGGAATGGTTTTAAATGATATTTAATCTAGAAAGAGTGGAGTGCTAGATTCTCTCTGGATCGAGTTGAATGGATAACTCATTTATGAAGTCTGTTCCTCAATTTCGGGATACATTTCATATCCATGTCTTTCTCTATGGAGTTAGTTAGTTAGTTGTTCTCCTATTTTAAAAATAAGTGTTCCTCCTACGTACGTGAACATTTTAGAGAAGGAGATAGAGAGATAGATAGATAGAGAAGCAAATTATGTAATCGTTAAAAAGATATAATATGAATCAGGGGTTTTATTAGTTTTTAGAAGCATAGCAGTCAATGTAAATGATTTCACATTATGAATAAAAGTTGATGGAGTTCTGAGCACAATCTTCTATGTCAATTAGTTGATGCCTGCTAAGGGGGCCCACTTAGTAAGTATCTGTAGGAGCGTAGTTGTTTATCTTTTGTTAATTCAAGTTAGATTTCATTTTAGAAGTTTCAACACAAGCTTAGTCTTATACTATTCCTGCAGCATCAGGAATCCATCCCTATGTTTGTTCCTGTAGAATAAGGCTAATTTATAATTTGTCCCTCAATTGTAGCTATTACGATTTCCACTTTGGTTAGTCTATGATTGAGTTAAGAGAACTTTATGTTATTGCATAGGTAGAAATATCTCTCCAAGTGTTTATTTTTTAGTAGATTATGACTGAAACCAGTTCTTAGTGCATATATTGTGCCACTCCATTTAAATTTTATGTTCCCTAGTTTGACAAGTAAATGAACATCCATGAAGAGGTATTAGTCACCTGTTGGAATGTCCAATTCCCAGGATAGGTTTTGTCGTGATTTTCATATCCTTTTGTGGGCGTGGCCAGTTTTCATCTCTATTTCTAAATTCACCTCATCACTAACCCTACCTTATCACTTTTAGTTGTGATATATTTTAAATGTTTCCTTGATTAGTCTACCTACAAGGGATTCTAACCCTTCTCTCCATTGTTACAAGACTCTTTATTCAAGGCTAAGTTAGTAACATGGGGAAAGGTCCAACCTATATTGCAATCATGGCGAAAAGTGGAAGCATGGAAAAATCATTTGAATTGTGATGCAACTAGGGGATGTCTTGCAACACAATTGAACACAAAAAATCAACCAACAACAACAATTCACAAGTCACAATTCTCAAAACTCTTCACTTTTCACCAAATCAACACTCTTCCTCGTAGCATTGCCAACTCATTCAATTGGGTATTTCTTCTCAATAAGATTATTTTAGACCAAGAATTGAACCATTTCAAGGACCCTTCAGGGTACACAATCACATGCCAAAAAACCACTATTGGTTACTTTGTAATAACTTTCTCAAATCAGGCTTTCTATGCCAACTAGGCCTCAAATTAGGACACTTTAACAAAGAAACTTATCTTAAAACTTGACCAAAACCCACAAAAAAATGCGGGAAGAAATTCATATGTATTCAAACCAAAGAATTCATAATTAGTTCTTAGAAATTCATCCACCAAGATGCCAAAACCAAAAACCCTCTTTTTAAGCCAAATAACCTAGGGCTTATTGGAAAGCACACTTCCCAACCTTATCAAAACATGCCATAACCTCAAATAGGTCTAACATGGCTCGAAAAACCTTAATTCAATAAGAAAAAACACTTCCCTAACACAATACTCAGTTTATCATGTCAAAACCTCTCAAATTCACATGGAAAACACCAAATTTCACTCTAGGGCTTCATGCCTAACTCAACTCTTGACCTCCCCTATACTTACTCAATATTCCCACACCTTTTAAGTGATGTTGCAAAACCATTCCTTGAGTTAGAGTGGCCACAAGGAGAGGAATGGGTCAATACACCATTTTAAATGAATTTCAAACCTTAAAATTGTGTGTTCAGGCCGGTCTAAAAAATGGTTGAGATGGTAGGGGTAGTGTATGCCTCATAGAAATGGGATCTCATGGTGATATAAATCACCATGAGACCCCATTTCTATGAGGCATACACTGCCCCTACCTTGTCAACCCTACCACATTGGAAAGCTAGTGAGTGAGATAGCTTGCCAATGCAGTAGGGTTGAGAAGGTAGGATCAACGTATGCCTCATAGAAATGAGGTGCCACGGTGATATATGTAGGGTCAATGTATAACTTATAGAAATGGTGTTCCATGGTGATATGTAGGGTCAATGTATGCCCCATAGAAATGGGGTTCCATGGTGATATATATCATCGTGGCATCCCATTTCTATGAGGCATACACTGACCCTACCTTCTGAACCCTACTACATTGGAAAGCTAGTGAGTGAGCTATCTTGCCAATGCTCCACTAGCTTTCCAATAGGGTAGGGTTGAGAAGGTAGGGTCAATGTAATAGGAACCTAGGTGGGGAAGACCCCAACCAACTCAAAATGATCAGATTGAAACAAGAAACCAACCCCTTAAATAGTATACACTCAACTTATCCCAAACACACATCTAAAGGCTTGTAGCCCTCTAACACTACTTTTTCTCAACATATTTTAGAGAAGGCCATACATAGACCTAAAAAAAATCATTTGAGACACACTTCTACTCCTAACACAAGATACCAAAAGGTTTCAAGAGGTTTCTTTGCAACAATATTGAAAACCAATAGGCTGCCCTGCCTTTTAGGCCACCAAATAACCCTCTTTTACAAAGGAGGTACCTCCAAAACACTTTGTTTTCACCAAATATCAACTAATAGTCACTAATTGTGTTACAAAACAACAAATTCCACCATTATTTCTCAGAGCCTTGACCTCTAAAATTTTGTACCACCAAACCCTCAACTTTCATGCAAATAACCTAGGGTTTATTGAAAGTCATGACAACCGAGCTTACTAGACCTCACCAATACCAATGACACTTCAAAAATACCCTGCACAAATTCAAACAACCATTACATGGAAGGTTCCTTCAACATTTCATCAAAACCCTTCTTTAACACCCTATTTACACAAGGAAAACAATGTAATTCTACCTATCTTGTAATCATGGCATGCCCTTGAACCACCTTTGTCTATGCTAGAAAAAGTCTTGTACAGGATGATTGTAAGTATTTTTATGAAGCCTTGAATGACATATATTTCATTTATTTGAATGGATAAATATTTTAGGAACTAATATTCATCTCATTACCATGCTATAGGTAAAATTATCTGGCATGCTAAAGAAATGAAGAAGGAATAAACTAACAGATGAAGAGTATGAAACCTTCAAATAAAATGAGAGAGAATGGGTGGCAGCATATCATGAAAAGAATAAATTGGGTACTATTGATGAAAACAAGCCAACTGAAGAGGAACCTCAACCATCAAAAAGAGAATAGCATTTGGTAGCACAGAGGGCATGAATGTGAAAGCATCATGGTAAGACAGATTCAAATACGTAGTTAGAGACACACCCTCTACAAAAAGTGAATATGAAGGGACACCATTAAGCACAAGTGAATATGGATGGACACCAACTACCACAAGTGAATATGGAGGGACACCATCTATCACAAGTGAATATGGTTGGAAACCATCTAATGCATCTCAAGTTGAGAGTGCATCATCACTCATATTTGACCAAGAAGGTATGCCATCATCCCCACATGAACCTCAAGGTATGTATTCTACTCCACCCTTGATTAAAGGTACACAATATAGCCCACCTCAATTAAATATTGATGAAATTCCTAATGTTGAGATGTATGTACCTAGGAGAACACCACCTAGACATTTGTGTAGAAAGCCAAAGTATTTGATTAATATTGATGAGGATATTTTGCAACACATGGAAGGTAAGATTCCAACACACACTTGTAGAAGATATGTTGATGAGATTTGGAAATTCTTCTTTGAAAGGCTAAATAATACTGTAAGATGCCAACTATTTGTTGAAATGATGCGGGGTATAAAGTATAGAAACATCATGAAGAATCTTGGGTTGAGAACATAAAATACATCAAGTGAAAACACTATTGTGAAGAATCTAATGGATGCATATGAGAGTGTGGATAAGACCTCACACTCAAAGGATAGTAATGTCACCCAACGTGTCATTACATGAAATTTGGTAAACAATCAAACAAAGAGAGCTTATCTCATTAGAAAGATGAGTGAACAAATGAGAATTAGTAGAAAAAAATTATCAAAATCTGTTCAAAGGTGGCAAAGAATTGAGGGAACTGACTCAAATGAATTATGGGAATTCTTGGGAAGATTGCCACAAAAAGATAAAAAATTTGTTGAAGCATTGAGAACACTAATTGAAGAGTTTTGGAAGAATAACACAAGGCCATCTCTGAATCAAAGGGATGTGGTAAGAAGGAGAATCGATAGTTAGAACCGTGAGCCACATCCAAAGCATTTTTTGGATATGACTCAAACCTAATTTTTTCATAAATTTTGAAAGGATTATCCTCAAATTAGTATTTGTCAAAGATTTTTTGAAATGCTTAAACCTTTTTATGTCAAGATAAATCACACATGCACTACTTGTTGTAGACTACATAATGAATTCTCTAACCATTATGATGTTTATCATTCTATATGTTGTGATTTGCATACTAACGATGTTTTGTAGGATTGTGGCATAGAAGCCCCACCAAAATCTTCAAGAGAGTTCTTATCAAAAAAATTATGTGAAATAGAGGATGGCCAAATATTCTATAGGACAATATGCTTGGATGGTTCATGCGAGCATTGTGGTGGCTTGCAGTGTATGCCAATATGTTAACATATGGAAAACACAGATGTGGTGGGAAAAAAACTAGTAGAGTTCAGTAAGTATAAAATATTGGCATACACTACAAAAGATGGGTCTCAAGCAAAAATGTGTAATTTGGTTATTCAGAAGATTCTAGTGTATCAGTTTATGTCCATGTTTCATGACAATATAGTGTATGAGTATGCAAGGCATACCCATAGAGCGCAATGGCTAGACATGCAATTCAAGCTATGCAAGGAAACCTTTCTAGTTGGAAACATAGTATCAGTGGTTGACTTTGCATTGAACTACACTCTATAGCCATAGTATGAGGTGCAGTCATAGTATTACAACTCCACACAAGTTTCGATATTTGTTCAAATAGTATTCATTCATGCAACTGATAGTACATAGGACCAAAGGAAGGTATTGAGGGAGTATCAATTTTATATTAGTGATGATTGCACACATTCTCCAAAGTTTGTGGAAGGTTTCTTCTAGATGTTCTACAATGATTTGGCTCAGAGGGGCATAACATATGGTTGACATATAATATGGTTGGATAATTGTGTAGCATAGTTCAAAAACTCGTGCATGTTCTACTAGTTGAGAAGGATGCATGCCATTATAGGTGTACAACATATTTGGAACTTTTTTGAGACTGGGCATGGAAAGGGGGAGCATGATGGTACATGAGCATGTGTGAAAAGAGCATTAGCAAGAGAAGAGTTAAAGTATAAAGATAGTGAAAATTTGATAGATGCAAGATCAGTCATCGAGTGGTGTAATGCTTCGATGGGTCCAGGTAATTAAGGTATATATTTAGTTAATAGATTTTTTTGATTGATGGATGATACTAAAATTGCACCATATGAGGATTGTTGTACACTAACATGATCAAGTGAGCTACACACTTTCCTTAGCTCAAATGTAGGTTCATGGAGTATCGATACATGGAAGATGGCATGCTTTTGTTCTTCATGTACAATGAAAGCCTGGAATGATTGTGAATCATGGGAGTGGGTTGACAAATGGTTGACAAGTTATCTTATCTCACTTCACAGGTATCACCCTCTGATGACATTGTAACTAACATAGATGGAATCATCGGTCGACTTTGACCACGTACAAGATCTAGTTCAACTAGGTAATATATCTGCTTACTTAGTTTTTGAAATTCCATATTGTTATTTTACTTTGTAGTGTATTTGTAATGTTGAATAATTTCAAGAGATTTGCTACACATATCAATGCAGGGCATGTTTATGTAGTTATTACAGATGAAGACAATGAAGAGGGAACAAACTATTACTTTTGTCATTGTGTTGAGGCCAAAAATAAATTAGAGGCCCTAGTTATAGATGGAGAAAACATCGAATACCCTACAGGCTCAGTTGTTGTTATTGGAATGTGGCTTAGAAGGTACCCACATAAGAGTGTTTAACATTGGTTATTTCAGGATTTTGACACACATCGTAAGATTCTTCATTACTTGAACCTTGTCATGGAATCCAATGTTCGTTTGACCAAATATGGGGGTAGACCTTTGAACAAGGTCTTGTGGAAGATCCATGAGTCTGACCATGATGCAATACTTGACACAATAAAGAATAGTGTAGACCTAGATGGTTTGTTGGATTAATTTTTAAGTATGCACATCAGTTCTTATTAATTTATACTTGTCTGCACATTAATTTGTTTGATGCCAATGCTATAATCTTATTTTACTTTTCCTATTTGTAAGTAACCTACCAAAAATTGATTGGTGTCCCCTTACAGAAAATGTAGATTTATGAGCCATCCAAGAGAATCTCAGCTAGAAAAGCAATGCAACATCCTTATTTTGATGATCTTGAAAAATTTCAATTATGATTTTAAGCCATTACAAAAGTGTGTGCAAATATTGGTGAGGGAATTTCAAGTTATTCATTTGAAGTTAACCTTATCATGAGTAGCTATGATGTAGACATTCTAAGAGCATCTCGAATTTCAAGTTATTCTATTCATGAGAGGTGTTGTTTGCAATAGGTATCTTGGAACTCCCAATGATGATATATGACTAGGAGTGACTAAATTTAGAGACTGGCATGCCTATCTATAAGTTCCTTCCATCTATTTTCATTTCATTTCCATTTTGGATGCTCTTTCTTTTTCTTCTTTTACTTTGCGTATTTGTAAGTAAACTACTAAAAATTGATTGGTCTCTCGTTGCAAAAAATGCTAATTTATGAGCCATCAAAGCAAATTGCAGCCAAAAAGTAATGGAACATCCTTAATTTGATAATCTTGACAAATCTCAATTCTGATTTGAAGCCATTATAAAAGAGCATGTGAAGCTTAGCGAGGGAATCTCAAGTTACTCAATTGAAGTTAACCTCATAACGAGCACCTATGATGTAGACATTTAAAAAGAATCTCAAATGTATGAGTGACATGGTAAAAGATCTATGAGAATGAAGTACCTTAGGCATTGTAATGAGATTTACTTGTAATGATATTTACTCAAATATTGAAATTTTGGAGTTCATGTTTGGTACAAAAGCACCTTGTTCTCTAAATGCCTTCAATAGGAAAATTTGCAAAATTTGAATTTTCAAATGTAAACAATGTGAAAAAGGTCACGTGAAGGTAATATGTAATGTATTCAAAGTCTCAAATAGGTCATTAGGTGATTAGAGAAGTGATATTGCACAAAATTTATCATTTGGTGTAAAAATGCAAAACTTGCATTAGTTGCACAATTGCAAAATTATAGAATATGAAGAGTCCTCTTGTTAGAAAGGGTAGTTAGTTGATGGAAGATGTAGGGGCAACATTCATAACTGATTCTAGAATAGCTATATAAAGCATTGTAAAGGCATGGAAAAGAGGAAAACTTGTATTATTGAGGAAATTAGTAAATAAATGATGATGTTTTATGTATTTGCAACACTTTTCCTTCTTTGTTTCAAGTTTGTACAGATTGTACAAGACCTTATACTTTGATTGTTGATTAGTTTTTTTCAAAGCAAGGAGTTAGGTAGCTTTTGAAAGTATTTTGAAGTCTTTTAACTCATATTTGAGGAAACAAATGACTGATCTAGATACCCATTATTGAGTTACAACACATACTTCAAAATCAATAGTGATTGTCTTGGAACATGTGCAAAAAAATGACCTTCTTTGTTGTCCTAATTAGGCTAACTAGGCCTAATTTACAAAGGAACATACCTTTAAAAATTCAACAACCCCTTGAACTTGTTGGGGAAGCAATTCTCATGTATCCAAATCCTCAAATTGTTATTTATCTCAAGAGAAACTCACTCCATGCCAAACCAAAAAACCCTTATTTTATGCTAGTATGAGGAGGGTTTATTGAAATGAATGGTTTTGCACCTTACCAGAACATGCCATGACCACAAAAATTCTTAAAATCACCTATACAAACTCAAAATACAATCACCCAACCTCTACAAGCAATATTTTATCAAACCCTAGGGTGAAACCTCATTTTTCATTCCCTTTTCCATCAAAATCTACAGGGGCAGAAGCACAAACCCCATAAAAATTATTCCCTTTCACCAAATAAGCACCCTAACATATAAACTAGACCCTTCTAACTCATTCCTTCAAGCCATAGAGATTACAATAGGAGGATTGAGTTAAATCTCCATTTCAAACTTCAAAACCCCTAAATCTGCAAACTACACTGTCCACAAGGCCAATTAGGCCAAATTAACAAATAAACCCCCCTTTATTCTTCTTATCACATCCAAACCACCATTGCATAGCATTAACTGGTTTTCCAAACCACCAATTCCTCCACTTTTAGGGTGTGATAAGACCTCTAACATAACAAACCCCCAAACCCTTTTCTTTCACAAGTTAGGCAAGGGTTTATTGAAAATTCATACTCCAAACCTTTCCACAGCCAACCAAAGCCTGAAACACCTTCAAAAAGGTCTACACAAGCTTGAAATTTTAAGAGATATTTCTTCCCCCAAATATTTCTTCAAACCCTAGCACTAGACCACCATTTTCCACTTAAAAATGCACCATTTGACATATAGGGCATCACTTAAAAACCCTCTATTCACCTCCCTTGCACACAAAAAAATTGCACACATATTTTATAACCATAACTAAGCCTTTCCATCGAGTTACAGGAGCATACAGTGGGTGAAAGGCTTAATATGACATTTTAATACACTCAAAGCCCTTAAAATATGGTATACAAACCGATCCTTAGTAAATTAGCTTCTAAAATGCAAAAAATCACTTGAAATCCAACCAAACAAAAACTAAAATGGAGTTAAGTTTGCTGCCCACTGAATTCCATCTAAAAGAGAACACAATTACCCTGTATGGAACCGTACAATCTAAGGAAACATCAGATGTCTGATAAAAATATAAAAAAATGCAAGGAAACAATGAATTTTATTGATCTTCTTCTAAGTACATCATACATTTATGCTAGGAATGGCATATTTACACTACACATGGTCCTCTTTTGTACCCAAACATGCGGAATCACTTTGAGCTATGTTTAACTGACTTGATCCCTTAAGGGTCCAAAGTGCAAAAGGGAAACAATATTTGATGGGGCATTACTCAAAAATCATGGTGCTTACAAAATCTTCATCAGAGCCTACAAGATTATGTTGGGCCCCTATACAATAACCTCTCTTAGTTTTTGTTATCTTGGAGTGGTTTTCCCATGGTGTCTAGTTTTCACTTGATGGAAAATGTGTCAAATGCAAATAGTGCAAAGTTGCAAAGTGGTGCAAATTTCGTTCTACAACTCGTGTGACCAAATGGACTGTTCCAACATGTCCAAATAGGTATGTTTATGCTAGGAATGGTCCTCTTTCACAGCCAAATACATGGAGTCGCTCTGAGCTACGTTCAATCAGATTGGTCCCTTAAAAGTCCAAAGTGCAAAATGACTGCAAACTTCAGCATGTTGTTACTTGGATGTCGTGATGCTTAGAAAATTATTGTCTAATCCTAAGGGATCTTGTTGGGACCCTCTACAAAAACCTCTCTCAGTTTTTGCTATCTTGGAGGCATTTTCTCGTGGTGACAAATTTTCATTTGGGGAAAAAGTTGTCAAATGCAAGTAGTTGAAAGTTGCAAAGTGGTGCAACTTTTATTTTGCAACTCGTGTGACCAAATGGACTGTTCCAATGTGTCTGAATAGGTATGTTTACATTAAGCATGGTTCTCTTTCACACACAAACATGCAGAATCGCTTTGAGCTACGTTCAACTAGATCGATCCCTTAAGAGTCCAAAGTGCAAAATAACTGCAAACTTTAGCATGTTGTTACTCGGATACCATGATGCTTATAAAATTATTGTCTAATTCTAATGGATCATGTTGGGTCCCTCTATAAAAACCTCTCTTGATTTTTGCTCTCTCAGAGGCATTTTCCCATGGTGGTGGATTTTCACTTGGGGAAAAAGTTGTCAAATGCTAGTAGTTGAAAGTTGCAAAGTGGTGCAACTTTCGTTTTGAAACTCGTGTGACGAAATGGACTATTCCAACACACCTAAATAGTTATGTTTATGCTATAAATGGTTGTCTTTTACACCCAAACATGTGGAATCACTCTGAGCTATGTTCAACCAGATCGATCCCTTAAGAGTCTAAAGTGCAAAATGGTTGAAAACTTTAGCATGTTGCTACTCAGATATCATGATGTTTAGAAAATTATCATTTGATCCTATAAGATTGTGTTGGGACCCTCTACAAAAACCTCTCTCATTTTTCACTATCTTAGAGTGGTTTTCCCGTGGTCGCAAATTTTCACTTGGGGAAAAAGTTGTCAAATGCAAGTAGTTGAAAGTTGCAAAGTGGTGCAACTTTCGTTCTGCAACTCGTGTGATTAAACAGACTATTCCAATGTGTCTGAGTAGGTATTTTTACACTAAGCATGGTCCTCTTTCACACCCAAACATGTTGAATTTCTTTGAGCTACGTTCAACTAAATTGATCCCTTAGAGTCCAAAGTTCAAAATGGTGTAAACTTGAACATGTTGTTACTCGGATACCATGATGTTAGAAACTTCTCGTCTAATCCTATGAGATTGCGTTGGGACCCTCTACAATAACCTCTCTTAGTTTTTTGTATCTCAAAGGAATTTTTTTGTGGTGACAAATTTTCACTTGGGGAAAAAGTTGTCAAATGCAAGTAGTTGAAAGTTGCAAAGTGGTGCAACTTTTGTTCTACAAATCCTGTGAGCAAACAGACTATTCCAACATGTCTGAATAAGTATGTTTATGCTATGCATGGTCATATTTCATACCCAAACACACAGAATCGCTCTGAGCTACATTCAACCAGATCGATCCCTTAAGAGTCCAAAGTGCAAAATGGCTACAAAATTTAGCATGATGTTACTCAGATACCGTAATGCTTAGAAATTTATCGTCTTATTTTATGGGATTGCATTAGGCCCCTCTATAATAACCTCTCTCAGTTTTTGTTATCTCAGAGTGGTTTTCCCATGGTGGAAAATTTTCAGTTGATGAAAAAAGTGTCAAATGTAAGTAGTGCAAAGTTGTGAAGTGGTGCAACTTTCGTTCTGCAACTCGTGTGACAAAATAGACTGTTCCAACATATCTAAATAGGTATGTTTACACTAGGAATGGTCCTATTTTACACCCAAACACATAGAATCACTCTGAGCTACGTTCAACAAGATCAATCCCTTAAGAGTCCAAAGTGCAAAATGGCTGCAAACTTCAGCATGTTACTCGGATACCATGATGCTTAGAAACTTCTCGTTTGATCCTATAAGATCGTGTTGGGCCCTCTACAATAACCTCTCTCAATTTTTGCTATCTCAGAGGAATTTTCTAGTAGTGGCAAATTTTTACTTGGGGAAAAAGTTGTCAAATGCAAGTAGTTGAAAGTTGCAAAGTGGTGCAATTTTTGTTCTGCAACTTCGATGACCAAAAATATTGTTTGAATGCATCTGGATGGGTACGTTTATGCTAAGAATGGTCTTCTTTCACACTGAAACATGTGGAATCACTCTGAGCTACGTTCAACCTGATTTGATCCCTTAAGGGTCCAAAGTGCAAAAGGGAAGCAAACTTTGACGGACTGTTACTTGGGAACCATGATGCTTACAAACTCTCTATTTGAGCCTATGGGATTACATTGGGCTCCTCTACAATAATCTCTCTCAGTTTTTGTTAACTTGGAGTTTTTTTTCTATGGTGTCTAGTTTTCACTTGATGGAAAAAGTGTCAAATACAAGTAGTGTAAAGTTGCAAAGTGGTGAAACTTTCATTTTGCAATTCATGTGACCAAAGAAACTACTCCAATGTGTCATGATAGGTAGGTTTACGCAAGGCATGGTCCTCTTTCACACCTAAACACACATAATTGCTCTGAGCTACGTTCAACTAGCTTGATCCCTTATGATGGCATGCAAAACAATCAAAAAGAGAAACATACACATGACGGTTGAGAAGTCTAGGTTTTCCACACAAAAAGTGTATGATCATTAGTTTAGAGCACCTTGTTCCTCCATTTGATGAAGAAGGTCTAGTTCAGTGGTTTTAGTCATGATAATGTCAAATAAGGCCATGACAGGCCATTTTGTAGTCTTTCTTTTCATTTTGAGTTAGTGTGGGGTCATTTGATTCAATTATGTAAGTATGATAGGGAGTAGAAATAAGAAAATACCATTGGTAAAGGCATTGGAAGAGATTACTAATGTTGTCCCTATTGAAAATTTAGAATTTAGGCCTTAAAAGCAAGGCTAGACAAGGTGAAAAGAATAAATTACTTGAGAATAAGTTAGAATAGGTTGGAAATAGGGTGAGTTTGTGGAGTTTGATGTGTTCAAAAGGTCTACAAGGACAAGGGAGGTCAAAAGTATGTTATGGCATGATGCCCTAGTTGGGAAAAGAGGGGTTTTGAATGAAAAAGAGAGGTTTGAGGGAGTAAAAGTGGCTAAAGTCAGGGGACAACATAATTTGCTGGTCAATTAAGTTTTTGCATGAAGAATGAAGAGTTTTGGAAGAGGTTTTGAGGTTGTATGAGGTCTAGATATGGGGTTTTCAATAAACCATAGTGGAATTTGAGAAAAGTGAGGATTTAAAGGATAGTGGGGTTAGAGGGCCAATCATGCCCTAAAAATTGTGGATTTTGTGGTTTTGCAGACTAGTAAATGTTTCCTAATGGTGTTTTGCAATTGTAAGAGTGATTGAGAGGGTGTTGCTTTGTTAAATAGACCTATTTGGGAGTGTAGGACAATGTTGAGTCCATTTCTTATTTGTATTATAAATTATAACTTGTTTTCTCCCAAGTCCATTTCCTATACAAGAAATAGTATTGCAAAAAGTTGACATATAAATCTTTCAATGTGTTTATATGGTGATGGATCAAGAACATAACAATTCATTTTGCAGTATCAGGATTATGATGTGAAAATATTTAAAGACTATTCAAGATAAATGTTTGTATGATAATGTGTCAAGAAGATAATGACTTCATCTACTCTGAATATTATGTTTTGCAAGTGTTGTGAAGATTATATATCCTTTGCTTAATTGAGTTGTTCCAATCAAAGGATTAAATATAGTAGAATCTTTTTATGAATCATTTTATAGAATACCAATTGAAAAAATGTATTTTTCTTTTAGATAAAGTTGTTTAGCATCAATCAATTAATATTCAAGACAAACCATGAAGGACAACAATGATCAATGCTAGGGCTAACCAATTAATAAGTATACACGTGAATAATTCAAACATGTACATGTGAATAAGGGCAACACAAGCACTCAAAAACATGTAAGCCTTGAAGTATACACATGAATATATAGTATACACAAACTAATACAAAGTATATGCAAGAATAAAAGGTATAAGCATGGAAACACGTAAGTCGCAAAGTAGACATTGGAACACATGTAAGTCACAAAGAATACATGTAAGTTGTAAGGTATACACTTGAACACACATAACTCATATCTATTGAACCATGAATTTATAATGCAAATATGGACACCATTGATTATAAAGATTTGTATTAACCAAATAGCCATGTAGGCACACATCAATATATGTTGATATAAGTATGAAATATAAGTACAAAATAGCTATATAGGCTTACAAGAATGCCATATAGGCATACAATGTCAAATATATCCAATACAAAATATGTACAAAACTTCCATGTAGGCATACAACAAAGGGCTCTAGAATCAAAATTCATTGCTCTCCATGCTCTCGAAATAAACTCTTTCCATTTTCTTGTCAGTCAAATGGTGATATGTCTGCCACTTGTTTATGGTGTGCATGAGGAGTGCTCCTATTGATCCTCCTAGTGTTTAGTTCTTGGTGAAGTTTTATTTGTTACAATAAGAAGTAAAGACATTAATATATAGAAATTACATTATAGAAAATGATATATTTAACAAAATAACCACTTATTGCCATCTGATGATCACTCTCCATAAGGGAAATATTCACACGCCCAAGCTAAGGCATGCTAAAGCCCTGTATACACCATCCAAATAGAAATTAAACTACAAATCAATAATGGTTTTTTTTTCACTAACTAACATCTATAACAACAAATGTAAATTGAAATTTAGTAATTTTCCTCATACCTCCCCTATTAGAGCCATCAAGGATTCTATAGAAGATGAAACACTGATCTCCATTTCCTTCATCACATTCAGAGGTGTTTCTACTTGCAACATCTAAAAATAAAACAACAAATTATTCAATCACAAAAACTATAATAGCAATCCACATCATGACTTATAATGTATGAGATAATGAACAAAATTTTGAGTACTTATTAAACTATATATTTCTAACTATCATTCTTACTATTGTCCCTATCCATATCTTGTTCAAAATCACGTGTTTTTAGGCTTTTACCCATAGCATCAATCCGGTGAACCATTTGATACAATGCTTTCATAGACATGTACGATAGCTATGGTGGCATAAAGAAGGTAGTGAACTATTTGAAAAAATTCCTCAAAGAAATGGGGTCTTGTGGTGATGGAATGTCATTACAAACAAATGCACATCATGGCATTCCATCACCATAAGACCACATTTATTTTAGGCATTTTTTTAGACAGTTCAATGCCTTCTCTATGGTAGTATTTCTTGCTATTATGCTTTGAAAGAAATTTTTCCAAGCATCCATAGTTTGTTGGAAAGTACCTATTTTAGGATTTTAGCCATAGTAGTAAGGAAGTGAGTAGTTTGATAAAATTCTTTGGTACACATGTATGGAAAATGTGGTATCATAGAAAAGGTGGTGAGTTGTTTGAAGAAATACCTCAAAGAAATGTGGTCTCATGTTGATGGAATGGCATTCCATCACCATGAGACTACATTTCTTCAAGGCATTTTTTCAAACTACTAACTTCCTTGTCTATGCTATTTCTTACTATTATGCTTTGATATATTTTTTCCAAGCATCCATAGTTTGTTGGAAAGCACCCTTTTTAAGCTTTTAGCCATAATAGTGAGGAAATGGATTGTTTGATAAAATGCCTTGGTAGACATGTATGGAAAATTTGGTAGCATAGAAAAGGCGGTGAACTGTTTGAAAAAGTGCCTCAAAGAAATTGGGTCTCATGGTGATGGACATCACCATGAGACCACATTTCTTTGAGGCATTTTTTCAAAAAAATCATTTCCTTGTCTATACTATTGCTTAATATTATTCTTTCATATATTCCTTCCAAGCATCCATAACATAGACAAGGAAGTGAACTATTTGAAAAGATGTCGAGTAGTAAAAAGTGGTCTCATGGAATGCCATGACAAGCAAATGCAGTTGGAAGCTACTCCTAGACTTATTACTTATGCTATGTGAAGTAATTGCATCACTGCTTATGTTGACTTTCTAAACAACTATATTGTAGTTGAAATTTTGTCATCTATCAACATCTAGTTATTAGTTATGGAATGTGAAGTAATGCTTTGAGTTTGAATGATGTGAAATGCAACATAATCAATGATATGAATACAAACTACACAAATCTATTAATAAAATTCATTAGTTAAACTCTTTATTCTATTACATGCGTGTAGGTTTGAGTAAATCCATCGAAACTGGGAGGTGTTCCCTTAAAACCTCCAATATTAGCCTGTTCAACATCCAAAATCACATATTAAAATACCATTCATAAAACAATGCTATTAACATGTAATAAATTTATAATTGTTTACTAGTTACATACCCCACCGATAGGTGTACTACAAAAATAACTAGGTGTAGGGCCTGTGTATCCAATTTCAACACTATGACCCTACAATTTTATTAAAATCATAAAACTAAATTAGTTAATCTTGCATTTCAAAATCAAAATTTAATAAATTAAATTCAATGAACATGCTAACTTTTACCTAACTATCAATGCCATATGCCTCATGCAAAATTTTAGTTTCCCTCTCCATCTCCATAGCTATAGATGAATCTTGTGTAGTAGCTTCCTGAGTGTCGGTGGGGTCATATGAACAAGTCACCTTACAAGATTGACACACATGGGTTTGAAGGCCACCATTTGAAGACTCCCTTGGATGGCACTGTAGAATAGGGCTAGCATACTAGATGACACTTTGGGTCAAAGTGTTGATCACTTGCAATGTCTCTACACCTACACTCTCCTTCACGACATAAGGGATAACAATGTGCTCATGAGGTGGCCTAGTGAGAGCTCATCTCCCTTGCCATGTAGGATCCAACTATGCACCGGGTCTATCCTAAGCCGACCCCCCAACTCTCCCACGGAAGTCCCTCATATCAAAATAATTTGGGATTTTGTTCAATATGAACTCACAGTATATTTTCCTAAGGAAACACTACGAGACTTCACAATTTTTGCACAGTGGGTAATCAAAAACCATGTACCACCTATCATAAAAAAATTTCCTAATCTATTGGTGGTGGCACCAATGAATAGGAAACCTCTTCGCATTGAGGGTAAGATTTTGATTTGTGCGTGGGTCAGTGAATAATGAGCACAAATCACCTTTTGTAATTTTTAAATCCTTTACATCTTTATATGATAATTTATCCATGTAATAAGCCCTAGCTACCTGCCTCCTATCTTGCTACCCAGTTATTTCTTTGCTAATTGAATCTACATTTTTTAACATATCTTGCAATGAAGTTGCCAAAGTCATTCTCTCCATGGTTGAACCGTTTGGATCGCTCAACCTCCTGATTAAATCCTCAAGTTGTTTTTTGTTGTTCTCAATTTCACTCATTAAATTTTGTTGAGTGTTAGGAGGGTATTGAGGGATTGGTGGAGGAGGTTGTTGCTGTGGTTGATTTTGTTGTTGAGTATTTTGTTGCTTTGATTTTTGAGGATTTTGAGGGTTTGCAGGTTGATTTGCATCTCCTACAAATTAAAAAAAATAAATATCAAACACAACCTAAAACTAACAAATTCAAAAAAAAAGAAAACAATCCTTACCTCTCACACCTCCTCATTGATGTGGTGGCATCCTCGCGATGAAATAGCAACCATTGATGAATATTTTTGCAAAATACCTCCTCCTAGAATGCGAGCACAAAAAATGGGGGTTTTGGCTATGGGCAAAAGAAAAAACATAATCGAAATGCAAGAATGAATTCATTTTAATTTTTTTTTTGTTTTAATAGGTCATAATGCTAGCACATTATAACACGCTCACATTATGGGATCATTGTGGCTAAGCCTTAGGCTCAACACACTAAGCCATAACGTGAGCACGTTATGAGTTTTCAAATTTTTTTTTAAAAGTGGCCACAAATTGGCTACCCATCTCCATGCACCCGCCCAACTCACCATTCAAAAATGCTGATTTGACTTCCATCTAATATACCTTGAAGTATTTATGTGCTACAAAAGCCAAAAAAATTCTAATAGCTTTCATCCTTGCCACTAGATAAAAAATCCCTTCAAAATATATTCCTTCCACTTGTGAGTAGCCCTTACACACAAGTCTAGCCTTATTTATGACAGATTTTCCATCCTCATTCAACTTGTTCATGAAAACCCATTTAGTTCCTATCACATTCTTATTTGTTGGTCTTGGGACCAATTCCCAAGTTTGATTATTCTCAATCTATTCCAACTCTTCTTTCATAGCTTTGATCCAATTCTCATATTTGCATGTCTCAGTTACCATTTTAGGTTCTGCTTCTAAAAGTAAACAAAAATTTACTTGTTCCTCTATCACAACTTTTCTTCATCAACACACCTTTACTCTTATCTCCAATAATTTGATCTTCAGAATGATTCTTCTACACATACTTAGAAGTCTTAGGGATCTTTTCTAGAGCTTCTTCCTCTTCAACTATCATTTCTTTTTCTTTCTCTCCTTCTTTTTCTTCTTCACTACAAGGGGATTCATCAGATTCATATCCTTTTATCAATAAAGAAATCTGATGTGGTTCTTCATCCACTTTGACACTTTCACTTTCAACAATCTTCTTCAACCTTTTATTATATCACTGGTATGCTTTGCTTTTAAGTGTAGAGTATCCAAGGAAGATTCCTTCATCAAATCTTGCATCTAACTTTCCTAATTTTTCTTCATCTCTTCTAATATAACATTTACTTACAAACACTTTGAAATATTTCATAGTAGGAGGTTTACCATACCATAGCTCATAGGGAGTCTTTAAACTATTCACTCTTGCTTGACCTTTGTTAAGTATGTACATTGTAATATGAATAATTTCTCTCCAAAAGACATCCAGTAGATTTGATTCTTTCATCATAGTCCTTGTTACTTCTTGAAATGTTCTATTCTTTCTCTCCACAACCCCATTTCATTGAGGAGTCCTAGGAGCTGATAACTATCTCTTTATTCCATGATCTTCACAAAAAATGTTAAACTCATTAGAGGTAAAATCACCACCTCTATTATACCTTATGCAATTGATTTTAAAATTTATTTCATTCTCAACCATAGACTCAAATCATTTAAAATTATCTAGAGATTCTAATTTTTCTTTTAAAGAAATTTCACCCAAGTCATTCTAAAATAATCATCAATCAACAACATAAAATAACTGCCACTATGAGAGATTCTTATTTTGGTAGGTCCACATAGGTCTATACGCACCAACTTGAGTGGACCTATAGTAGAGTATTCTTTAGTCTTCAACCTCTTTGTTTTCTTTCCAAACTCACATTCTTTGCAAATTGCATTCGTAGGCTTTGTATTCTTTGGTAGATCTCTCACAACATCAATAGAATTTATCTTTGCTAGGCTATCAAAATTGATGTGATTCATTCTTCTATGCCATATCCAAATTTCATTGATTTGAGACATAAAGAACTTAGCAACACTATCTTTGAGCTAATAAACATTACCTTCTATCCTTGTCCCTACAGTAACCAGAGTATTGGACCTTCCTTTTTTGATTTCACATCCATCATCCTAAAACAAAAAATTGTACCTACACATCTATTCTACATTGAGAAAATTATGAAGGCAACCCTTGACATAAAGAACATCATCTATTTTATGCTTTCCATCAAAACTAATTGAACCTTTTCCACAGATCTTAGCAGATGTATCATCACCAAACTTAACAAGACCAACATCATACTTTTGAAGTTTAACAAACTCTTATTGCCTGTCATATGATTTGAGCATCCACTACCAATTATCTAGTGATTCCTCTCCTCTCTTGCATGAAAAGTAGTCATCATAGTTCCTTAAATGTTGTGACCTATTTTTGGAGCACTTTCCTTCATACATCTTTCAAAATTAGTAGAATTAGTTCAAACATCTAGAGCCATGAACATGCATTCATCACTATCATCATTAGGATAGTTTGATTCATCATCATCAAATACACCATTATCTTTTTTAACATAATAACTCTTGACAAATTTTCCTTTATGATCCTTATGTTTGTCATTTTCAACTCTGATTGGATGTATTTAGAAGCATAATGACCTATCTTTCCACAATTGGAACACTTAAAGGGTAACTTTCCTTTGTATTTTCCATTTCCGTTTTTTAGTCTCCTTACAAAATTTGCTTCTACCTCATCAAGATCATCCAGATCTAATTCATCATCCTTCTCTACCATGTTGACTTTAAAGGAAGTTTCTTTATTTGTAGCATCTTGACCAAACTCTCTTAACTCATAAGAAATTAAAGCACTAAACATCTGATCTCTAGAATATTCATCTCTAAATTATGAGCTTCCTCAATAGTAAAAAAATTAGAACTATAAGTTTTAGGAAGAGTTCTCAATACCTTTTTCACAACCTCACTTACTTCCAGCTTACCACCAAGACCATTGATGGCATTAACAACTTTATCCACTCTGATCATGTAGGATATAATATCTTCATCTTCAGAAATCCTCAAGGTTTCAAATTTGGCTTTGTAATTCTACATCTTCGCTTACTTGACCTTGTCATCTCCTTCATAAATACACTCCAACTTTTTCTAGATCTCTTTTGTAGTTTTGAGGCTTATCACTTTCCCAAGTTTTGAATAAAATATTCCACTCAATATAGTATTTCTTGCTTTTCCATTTTTCTCATAATCCTTGATTTCATCATCACTTATTAGACTAGTATTAGGAATAGTATACCATTTTCAACTAATTGCTAGAGACCAAACCAAAGAGAGACTAGAAAGGATTCCATACTAGCTTTCCAGTAAGCATAACTCATTCCATCGAACATAAGAGCTTTGACACCCTTCCTATGTGCCATCTGGATCTACCTCAAGTGGTTAAGATTTCTCAAAGGAACCATAGCTCCGATACCAATTGTTAGATGCACATGACAATTGAGAGGGAGGTGAATCAATTGTACATTAAAAAATTAAATCCCTCATTAAATTTCAAATCCTTATCAAAATTTAAAGCCCTATTAAGCATTAGTAGAATGTAAACATGTGAAACATCAATGCAAACATAACCATACACGAGAGAACACCAAATTTATGTGGAAAACCCTAAGTAGGGAAAAACCATAGTGAGGATTAGATCACCTATATATGAATAGTTACAACATTAAATACAATTAGGCCCATTGGAAAGGGCTCTCTTCCTAGAAGAAAGAAGAATAGAAGAAACTATTACAAAAAAATTCACTATCTCAGAGCAATGGGAAGATCCACCATTGCAACTTTGCACCATCTGCAACCTTTGGCTCACTACCTCTAGCAACTTTAGGTACATTGAAAATGTAGACACCTTCTGCTCACTGCATCTAGTCATAAGAATTTAAGCTCACACTCATATCACCACACTTGATGAAATTTGAATCTAACACACTTTCCACTCTACTCAACAGAAACTCCACCTTGCATTTACACCATCCATGACCTAAACAACTCCTTAAGGTTGACCTTGATGAAACATATGCATCTCAAACATGCAGCACCAAAATAGGTTAGTGCCAAACACCTTTGCGATAGAAAGAAGTGAAGTTAGACCATGCCAAGGGTTAACTAGGACCCAAATCTACACTGAAACACTTCACCATGATTCCAAAAACAACAAACAACCTCCACAATTATCGCTAGCACACTAGGTCACCCAAACCCGTACTAACACTAACAAGCAACCACATACAAACTTCTCCAAGTCTAAAAAAACATGCTTACCATAGAGAAATACTTCACAGTATCCACACAACATCCCAAAATATTCCAACATCATCAAAATATTTTTTAACACTACCACAACCACCTGTACAACTAAGAAAACCATCATTCTATGCAACCAGACATACTGCCACATAACATAACTTATAAATTTGGACTTGTGGAATAGATGAACACCAAAAAATTCAAGGGAAAATAAATATAGATAATATAAGCATGTTCCCAAATATGAAATATAGGAAACAACAATGTGGAGAAATGTAGAGCAATTCCTTTTCTCCCAAACAACCTTCTTTATAGACAAACACATCTTCCATTGGCGCATGATCCAGAACCCTAAAATTTGGATATAGAACCTCTGAACACCTTTGATCATCATATGCAAACCACACAAGCATATTGTCAACCATGAAGAAATGTGGAACATGACACATGTGGAATGCACCTCTATCACTCTTCACACTTTTTATTCAAATTTTCTCAAAAGCACTTGGAAACCAAGTGAACCAGTTGCATCAACAACACCAACACAACATATCTACAACTTATGCAACACCAACAATTTCCCCATCTACAATACCAACAATCTCCAACAATCTTTATATTGTTGACATCAATAACAACACCTGCATCATACTTGCAACATCAATATATTTTAAGAATTTTAATATTTAAAATTCACTATGCACTTAGAGTGCTCCACTATCCATGCTTTATGAAGTCTCAAAATTAATCATGCAAAGTACTTGTTTAAGGCTATAGGTACTTAATGACTAATTAGTGCATGATCACTAATAAGTTCTTCAAATTTAATGAATGGTACATAGTGGGTTTTAAATCAATCATATGTACCATATAGTAGTTTAATATATATTTTCTATTGAAATCTATTATTTATTAAAATTTGTGAATTTATAATTAAGCCTCATATATTTTGAAGAACACAAGTATTGGCTCTATGTATGCACCCAATATACTAATGTGAATTGTTTTTTTCTTATATTATATGGATAAAATTTCAGTTTATATTATAATTCTTTGACCTAAGATAATAAATAAAAAACTCACAAGTCAAAGAAGTAGTGTTAGACTAGAGAGGTAGACCAATAATAGTAATTTTACATGGTATAAGAGAAAAATAATAAACCTTATATATTAGAAAATATCAAATTGACCACTCATAATATTTCTATCATGTCCATATTTTAGATCAAAATAATGTTTACCCTCAAAGATATAGAAGAAAATAACACATACTAGACATGAAAAATGGGATGCACATGTTCAATTTTATTGAATATTATCAAAAGTTGAAACAGAAATTGTTAATTTGGTAATACCCATGAATATGTATGAGAATTTATGTGGTAGTGTTAGTGTCATTTTTAACACCCATAGAAATATAATTTGATAAAATATAAAAAAATTACAATTTAAATACTAAAAACTATATATATCTATAATTTTAATTTTAATTTTTTATGATTGACTAAAATTTTAATTAAATTCTTTTCATTGCACATAAAATTAATTTTCTTCTAGATAAAAATTGTCACAAAAAGTTACTTTATAGAAAGATAGATATTTCCTTTACTTAAAAATGATCCCTTAATAAATTGATACATAATTAGGATATTTTAAGGAGGAATCATACAAATTAGTTTAAGTATTATAAATTATTTTTACGAAGACAAGCTAATTATTCAATTTCTAAGGGGCTTGGCAACATATTTTCAAATTAAATTATATAATGCTAAGCCAATACTAGGATGTGCTTTATCATATTCATTGACTCCTCTAATAATTATTTATGAGGAAACAATAAATAAATGATTCCATATGTTTATGGGTAAGACTAGGTTATGCAGTCTTGGAAGCATGGCCTTTCAATATGAATGGTTATGTATTTTGAAATGATAAATTTAGAGGATTTTTTTAAAATATAAGAAGTATATGATGTGTAAAGTAGAATGAGTAATAAAAATGATTAGATAATATATAAGGACATACTAATGGTAAGCTATTTTATCATTTATGTTGGAGTTGATAGTGAATTTCATAGCTTCCAAAAATCACCTACAATCAAAAGGTCAATCACAAATGAGAGATCAAAGCAACTAATTTGCTATGCAACCAAGAGAGAAAAGATTGATCTACACAAGAATCTGATATGCTTTCTATATTGAATAATGAATACCTAGATTACATGGATGATTGATTGCAATGAATGATCAATCTTTATAAAAGTAACAAAGAAAACCATAATGAGGATTTGATTAGATTGTGAAAAGTGTCTTAATCTCATTCAATGCGACAACTTGATCTATATTTAGTCCAATCTAATAATAAAAAATCACTCATAAGTTTAGCTTGAGTAAATAAATTAATAAAGGACTTAATAATTAACTAATGATTAAGTAATTATCAAGTGATGTCTCAATTACTCCAACACACCCCCTTAAAATCAACTTAGGAAGTAGCTATAAAATCCTAATGAAGAATACAATGATGGATGCGTGGATGGGTTCTATATACAAGGATTTATGAGGTACCCATGTAAAAGAAAGTGGACTATCTCATAACTAGAGAAAAGGAGAAAGAAAATGAAACAACTGCATTAGTGAAAGAAGGATAGAAGGATGGCTCAATGACACCAAGGACTACTAATATCACACAAGTATGTAATAGAAGTGTTGAATCTCAGTTGTGTTTACAGTTTGTCCTTGATGATCTCAGTTATGTTTATAGTTTGTCCTTGATGACAAAATCCTTTTTAGTATGTTCTCATTGTTGATCTGTCTCAGAATGGTTCTTCTTGCACATCATAGTGTTTGGTTGTTTGTAGAGTCTTCCCGATCCAATTTGAATTGTTTGAGTTGCCTATCGGCAAGACATTTCAGATGTCATGGCGATTGAATTTAACATTCTGGCAGCTTTCGGTGAGACATTGTTTGCGCTCTTGGTGATAGTAGAAAAGTCTATCGACATGAGGATTTTTCATCGCTAGGAGGTCTTACCGATTGAGTCAAGTCTCACCGAATAACTCATAAGGTGGTTCATCGGTGTAAGAAATCCCTATCAGCATGGTGTTTCATTTAGCTTTCTGAGTCTTGGCAACCGACGCAAGAATGATTATTTCGTCAAGACTTCTTTCATGTTTCGGCAATAGAAAGGAACACTTTTGGCATATGTTATATCATCGGGATAAGGTGTTATCGAAAATAAAATGTCACACCGACCCGCTTCAGAATGATCTTATCGGCAAAGGTTGTTGCTATCAGGGTGGTGTCTCAGCGAATTCAAGTTGTCTCGGCGACAGGTGCTCTTTGGGATTCCTTCAGTGTGAGTTATCCTATCGGTATGATGTCATAGCGAATGTTCAATGTCACACCGACCACCGTTGGAGAATTGTCTTCGACAGGACATTCTGGAAGTCTTGGCGAATAGAAATGGTCACATGGTCTTTCAATGAAACATAAAGGAACTTAGTTGACATAAGATTTGTAATGTCACAGCGACTGTAAATGAAAGGCTTTTGGCAAAAGGATGGTAAAGTCTCAGCGACTCTCAAGAGTAAAAAGGGCTTTCTGTGTAAGTGTGCTCCTGTCTTGGCGACTTGGAAATAATAAAGACTTTTGGTATGATTCAAGCTTTCTAAGAGAGGTCTCCTCGATGACGGTAAGCTATAGCAACAAATACAAGATAGAAGGCTCGTTGACAAGAAAAATAATATGTTATGGTGACAATGTGTTTCAAGTGGCTTTTGGTGAAACTTTATGAAGTCTATATGAGGTCTCCCCAAAAGCGATTTGTCACGGCAACATGATTAATCTAGTGGTCTTTCGGTAAGACAGTGTTTGATCTACAAGAGGTCTTCCCAACTTCACTAAGTCTCAGCGATTGGAAAGAAAATAACTTTTGGCTCTCAACGTAACATTATGAATTCGGCATGTCATCTCTCAGACTCTTGTGTCTCAATGACTGAAACAAAGATCAATAGAAATGTGATCTTGGGGAAATATAAAAGGTCTTCGATATGGTTTCTCCTCGACGACAGAAAGTCATGGTGACACCCAGGGACAAAGGATTGATTGAAGTTATAATTGCCTGTCGGCATACTTGTCTGATGTCTCAATGAATGATTAATGAAGACTCATACTTTGTGGTCATTATGGAAACTTCAAAATATAGTTGCAGGCTGACATCATTGATTGCATCTAATCTCAGAGCCGTTACATGGCTGAATATTCATTGAGTTTCTTTTTGAGCTATTGTGTTTTTTGGTTGATTTGCAGCTCTTTGGATAAGCACTACTATTGATTTTTTCCATCATCGACAGTCTGTCAGTATTCAACTTTATATTCAAAAATCAGCAAAAGAATCTGAAGATCTGGTGAAAAACAATTTTGAAGATTTCTTCACGATGGTCATACTTGAAATGTAAATAAATACCTGTGTTGAAAACTGTAAAAGTTGTTGATTGTAATTCTGAGAGTATCATTTATTGTCTGTATAGAAATGTATGAATGAACTTTGCAGAAAGATATGTGCTTAATTGAAAACAGAGAAATCCTCTGAGTCACAATTATTGTTCAAAACATAATTTGAGGGGTTGGTACTCCTTGAGATGGGTGTCTCAAAATGAGGGCTAGTGCTCCTTGAGTGGGTGCTCAGAAATTAGCCTATAAGGCATTGTGAACTTTTGTTTAAAAGATTAAGCCAGGAAGGCATTTAGGGAGTGGTTTTTATACCTCAGGAGGGTTTTCCACTCGGTAAAATCTGGAGTCTTCTTGTTCTTTTGAGTTTCCTTTGCTTTACTGTGTTGTTTATCATTTAATTCATTGTTTGATTATTAATTTTCTCAATTCTGTTTATAAATGATTACATTCAACTCATGAATGCATTAATCAAAGTATATTGAGAAAATATCTGAGCTATGGTTTTTGATTTTGTGAAAATTGGTCGAATCTGTTAAGACATTGATTCACCCCCCCCTCTCAGTGTCATTTTAACTCCAACAAGAAGTCCCCATAGTAGGAGGGAGAAAATGAGAATAAGAATCCCCTCCTAAAGATGTAGCTCCTATGCCAATGTTGAACATTTGAAGGAATAATATAATCCATTGCTTGTAAACAAAATGTCTCCCCTTAGGAAGAACAAATCCACTGGTGATTACATAAGCCAATATAAAAATATGGGTGAATTAAGAATCCAAATCCAAATGATGTGTGCCTCTGAAAAGTGCTCAAGTTTCCACATGTCAGAAAGAGATGATGTCAATCCAAGATCCTATGAAGTTTGATGAAGAACAAGCTACAAAGGTGATGAATATGGTGGGTCAACAACAATTATGTAGCTATCAACAAAGAGGAGATGAATGTCTACAAATTAACCCTCCAAATTTGCAGTCTGAGACTCTACAAACATGGATGATATGTCTGCAAGATATGAATCTGTTAACCTCATTTTCAAACTTGACAAATTTTAAAATTTTGAGTCACAAATCTTAAACTAAAAACCTCCTAGTTAAAAATATTCATATTCATCTACAAATATTGGTCTTCCTTCCATTTTGAAGAAAAATTGTCATAATTTGTCTCAATCAAAACCTTACGAAGTAGTGATGCAACCTGCCAAGATTTACAAAAATAATTAAATTTCAAAATAATGTGAAGGTTTATGTAAAACTATTTTAGGGGTACATTCCTAATGATATTTTAATAAATGTGACCATTTTTTTGTAGCTACCCATTTCCCGATTAGGAGATTTTCAAGTTTTAATTTTATTGGCCAAATTTTGGCAAATGTTAAATTAAAAACCCTATTTGCTTAAAAAAAAAATATGGGTTTTAGATGTAATGGTATTTTTTCGTCCTACACAAGTTTCGAGGAAAAATATCTTAAAGTTTTCCAAAAAAGAATGTGAAATTATGTTAAAAACTTTCCAAAACATATTAATTTTTCCATAAAAAAGAGTTTTCCAACATTTAGAAGGTTCTTTTGAATAAATGAAAAGATTGAGCGAGCTTTTTGTATGCATTCCCTTCATTAATGTTACTATTCTCCCTCATTTGAAAATCCTAATCTTCTCTGTTGCTCCTATGCTCCCTCATTTAAAACTTCAAAACTCTTCCTTTATGCTACCATACTACCAAAATTGGTACTTTGAAACTCTTTGTTACAAATATGTTGTCAATTCAAAACTCCAAAACTCTTCTTTATTGCTACCTTGCTAGAAAAATTGAAACTTCTAAATTCAAAACTCAAAAACTCTTCTTTATTGCTACCTTGCTAGCAAAATTGAAACTTCTAAATTCAAAACTCGGAAACTCTTCTTTATTTCTTATTTCTCTCATGCTACCTCAATCAAATCTTTAGAACTCTTCTTCATTGCTACCATGCTAGCAATTTAAAAACCTCAAAAACATGAACTTTTAAAAGGGAGGAAAGGAAGCAGTTATGTCTATGCAAACATGCAGGCCTAAAGACAAACCCTCTGACCGTATACTAGTATCCGTGTAACCCATGACAAAATAGAAGCTTTCGAACAGGGCGTCTAATGCTTTTGTTGAATGCCATAAACAAGATAAAGATTCATGCCTTCGTTCTTATAAGCTCTTCAACATGAAGGGAGGCGTATAGAAGGTACGTGAGCTGTTCAACAAAATATCTCAAAAGAATAAGGTTGTATACTTTCTGAGCTCTTGAAACCTTCAAGGAAAGCCATACGCAGGCCAACCATTCCTTCGAAGCTATCGAGCAAATGCTTTTGGCAATGATAAGGCCAAAATATGGAATGTTTTCCCATTATCTTCTATGCCAGAGCCAATAATAGTGTGCTAGAATAGGGTATGGGCATTGTCTAAAGCATAAAGGTTGAATTTTTTTTATCAAATGATTGAAATAACATTACATGGGGTGTGATGGAGCATTAAGGAAAGTCTGAGAACTGTTTCACAGAATTCCTCAAAGCGATGTCATCAAAGTTAAATGCTATGACTGTAGGGTATATTAAGATGTAATTGGCATATGTAGAAGACAAGGTAGTGAAATATTTGACAGAATTCCCTAAAGAAATGTTGTCAAATACAATATATTCGTTGCAGGATATGCACAAAGTGCATTATAATGAATGTAGAAGCAAGCAATGAGGCGTGATAGAGGGAAAATATAAGGAATGTGGTTTCAATGTTGCATGATATATACAGAATTGATTTGTGGAAATGGATTCAAATGCTATCAAGAAAATGGGCTCTAGGAAAATTGACCACCAACAATTCACTGTCAATAAATTCACCTCCGACAATTCATCGTCATGACAAATTCATCTCGTGGAAAATTCACCACCAGCAACTCATATCATATTGTTGGTGGTGAATTTTCCACGAGATGAATTTGTCATGGCAATGAATTGTTGACGATGAATTGTTGGAGGTGAATTTGTTAGCGGTGAATTGTTGGCGGCGAATTTGCCTGAAGCCATGCCGCAAGTGTAATAACTAATGATTTCCAATCTGTGCTAGGTTGTAGACCCTTCATAAACATGTATGTGAAATGTGAAAGCAAACATGTTTTGAAGAGATACCAACTAATCAATGGAATAATTGTAGAGTATTTACAAAATGGATTTGTTGATAAGGCTTTTGAAACTTTCATAGACAAAGAGGGGCATTGGTTGCAGAGATAAAGAAATACATTATTTATTCTTTATTTTCTTATGCTCTTCAAGGATGATCTACTAGATCATCTAGTCATGTTGGTCTGCTAAAGGCTAATAAATTTCTATCTTTGCTCATATTTTTTACATTGAAGGATTCACCATATTATCTTGAGTGATAGTTCAAGCTATGTTCTTATTGTGCCAAAGATTCCTTTGTATTGTAGTGGGACAACTTTATCATACCAGGTTAATAGAATATTGATATTTCTCTTGGAAAGATGGATGAAAAATAGTCTAGAAGTATTGGATTGAGATCACACTATGATTCCTTCATCAATATTTTCTTATAGTTTTTGTGAAGCACTGAGATCAACTTTAGTTATCAATCAAAATTTTCTGAAGTACAAAATCCAACTTGCTACTTACCTAGGATAGAAATGAAGAAGTCTGAGCTTTTTCAAAGACTCAAAGGAAGGAGTTCATTATTAAAGACACAAATGTCTTACATTGTTTGAACACCATGGTTTCTAGGATTTTCCTTAGGTTATTCATTTTTGTGAGATTTTTAATAGATGCTTCATTTGGTGGTTCCTCATCATTTTTTCCAAGAATAAATGTTAGGGACCTATACAAGTAGTTAGGAATAAGTATAGATGCTTCCTAGGAGGAGATTATTGTAGGATGGAATTTTCATGTTAACCAATATTGGAGACATAAGCATGTTGGCAACACAAGGGAAGACAACTGAGAGGTGGGGGGGTGAATTAGTTGTCACATAAATTCAAAACTTATTAACCTTATTTAACCTTATTTTCAGATCTGATCAATAACCATGAAAGTATGAATCAACAACACATCAAAAACACACATAACACCAATATTTTTACGTGGAAACCCTATTAGGGGAAAAACCACGGTGGAGGTTAGTCCACAAGATTATACCTTGTTAAAAGTATAAAGAAATGTGAATGGGGAATGCACATGCATTCAGGCACACTACCTAGAGCTCACTGCTCAATTACAAAAGGAAGACTCACTGTCTTAGAAAAATATTTGGATTACATCTAGAAGATTTGAACTAAGAAAATAGCATCTGCTAATGCTTGATTACAGTTCCGGTTAAGCACATGAACACTTCTTCACACTTTGCTCACTCTTCTTCACACTCTGCTTCTTCCTTCGAATGATTAGGACATTATTCACACATCTCATACACAAGCACCTTCAAATGGAATAAGCAATCACTTATATATATCCACAACAAGAGATTACATCGCTATATGTCAGCCTCAACAAAATAATAAAACATATAAAAATTGTCGGCCCAAAACAATAAATAATTTTCAATGTGAATCAACCAAGGTCGGCCACAACATAGTGAAGACCCAAAATACAATCTCAAACACAAAAACACTTCAAATAATTATTCCTCGAAGATCCACAACACACTACAACACCCTGTTGGCCAAGAACATGAAAAACATGAACACGCAAGAGAAAATATCTAATCGTGAGCATGAGGATCAATGCGGATGTGTAACACAGATAGAGCATGGTCTAGAAACATCCACAAACATCATGAATCACTAGAGAAGCATCCACAACAACTGAACTTACTAGGATCACATCATCTTCATTCAGGAACACCAATTGAAACAACAAAATGACAGTTAGAACACAAATACTCATAACTCAATCAAATCTTCATGTAGATCTCTGAAACTTAATGTGGATAAACTAGATATACTAAAAAATAGACCCTTTAATCCACAACTTCTGATCATCAACGTACTAAGCTAACCAACAGACTGAACTACACTTCACCACTAACAACCTGCAACTTACTTCATTACAATTTTCTCAATATCCTTGACATATAAAGCTTCTAATATCTTCAAGGCCAATAATGTTGACATCAATGACAACCACATATCAGTAACACAACCACAACATCCATAAATCTCCCCCTTTGGCATTGATGGCAACACATGATGTGAAAAACACCATCAAGACAACTATCTTTAGCACTTACTCCCCCTTAGGTTTTGACTCTTTTCTCCTCAACTCTTTCACATGACTCTTCTCCCCAGATAATTCATAGTTTTTCACATGACTCTTCTCCCCCTTTGACATCAATGACAAAGATCTCTTTTCTCCACACAAGCTCTGAACCACATATTTGGACATTTGACTACTCCCCCTAAGTAGCAGCCACCACAACATCAATTCGGATCAAGATATGATTGTGAAATGCACAGATTGATGCAAGTCAATGCATCTTAGTTCTGGTTAGGAGGGGTAATCACCCCTAGCTTCCCTCTGAGATACTCAAAATTATCCTTAGGAAATGGTTTGGTAAATATATCTACAATATGTTCCTTATTAGGCACATACTCCAATCTGACTTCCATTTCACTCAGCTTCTCTCTCAAAAAATGAAACTTGATAGGTATATGTTTGGTCTTTGAGTGCAACACTGGATTGTTAGAAATGTTAATTGCACTTGAGTTATCCCAAAATATAGCAATAGGTTCATCATACACAACTCTGATATCTTTCAACATCTGCTTCATCCACAATACTTGAGTACAATTATTAGCAACAACAATGTATTATGCCTTTGTAGTAGATAAAGAAATGGAATTCTGCTTCTTAACCATGAAATCAACTTCTTACCCAAGAAAAATGTACCACCACTAGTACTCTTTCTATCATTCACATCACCTACCCAATCAACATTAGTAAAATAATTCAAAGTAAGATCATCTTTAGGATACCACAAGCCAAAATCAACTGTCCCCTTCAAGTATTTGAAGATCCTCTTCGTAGTAGTTACATGAGATTCCTTAGGATCAACTTGAAATCTTGCAACAATGCATACAACATTCATGATATCTGGTCTAGTTTGAGTCAAATAAAGCAATCCACCAATCATCGATCTGTATCTAGTTTGATTTTCTTTCAAAGAATCATTGAATCTTATGTCAACTTGCATCCTGTCACCATAGGTGTACCAACTAGCTTTGAATCTTCCATACCAAACTTCTTTTTAGCACTTTCACGTGACTTGGACCTAGATATAAGATCCTTTATTTATTCTGATGTTAATTTGCAATCCTAAAATAATTTCATCTCACCAATCATCATAGATATTCCCAAACTTCATTTTGCATCTCATCAAAGAACTTCATGCACAAAATATCATCTCCTCGAAAAATGATATTATCAACAAAGACTTCAACAATAAAATATGTATCATGATCAATCTTGAAATACAAATTACTATCAACAATACCTTTATTAAATCCAAGCTTAGAAAAATACTTTTCCAATCTAGTATACCATGCTCTTGGGGCTTGCTTGAGTCCATACAATTCTTTCTTTTCAATCGCATAAACCATATCTCCTTGACCAATTTAAATCCTTCAGTTGCTCAGTCGGTACTTTTCTTCCACTGGCCATTTAGAAATGCCGACTTGACATCCATCTGATAAACCTGGTAGTTTTTTGTAAGCAACATAAGTAAGAAATAGTCTCACAGCTTCAATCCTAGCAACAAGGGAAAAAGTTTCTTCAAAGTCAATACCTTCCATCTATGAATATCCTTTACACACCAATATTGGTTTGTTTCTAACAACTTCACCTTGTCTATCCAACTTGTTTCTAAAGACCCATTTTAGTTCCAATTACATTTTTCCTTAGGTCTAGGAACAAGAATCCATGTATTATTCTTCAATTTGTTGTAGTTCTTCATTGCTTCCACTCCAATGTTCATCTTAGATGACACTCCATTCGAGCCTTCCATAGAGAATAATTTGTTCCATCAAATCTCGACGACCTTCAGATGTCACCATCCCCGATCACCTCTGGCCATTAAACTTCTTCCAAGGAACCTGCTTTGATACCAATTGTTGGCAACACAAGGGAAGACAACTGAGAGGGGGGGGGGGTGAATTAGTTGTCACAAAAATGAAAAACTTATTAACCTTATTTAACCTTATTTTCAGATCTGATCAATAACCATGAAAGTATGAATCAACAACACATCAGAAAGTAAGTGACAGTTTGTGGTTGCTTTTCCCACTACTAAAGTTAAGTATATGAAAACTACCGATGCTTGTAAAGAAGACATTTGGCTTGAGAGACTATTTTTAGATATTGGAATAAAACAAGGTGCAATGAAAATTTATTGTGATAG
>VDFB02105785.1:97246181-97273564 GCA_007258455.2 Sequoia sempervirens | reverse complement strand
AAAAGTAATGGAACATCCTTAATTTGATAATCTTGACAAATCTCAATTCTGATTTGAAGCCATTATAAAAGAGCATGTGAAGCTTAGCGAGGGAATCTCAAGTTACTCAATTGAAGTTAACCTCATAACGAGCACCTATGATGTAGACATTTAAAAAGAATCTCAAATGTATGAGTGACATGGTAAAAGATCTATGAGAATGAAGTACCTTAGGCATTGTAATGAGATTTACTTGTAATGATATTTACTCAAATATTGAAATTTTGGAGTTCATGTTTGGTACAAAAGCACCTTGTTCTCTAAATGCCTTCAATAGGAAAATTTGCAAAATTTGAATTTTCAAATGTAAACAATGTGAAAAAGGTCACGTGAAGGTAATATGTAATGTATTCAAAGTCTCAAATAGGTCATTAGGTGATTAGAGAAGTGATATTGCACAAAATTTATCATTTGGTGTAAAAATGCAAAACTTGCATTAGTTGCACAATTGCAAAATTATAGAATATGAAGAGTCCTCTTGTTAGAAAGGGTAGTTAGTTGATGGAAGATGTAGGGGCAACATTCATAACTGATTCTAGAATAGCTATATAAAGCATTGTAAAGGCATGGAAAAGAGGAAAACTTGTATTATTGAGGAAATTAGTAAATAAATGATGATGTTTTATGTATTTGCAACACTTTTCCTTCTTTGTTTCAAGCTTGTACAGATTGTACAAGACCTTATACTTTGATTGTTGATTAGTTTTTTTCAAAGCAAGGAGTTAGGTAGCTTTTGAAAGTATTTTGAAGTCTTTTAACTCATTTTTGAGGAAACAAATGACTGATCTAGATACCCATTATTGAGTTACAACACATACTTCAAAATCAATAGTGATTGTCTTGGAACATGTGCAAAAAAATGACCTTCTTTGTTGTCCTAATTAGGCTAACTAGGCCTAATTTACAAAGGAACATACCTTTAAAAATTCAACAACCCCTTGAACTTGTTGGGGAAGCAATTCTCATGTATCCAAATCCTCAAATTGTTATTTATCTCAAGAGAAACTCACTCCATGCCAAACCAAAAAACCCTTATTTTATGCTAGTATGAGGAGGGTTTATTGAAATGAATGGTTTTGCACCTTACCAGAACATGCCATGACCACAAAAATTCTTAAAATCACCTATACAAACTCAAAATACAATCACCCAACCTCTACAAGCAATATTTTATCAAACCCTAGGGTGAAACCTCATTTTTCATTCCCTTTTCCATCAAAATCTACAGGGGCAGAAGCACAAACCCCATAAAAATTATTCCCTTTCACCAAATAAGCACCCTAACATATAAACTAGACCCTTCTAACTCATTCCTTCAAGCCATAGAGATTACAATAGGAGGATTGAGTTAAATCTCCATTTCAAACTTCAAAACCCCTAAATCTGCAAACTACACTGTCCACAAGGCCAATTAGGCCAAATTAACAAATAAACCCCCCTTTATTCTTCTTATCACATCCAAACCACCATTGCATAGCATTAACTGGTTTTCCAAACCACCAATTCCTCCACTTTTAGGGTGTGATAAGACCTCTAACATAACAAACCCCCAAACCCTTTTCTTTCACAAGTTAGGCAAGGGTTTATTGAAAATTCATACTCCAAACCTTTCCACAGCCAACCAAAGCCTGAAACACCTTCAAAAAGGTCTACACAAGCTTGAAATTTTAAGAGATATTTCTTCCCCCAAATATTTCTTCAAACCCTAGCACTAGACCACCATTTTCCACTTAAAAATGCACCATTTGACATATAGGGCATCACTTAAAAACCCTCTATTCACCTCCCTTGCACACAAAAAAATTGCACACATATTTTATAACCATAACTAAGCCTTTCCATCGAGTTACAGGAGCATACAGTGGGTGAAAGGCTTAATATGACATTTTAATACACTCAAAGCCCTTAAAATATGGTATACAAACCGATCCTTAGTAAATTAGCTTCTAAAATGCAAAAAATCACTTGAAATCCAACCAAACAAAAACTAAAATGGAGTTAAGTTTGCTGCCCACTGAATTCCATCTAAAAGAGAACACAATTACCCTGTATGGAACCGTACAATCTAAGGAAACATCAGATGTCTGATAAAAATATAAAAAAATGCAAGGAAACAATGAACTTTATTGATCTTCTTCTAAGTACATGGTACATTTATGCTAGGAATGGTATATTTATGCTAGGAATGGTCCTCTTTCAAACCCAAATATACAAAATTTCTTTGAGCTATGTTCAAATGGCTTGATCTCTTTAGGGTCCAAAGTGCAAAAGGGAAACAATATTTGACGAGGCATTACTCAAAAAATCAGTGGTGCTTACAAAATTCCATCGTGAGCCTACGTGACATGTTGGGCCCCTATACAATAACCTCTCTTAGTTTTATATCTCTCGAGTGGTTTTCCCATGGTGTCCGCTTTCACTTGATGGAAAAAGTGTCAAATGTACAGTGCAGCTGCAAAGTGGTGCAATCTCATTCTACAACCTGCAGGACCAAGGGGATCATTGTTCCAACGGTCCAAAGGTGTAAAGTGAAAGGGGAAATGGTCCTCTTTCACACCCAAATACTTGATCACACCGAAGCCACGCCAATCGACTCCTTTAAGAGTCCAAAGTGCAAAATGACTACAAACTTCAGCATAAGCAGCTTGATAATCGATGCTTAAAAAATTATTGTCCGATCCGATCTGAGCACTTCTACAAAACCTCTCTCGCTTTACTATCTTGAGGCATTTTCTCGTGGTGATTGATTTTCATTTGGAGAAAAAGTTGTCAAATGCAAGTAGTTGAAAGTTGCAAAGTGGTGCAACTTTTGTTCTGCAACTCGTGTGACAAAATGGACTATTCCAACATGTCTAAAGAGGTATGTTTACATTAGGCATGGTCCTCTTTCGCACCCAAACATGCAGAATCATTTTGAGCTACGTTCAACCAGATCAATCCCTTAAGAGTCCAAAGTGCAAAATAACTACAAAATTCAGCATGTTGTTATTCAGATACCGTGATGCTTATAAAATTATTGTCTAATCCTATGGGATCATGTTGGGTCCCTCTATAAAAACCTCTGATTTGCTATCTCAGAGGCATTTTCCGCGGGTGGCGATTTTCACTTGGGGAAAAGTTGTCAAATGTATGCAGTTGAAAGTTGCAAAGTGGTGCAACTTCATTTTGAAACTCATGTGATCTAAATAAACTATTCCAACACACCAATAGGTATGTTTACGCTATAAATGGTTGTCTTTTACACCCAAACATGTGGAATCACTCTGAGCTATGTTCAACTGGATCGATCCCTTAAGAGTCCAAAGTACAAAATGGTTGCAAACTTCATCATGTTGCTACTTAGATATCATGATGCTTAGAAAATTATCGTTTGATCCTGTAAGATTGTGCTGGGACCCTCTACAAAAACCTCTCTCGGTTTTCACTATCTCAGAGTGGTTTTCCCCCGTGGCTCTAAATTCTCACTTGGGGAAAAAGTTGTCAAATGCAAGTAGTTGAAAGTTGCAGTGGTACAACTTTCGCTTTGGTAAACTCATGTGACTAAACAGACTATTCCAATGTGTTTGAGTAGGTATATTTACACTAAGCATGGTCCTCTTTCACACCCAAACATGTGGAATCGCTCTGAGCTACATTCAACTGAATTGATCCCTTAGAGTCCAAAGTTGAAAATGGTGCAAACTTGAACATGTTGTTACTCGGATACTATGATGCTTAGAAACTTCTCGTCTAATTCTATGAGATTGTGTTGGGCCCCTCTACAATAACCTTTCTCAGTTTTTTCTATCTCAAAGGAATTTTTTTGTGGTGACAAATTTTCACTTGGGAAAAAAGTTGTCAAATGCAAGTAGTTGAAAGTTGCAAAGTGGTGCAACTTTCGTTTTGCAAATCCTGTGACCAAACAGACTATTCCAACATGTCCAAATAAGTATTTTTATGCTAGAAATGGTCATCTTTCATACCCAAACACACAAAATTGCTCTGAGCTATGTTCAACCAGATCGACCCCTTAAGAGTCCAAAGTGCAAAATGGCTACAAACTTCAGCATGATGTTACCTGACACCGTGGATGCTTAGAAACTTATCGCCTTATCCTATGATTGCATTGGGCTCCTATACAATAAACTCTCTCGGTTTTTGTTATCTCAAAGTGGTTTTCCCATGGTGGCAAATTTTCAGTTGATAGAAAAAGTGTGAAATGTAAGTAGTGCAAAGTTGCGAAGTGGTGCAACTTTCGTTCTGCAACTCGTGTGACAAAATATATTGTTCCAATGTGTCTAAATAGGTATGTTTACACTAGGAATGGTCCTATTTTACACCCAAACACACAGAATCACTTTGAGCTACGTTCAACCGGATCAATCCCTTAAGAGTCCAAAGTGCAAAATGACTGCAAAATTCAGCATGTTGTTACTTAGATACCATGATGCTTAGAAACTTCTCGTTTGATCCTATAAGATCATGTTAGGCCCCTAAACAATAACTTCTCTTGGTTTTTGCTATCTCAGAGGAATTTTCCAGTAGTGGCAAATTTTTACTTGGGGAAAAAGTTGTCAAAATGCAAAGTAGTTGAAAGTTGCAAAGTGGTGCAATTTTTTCTACAACTCTCGATGACCAAAAGATTGTTTGAATGCATCTAGATGGGTACATTGATGCTAGGAATGGTCTTCTTTCACACTGAAACATGTGGAATCACTCTGAGCTACATTCAACCAGTTTGATCCCTTGAGGGTCCAAAGTGCAAAAGGGAAGCAAACTTTGACGGGCTGTTACTTGGGAACCATGATGCTTACGAACTCTCTATTTGAGCCTACGGGATTACGTTGGGCCCCTCTACAATAATCTCTCTCGGTTTTTGTTATATTGGAGTTGTTTTTCTATGCTGTCTAGTTTTCACTTGATGGAAAAAGTGTCAAATGCAAGTAGTGTAAAGTTGCAAAGTGGTGGAACTTTCGTTTTGCAATTCATGTGACCAAAGAAACTGCTCCAATGTGTCATGATAGGTAGGTTTACGCTAAGCATGGTCCTCTTTCACACCTAAACACACGGAATTGCTCCGAGCTATGTTCAACTGGCTTGATCCCTTATGATGGCATGCAAAACAATCAAAAAGAGAAACATACACATGACGGTTGAGAAGTCCGGGTTTTCCACACAAAAAGTGTATGATCATTAGTGCAAAGCACCTTGTTCCTCCTTTTGATGAAGAAGGTCTAGTTCAGTGATTTTAGTCATGATAATGTCAAATAAGGCCATGATAGGCCATTTTGTAATCTTTCTTTTCATTTTGAGTTAGTGTGGGGTCATTTGATTCAATTATGTAAGTATGATAGGGAGTAGAAATAAGAAAATACCATTGGTAAAGGCATTGGAAGAGATTACTAATGTTGTCCCTATTGAAAATTCAGAATTTAGGCCTTAAAAGCAAGGCTAGACAAGGTGAAAAGAATAAATTGCTTGAGAATAAGTTAGAATAGGTTGGAAATAGGGTGAGTTTGTGGAGTTTGATGTGTTCAAAAGGTCTACAAGGACAAGGGAGGTCAAAAGTATGTTATGGCATGATGCCCTAGTTGGGAAAAGAGGGGTTTTGAATGAAAAAGAGAGGTTTGAGGGAGTAAAAGTGGCTAAAGTCAGGGGGCAACATAATTTGCTGGTCAATTAAGTTTTTGCATGAAGAATGAAGAGTTTTGGAAGAGGTTTTGAGGTTGTATGAGGTCTAGATATGGGGTTTTCAATAAACCATAGTGGAATTTGAGAAAAGTGAGGATTTAAAGGATAGTGGGGTTAGAGGGCCAATCATGCCCTACAAATTGTGGATTTTGTGGTTTTGCAGACTAGTAAATGTTTCCTAATGGTGTTTTGCAATTGTAAGAGTGATTGAGAGGGTGTTGCTTTGTTAAATAGACCTATTTGGGGGTGTAGGACAATGTTGAGTCCATTTCTTATTTGTATTATAAATTATAACTTGTTTTCTCCCAAGTCCATTTCCTATACAAGAAATAGTATTGCAAAAAGTTGACATATAAATCTTTCGATGTGTTTATATGGTGACGGATCAAGAACATAACAATTCATTTTGCACTATCAGGATTATGATGTGAAAATATTTAAAGACTATTCAAGATAAATGTTTGTATGATAATGTGTCAAGAAGATAATGACTTCATCTACTCTGAATATTATGTTTTGCAAGTGTTGTGAAGATTATATATCCTTTGCTTAATTGAGTTGTTCCAATCAAAGGATTAAATATAGTAGAATCTTTTTATGAATCATTTTATAGAATACCAATTGAAAAAATGTATTTTTCTTTTAGATAAAGTTGTTTAGCATCAATCAATTAATATTCAAGACAAACCATGAAGGACAACAATGATCAATGCTAGGGCTAACCAATTAATAAGTATACACGTGAATAATTCAAACATGTACATGTGAATAAGGGCAACACAAGCACTCAAAAACATGTAAGCCTTGAAGTATACACATGAATATATAGTATACACAAACTAATACAAAGTATATGCAAGAATAAAAGGTATAAGCATGGAAACACGTAAGTCGCAAAGTAGACATTGGAACACATGTAAGTCACAAAGAATACATGTAAGTTGTAAGGTATACACTTGAACACACATAACTCATATCTATTGAACCATGAATTTATAATGCAAATATGGACACCATTGATTATAAAGATTTGTATTAACCAAATAGCCATGTAGGCACACATCAATATATGTTGATATAAGTATGAAATATAAGTACAAAATAGCTATATAGGCTTACAAGAATGCCATATAGGCATACAATGTCAAATATATCCAATACAAAATATGTACAAAACTTCCATGTAGGCATACAACAAAGGGCTCTAGAATCAAAATTCATTGCTCTCCATGCTCTCGAAATAAACTCTTTCCATTTTCTTGTCAGTCAAATGGTGATATGTCTGCCACTTGTTTATGGTGTGCATGAGGAGTGCTCCTATTGATCCTCCTAGTGTTTAGTTCTTGGTGAAGTTTTATTTGTTACAATAAGAAGTAAAGACATTAATATATAGAAATTACATTATAGAAAATGATATATTTAACAAAATAACCACTTATTGCCATCTGATGATCACTCTCCATAAGGGAAATATTCACACGCCCAAGCTGAGGCATGCTAAAGCCCTGTATACACCATCCAAATAGAAATTAAACTACAAATCAATAATGGTTTTTTTTTCACTAACTAACATCTATAACAACAAATGTAAATTGAAATTTAGTAATTTTCCTCATACCTCCCCTATTAGAGCCATCAAGGATTCTATAGAAGATGAAACACTGATCTCCATTTCCTTCATCACATTCAGAGGTGTTTCTACTTGCAACATCTAAAAATAAAACAACAAATTATTCAATCACAAAAACTATAATAGCAATCCACATCATGACTTATAATGTATGAGATAATGAACAAAATTTTGAGTACTTATTAAACTATATATTTCTAACTATCATTCTTACTATTGTCCCTATCCATATCTTGTTCAAAATCACGTGTTTTTAGGCTTTTACCCATAGCATCAATCCGGTGAACCATTTGATACAATGCTTTCATAGACATGTACGATAGCTATGGTGGCATAAAGAAGGCAGTGAACTATTTGAAAAAATTCCTCAAAGAAATGGGGTCTTGTGGTGATGGAATGTCATTACAAACAAATGCACATCATGGCATTCCATCACCATAAGACCACATTTATTTTAGGCATTTTTTTAGACAGTTCAATGCCTTCTCTATGGTAGTATTGCTTACTATTATGCTTTCAAAGAATTTTTTCCAAGCATCCATAGTTTGTTGGAAAGTACCTATTTTAGGCTTTTAGCCATAGTAGTAAGGAAGTGAGTAGTTTGATAAAATTCTTTGGTACACATGTATGGAAAATGTGGTATCATAGAAAAGGTGGTGAGTTGTTTGAAGAAATACCTCAAAGAAATGTGGTCTCATGTTGATGGAATGGCATTCCATCACCATGAGACTACATTTCTTCAAGGCATTTTTTCAAACTACTAACTTCCTTGTCTATGCTATTTCTTACTATTATGCTTTGATATATTTTTTCCAAGCATCCATAGTTTGTTGGAAAGCACCCTTTTTAAGCTTTTAGCCATAATAGTGAGGAAATGGATTGTTTGATAAAATGCCTTGGTAGACATGTATGGAAAATTTGGTAGCATAGAAAAGGCGGTGAACTGTTTGAAAAAGTGCCTCAAAGAAATTGGGTCTCATGGTGATGGACATCACCATGAGACCACATTTCTTTGAGGCATTTTTTCAAAAAAATCATTTCCTTGTCTATACTATTGCTTAATATTATTCTTTCATATATTCCTTCCAAGCATCCATAACATAGACAAGGAAGTGAACTATTTGAAAAGATGTCGAATAGTAAAAAGTGGTCTCATGGAATGCCATGACAAGCAAATGTAGTTGGAAGCTGCTCCTAGACTTATTACTTATGCTATGTGAAGTAATTGCATCACTGCTTATGTTGACTTTCTAAACAACTATATTGTAGTTGAAATTTTATCTATCAACATCTAGTTATTAGTTATGGAATGTGAAGTAATGCTTTGAGTTTGAATGATGTGCAATGCAACATAATCAATGATATGAATACAAACTACACAAATCTATTAAGTAAAATTCATTAGTTAAACTCTTTATTCTATTACCTGCATGTAGGTTTGAGTAAATCCACTGGAACTAGGAGGTGTTCCCTTTAAACCTCCAATATTAGCCTGTTCAACATCCAAAATCACATATTAAAATACCATTCATAAAACAATGGTATTAACATGTAATAAATTTATAGTTGTTTACTAGTTACATACCCCACTGATAGGTGTACTGTAGAAATAAGTAGGTGGAGGGCCGGTGTATCTAGTCTCAACACTGTGACCCTACAATTTTATTAAAATCATAAAACTAAATTAGTTAATCTTGCATTTCAAAATCAAAATTTAATAAATTAAATTCAATGAACATGCTAACTTTTACCTAACTATCAATGCCATATGCCTCATGCAAAATTTTAGTTGCCCTCTCCATCTCCATAGCTATAGATGAATCTTGTGTAGTAGCTTCCTGAGTGTCGGTGGGGTCATATGAACAAGTCACCTTACAAGATTGACACACATGGGTTTGAAGGCCACCATTTGAAGACTCCCTTGGATGGCACTGTAGAATAGGGCTAGCATACTAGATGACACTTTGGGTCAAAGTGTTGATCACTTGCAATGTCTCTACACCTACACTCTCCTTCACGACAGAAGGGATAACAATGTGCTCATGAGGTGGCCTAGTGAGAGCTCATCTCCCTTGCCATGTAGGATCCAACTATGCACCGGGTCTATCCTAAGCCGACCCCCCAACTCTTCCACCTTGGAAGTCCCTCATATCAAAATAATTTGGGATTTTGTTCAATATGAACTCACAAGTATATTTTCCTAAGGAAATACTATGGGACTTCACAATTTTTGCATAGTGGGTAATCAAAAACCATGTACCACCTATCCCAAAAAAAGTTTCCTAATCTATTGGTGGTGGCACCAATGAATAGGAAACCTCTTTGCATTGAGGGTAAGATTTTGATTTGTGCGTGGGACAGTGAATAATGAGCACAAATCACCTTTGTAATTTTTAAATCCTTTACATCTTTATATGATAATTTATCCACGTAATAAGCCCTAGCTACTTGCCTCCTATCTTGCTACCCAGTTATTTCTTTGCTAATTAAATCTACATTTTTTAACATATCTTGCAATGAAGTTGCCAAAGTCATTCTTTCCATGGTTGAACCGTTTGGATCACTCAACCTCCCGATTAAATCCTCAAGTTGTTTTTTGTTGTTCTCAATTTCACTCATTAAATTTTGTTGAGTGTTAGGAGGGTATTGAGGGATTGGTGGAGGAGGTTGTTGTTGTGGTTGATTTTGTTGTTGAGTATTTTATTGCTTTGAGTTTTGAGGATTTTCAGGGTTTGCAGGTTGATTTGCATCTCCTACAAATTCAAAAAAATAAATATCAAATACAACCTAAAACTAACAAATTCAAAAAAAAACGAAAACAATCCTTACCTCTCACACCTCCTCATTGATGTGGTGGCATCCTCGCGATGAAATAGCAACCATTGATGAATATTTTTGCAAAATACCTCCTCCTAGAATGCGAGCACAAAAAATGGGGGTTTTGGCTATGGGCAAAAGAAAAAACATAATCGAAATGCAAGAATGAATTCATTTTAATTTTTTTTTTGTTTTAATAGGTCATAATGCTAGCACATTATAACACGCTCACATTATGGGATCATTGTGGCTAAGCCTTAGGCTCAACACACTAAGCCATAACGTGAGCACGTTATGAGTTTTCAAATTTTTTTTTAAAAGTGGCCACAAATTGGCTACCCATCTCCATGCACCCGCCCAACTCACCATTCAAAAATGCTGATTTGACTTCCATCTAATATACCTTGAAGTATTTATGTGCTACAAAAGCCAAAAAAATTCTAATAGCTTTCATCCTTGCCACTAGATAAAAAATCCCTTCAAAATATATTCCTTCCACTTGTGAGTAGCCCTTACACACAAGTCTAGCCTTATTTATGACAGATTTTCCATCCTCATTCAACTTGTTCATGAAAACCCATTTAGTTCCTATCACATTCTTATTTGTTGGTCTTGGGACCAATTCCCAAGTTTGATTATTCTCAATCTATTCCAACTCTTCTTTCATAGCTTTGATCCAATTCTCATATTTGCATGTCTCAGTTACCATTTTAGGTTCTGCTTCTAAAAGTAAACAAAAATTTACTTGTTCCTCTATCACAACTTTTCTTCATCAACACACCTTTACTCTTATCTCCAATAATTTGATCTTCAGAATGATTCTTCTACACATACTTAGAAGTCTTAGGGATCTTTTCTAGAGCTTCTTCCTCTTCAACTATCATTTCTTTTTCTTTCTCTCCTTCTTTTTCTTCTTCACTACAAGGGGATTCATCAGATTCATATCCTTTTATCAATAAAGAAATCTGATGTGGTTCTTCATCCACTTTGACACTTTCACTTTCAACAATCTTCTTCAACCTTTTATTATATCACTGGTATGCTTTGCTTTTAAGTGTAGAGTATCCAAGGAAGATTCCTTCATCAAATCTTGCATCTAACTTTCCTAATTTTTCTTCATCTCTTCTAATATAACATTTACTTACAAACACTTTGAAATATTTCATAGTAGGAGGTTTACCATACCATAGCTCATAGGGAGTCTTTAAACTATTCACTCTTGCTTGACCTTTGTTAAGTATGTACATTGTAATATGAATAATTTCTCTCCAAAAGACATCCAGTAGATTTGATTCTTTCATCATAGTCCTTGTTACTTCTTGAAATGTTCTATTCTTTCTCTCCACAACCCCATTTCATTGAGGAGTCCTAGGAGCTGATAACTATCTCTTTATTCCATGATCTTCACAAAAAATGTTAAACTCATTAGAGGTAAAATCACCACCTCTATTATACCTTATGCAATTGATTTTAAAATTTATTTCATTCTCAACCATAGACTCAAATCATTTAAAATTATCTAGAGATTCTAATTTTTCTTTTAAAGAAATTTCACCCAAGTCATTCTAAAATAATCATCAATCAACAACATAAAATAACTGCCACTATGAGAGATTCTTATTTTGGTAGGTCCACATAGGTCTATACGCACCAACTTGAGTGGACCTATAGTAGAGTATTCTTTAGTCTTCAACCTCTTTGTTTTCTTTCCAAACTCACATTCTTTGCAAATTGCATTCGTAGGCTTTGTATTCTTTGGTAGATCTCTCACAACATCAATAGAATTTATCTTTGCTAGGCTATCAAAATTGATGTGATTCATTCTTCTATGCCATATCCAAATTTCATTGATTTGAGACATAAAGAACTTAGCAACACTATCTTTGAGCTAATAAACATTACCTTCTATCCTTGTCCCTACAGTAACCAAAGTATTGGACCTTCCTTTTTTGATTTCACAGCCATCATCCTAAAACAAAAAATTGTACCTACACATCTATTCGACATTGAGAAAATTATGAAGGCAACCCTTGACATAAAGAACATCATCTATTTTATGCTTTCCATCAAAACTAATTGAACCTTTTCCACAGATCTTAGCAGATGTATCATCACCAAACTTAACAAGACCAACATCATACTTTTGAAGTTTAACAAACTCTTATTGCCTGTCATATGATTTGAGCATCCACTACCAATTATCTAGTGATTCCTCTCCTCTCTTGCATGAAAAGTAGTCATCATAGTTCCTTAAATGTTGTGACCTATTTTTGGAGCACTTTCCTTCATACATCTTTCAAAATTAGTAGAATTAGTTCAAACATCTAGAGCCATGAACATGCATTCATCACTATCATCATTAGGATAGTTTGATTCATCATCATCAAATACACCATTATCTTTTTTAACATAATAACTCTTGACAAATTTTCCTTTATGATCCTTATGTTTGTCATTTTCAACTCTGATTGGATGTATTTAGAAGCATAATGACCTATCTTTCCACAATTGGAACACTTAAAGGGTAACTTTCCTTTGTATTTTCCATTTCCGTTTTTTAGTCTCCTTACAAAATTTGCTTCTACCTCATCAAGATCATCCAGATCTAATTCATCATCCTTCTCTACCATGTTGACTTTAAAGGAAGTTTCTTTATTTGTAGCATCTTGACCAAACTCTCTTAACTCATAAGAAATTAAAGCACTAAACATCTGATCTCTAGAATATTCATCTCTAAATTATGAGCTTCCTCAATAGTAAAAAAATTAGAACTATAAGTTTTAGGAAGAGTTCTCAATACCTTTTTCACAACCTCACTTACTTCCAGCTTACCACCAAGACCATTGATGGCATTAACAACTTTATCCACTCTGATCATGTAGGATATAATATCTTCATCTTCAGAAATCCTCAAGGTTTCAAATTTGGCTTTGTAATTCTACATCTTCGCTTACTTGACCTTGTCATCTCCTTCATAAATACACTCCAACTTTTTCTAGATCTCTTTTGTAGTTTTGAGGCTTATCACTTTCCCAAGTTTTGAATAAAATATTCCACTCAATATAGTATTTCTTGCTTTTCCATTTTTCTCATAATCCTTGATTTCATCATCACTTATTAGACTAGTATTAGGAATAGTATACCATTTTCAACTAATTGCTAGAGACCAAACCAAAGAGAGACTAGAAAGGATTCCATACTAGCTTTCCAGTAAGCATAACTCATTCCATCGAACATAAGAGCTTTGACACCCTTCCTATGTGCCATCTGGATCTACCTCAAGTGGTTAAGATTTCTCAAAGGAACCATAGCTCCGATACCAATTGTTAGATGCACATGACAATTGAGAGGGAGGTGAATCAATTGTACATTAAAAAATTAAATCCCTCATTAAATTTCAAATCCTTATCAAAATTTAAAGCCCTATTAAGCATTAGTAGAATGTAAACATGTGAAACATCAATGCAAACATAACCATACACGAGAGAACACCAAATTTATGTGGAAAACCCTAAGTAGGGAAAAACCATAGTGAGGATTAGATCACCTATATATGAATAGTTACAACATTAAATACAATTAGGCCCATTGGAAAGGGCTCTCTTCCTAGAAGAAAGAAGAATAGAAGAAACTATTACAAAAAAATTCACTATCTCAGAGCAATGGGAAGATCCACCATTGCAACTTTGCACCATCTGCAACCTTTGGCTCACTACCTCTAGCAACTTTAGGTACATTGAAAATGTAGACACCTTCTGCTCACTGCATCTAGTCATAAGCATTTAAGCTCACACTCATATCACCACACTTGATGAAATTTGAATCTAACACACTTTCCACTCTACTCAACATAAACTCCACCTTGCATTTATACCATCCATGACCTAAACAACTCCTTAAGGTTGACCTTGATGAAACATATGCATCTCAAACATGCAGCACCAAAATAGGTTAGTGCCAAACACCTTTGCGATAGAAAGAAGTGAAGTTAGACCATGCCAAGGGTTAACTAGGACCCAAATCTACACTGACACACTTCACCATGATTCCAAAAACAACAAACAACCTCCACAATTATCGCTAGCACACTAGGTCACCCAAACCCGTACTAACACTAACAAGCAACCACATACAAACTTCTCCAAGTCTAAAAAAACATGCTTACCATAGAGAAATACTTCACAGTATCCACACAACATCCCAAAATATTCCAACATCATCAAAATATTTTTTAACACTACCACAACCACCTGTACAACTAAGAAAACCATCATTCTATGCAACCAGACATACTGCCACATAACATAACTTATAAATTTGGACTTGTGGAATAGATGAACACCAAAAAATTCAAGGGAAAATAAATATAGATAATATAAGCATGTTCCCAAATATGAAATATAGGAAACAACAATGTGGAGAAATGTAGAGCAATTCCTTTTCTCCCAAACAACCTTCTTTATAGACAAACACATCTTCCATTGGCGCATGATCCAGAACCCTAAAATTTGGATATAGAACCTCTGAACACCTTTGATCATCATATGCAAACCACACAAGCATATTGTCAACCATGAAGAAATGTGGAACATGACACATGTGGAATGCACCTCTATCACTCTTCACACTTTTTATTCAAATTTTCTCAAAAGCACTTGGAAACCAAGTGAACCAGTTGCATCAACAACACCAACACAACATATCTACAACTTATGCAACACCAACAATTTCCCCATCTACAATACCAACAATCTCCAACAATCTTTATATTGTTGACATCAATAACAACACCTGCATCATACTTGCAACATCAATATATTTTAAGAATTTTAATATTTAAAATTCACTATGCACTTAGAGTGCTCCACTATCCATGCTTTATGAAGTCTCAAAATTAATCATGCAAAGTACTTGTTTAAGGCTATAGGTACTTAATGACTAATTAGTGCATGATCACTAATAAGTTCTTCAAATTTAATGAATGGTACATAGTGGGTTTTAAATCAATCATATGTACCATATAGTAGTTTAATATATATTTTCTATTGAAATCTATTATTTATTAAAATTTGTGAATTTATAATTAAGCCTCATATATTTTGAAGAACACAAGTATTGGCTCTATGTATGCACCCAATATACTAATGTGAATTGTTTTTTTCTTATATTATATGGATAAAATTTCAGTTTATATTATAATTCTTTGACCTAAGATAATAAATAAAAAACTCACAAGTCAAAGAAGTAGTGTTAGACTAGAGAGGTAGACCAATAATAGTAATTTTACATGGTATAAGAGAAAAATAATAAACCTTATATATTAGAAAATATCAAATTGACCACTCATAATATTTCTATCATGTCCATATTTTAGATCAAAATAATGTTTACCCTCAAAGATATAGAAGAAAATAACACATACTAGACATGAAAAATGGGATGCACATGTTCAATTTTATTGAATATTATCAAAAGTTGAAATAGAAATTGTTAATTTGGTAATACCCATGAATATGTATGAGAATTTATGTGGTAGTGTTAGTGTCATTTTTAACACCCATAGAAATATAATTTGATAAAATATAAAAAAATTACAATTTAAATACTAAAAACTATATATATCTATAATTTTAATTTTAATTTTTTATGATTGACTAAAATTTTAATTAAATTCTTTTCATTGCACATAAAATTAATTTTCTTCTAGATAAAAATTGTCACAAAAAGTTACTTTATAGAAAGATAGATATTTCCTTTACTTAAAAATGATCCCTTAATAAATTGATACATAATTAGGATATTTTAAGGAGGAATCATACAAATTAGTTTAAGTATTATAAATTATTTTTACGAAGACAAGCTAATTATTCAATTTCTAAGGGGCTTGGCAACATATTTTCAAATTAAATTATATAATGCTAAGCCAATACTAGGATGTGCTTTATCATATTCATTGACTCCTCTAATAATTATTTATGAGGAAACAATAAATAAATGATTCCATATGTTTATGGGTAAGACTAGGTTATGCAGTCTTGGAAGCATGGCCTTTCAATATGAATGGTTATGTATTTTGAAATGATAAATTTAGAGGATTTTTTTAAAATATAAGAAGTATATGATGTGTAAAGTAGAATGAGTAATAAAAATGATTAGATAATATATAAGGACATACTAATGGTAAGCTATTTTATCATTTATGTTGGAGTTGATAGTGAATTTCATAGCTTCCAAAAATCACCTACAATCAAAAGGTCAATCACAAATGAGAGATCAAAGCAACTAATTTGCTATGCAACCAAGAGAGAAAAGATTGATCTACACAAGAATCTGATATGCTTTCTATATTGAATAATGAATACCTAGATTACATGGATGATTGATTGCAATGAATGATCAATCTTTATAAAAGTAACAAAGAAAACCATAATGAGGATTTGATTAGATTGTGAAAAGTGTCTTAATCTCATTCAATGCGACAACTTGATCTATATTTAGTCCAATCTAATAATAAAAAATCACTCATAAGTTTAGCTTGAGTAAATAAATTAATAAAGGACTTAATAATTAACTAATGATTAAGTAATTATCAAGTGATGTCTCAATTACTCCAACACACCCCCTTAAAATCAACTTAGGAAGTAGCTATAAAATCCTAATGAAGAATACAATGATGGATGCGTGGATGGGTTCTATATACAAGGATTTATGAGGTACCCATGTAAAAGAAAGTGGAATATCTCATAACTAGAGAAAAGGAGAAAGAAAATGAAACAACTGCATTAGTGAAAGAAGGATAGAAGGAGGACTCAATATGACCCCAAGGACTACTAATATTACACAAGTATGTAATAGAAGTCCCCACAGTAGGAGGGAGAAAATGAGAATAAGAATCCCCCCCTAAAGATGTAGCTCCTATGCCAATGTTGAACATTTGAAGGAATAATATAATCCACTGCTTGTAAACAAAATTTCTCCCCTTAGGAAGAACAAATCCATTGGTGATTACATAAGCCAATCTAAAAATATGGGTGAATTAAGAATCCAAATCCAAATGATGTGTGCCTCTGAAAAGTGCTCAAGTTTCCACATGTCAGAAAGAGATGATGTCAATCCAAGATCCTATGAAGTTTGATGAAGAACAAGCTACAAAGGTGATGAATATGGTGGGCCAACAACAATTATGTAGCTATCAACAAAGAGGAGATGGATGTCTACAAATTAATCCTCCAAATTTGCAGTCTGAGACTCTACAAACATGGATGATATGTCTGCAAGATATGAATATGTTAACCTCATTTTCAAACTTGACAAATTTTAAAATTTTGAGTCACAAAACTTAAACTAAAAACCTCCTAGTTAAAAATATTCATATTCATCTACAAATATTGGTCTTCCTTCCATTTTGAAGAAAAATTGTCATAATTTGTCTCAATCAAAACCTTACGAAGTAGTGATGCAACCTGCCAAGATTTACAAAAATAATTAAATTTCAAAATAATGTGAAGGTTTATGTAAAACTATTTTAGGGGTACATTCCTAATGATATTTTAATAAATGTGACCATTTTTTTGTAGCTACCCATTTCCCGATTAGGAGATTTTCAAGTTTTAATTTTATTGGCCAAATTTTGGCAAATGTTAAATTAAAAACCCTATTTGCTTAAAAAAAAATATGGGTTTTAGATGTAATGGTATTTTTTCGTCCTACACAAGTTTCGAGGAAAAATATCTTAAAGTTTTCCAAAAAAGAATGTGAAATTATGTTAAAAACTTTCCAAAACATATTAATTTTTCCATAAAAAAGAGTTTTCCAACATTTAGAAGGTTCTTTTGAATAAATGAAAAGATTGAGCGAGCTTTTTGTATGCATTCCCTTCATTAATGTTACTATTCTCCCTCATTTGAAAATCCTAATCTTCTCTGTTGCTCCTATGCTCCCTCATTTAAAACTTCAAAACTCTTCCTTTATGCTACCATACTACCAAAATTGGTACTTTGAAACTCTTTGTTACAAATATGTTTGTCAATTCAAAACTCCAAAACTCTTCTTTATTGCTACCTTGCTAGAAAAATTGAAACTTCTAAATTCAAAACTCGGAAACTCTTCTTTATTGCTACCTTGCTAGCAAAATTGAAACTTCTAAATTCAAAACTCGGAAACTCTTCTTTATTTCTTATTTCTCTCATGCTACCTCAATCAAATCTTTAGAACTCTTCTTCATTGCTACCATGCTAGCAATTTAAAAACCTCAAAACATGAACTTTTAAAAGGGAGGAAAGGAAGCAGTTATGTCTATGCAAACATGCAGGCCTAAAGACAAACCCTCTGACCGTATACTAGCATCCGTGTAACCCATGACAAAATAGAAGCTTTCGAACAGGAGGTCTAATGCTTTTGTTGAATGCCATAAACAAGATAAAGATTCATGCCTTCGTTCTTGAGCCACGCCAACCTTATAAGCTCTTCGTGATTGCTAACATGAAGGGAGGCGTATAGAAGGTACGTGAGCTGTTCAACAAAATATCTCAAAAGAATAAGGTTGTATACTTTCTGAGCTCTTGAAACCTTCAAGGAAAGCCATACGCAGGTCAACCATTCCTTCGAAGCTATCGAGCAAATGCTTTTGGCAATGATAAGGCCAAAATATGGAATGTTTTCCCATTATCTTCTATGCTAAAGCCAATAATAGTGTGCTAGAATAGGGTATGGGCATTGTCTAAAGCATAAAGGTTGAATTTTTTTTATCAAATGATTGAAATAACATTACATGGGGTGTGATGGAGCATAAAGGAAAGTCTGAGAACTGTTTCACAGAATTCCTCAAAGCGATGTCATCAAAGTTAAATGCTATGACTGTAGGGTATATTAAGATGTAATTGGGATATGTAGAAGACAAGGTAGTGAAATATTTGACAGAATTCCCTAAAGAAATGTTGTCAAATACAATATATTCGTTGCAGGATATGCACAAAGTGAATTATAATGAATGTAGAAGCAAGCAATGAGGCGTGATAGAGGGAAAATATAAGGACTGTTTGATAAAATCCTCAAAGGAATGTGGTTTCAATGTTGGATGATATATACATAATTGATTTGTGGACACGGCTTTAAATACTATCAAGAAAATGGGCTCTAGGAAAATTCACCACCAACAATTTACCATCAATAAATTCACCTCCGACAATTCATCGTCATGACAAATTCATCTCGTGGAAAATTCACCACCAGCAACTCATATCATATTGTTGGTGGTGAATTTTCCACAAGATGAATTTGTCATGGCAATGAATTGTTGACGATGAATTGTTGGAGGTGAATTTGTTAGCGGTGAATTGTTGGTGGCGAATTTGCCTGAAGCCATGCCGCAAGTGTAATAACTAATGATTTCCAATCTGTGCTAGGTTGTAGACCCTTCATAAACATGTATGTGAAATGTGAAAGCAAACATGTTTTGAAGAGATACCAACTAATCAATGGAATAATTGTAGAGTATTTACCAAATGGATTTGTTGATAAGGCTTTTGAAACTTTCATAGACAAAGAGGGGCATTGGTTGCAGAGATAAAGAAATACATTATTTATTCTTTATTTTCTTATGCTCTTCAAGGATGATCTACTAGATCATCTAGTCATGTTGGTCTGCTAAAGGCTAATAAATTTCTATCTTTGCTCATATTTTTTACATTGAAGGATTCACCATATTATCTTGAGTGATAGTTCAAGCTATGTTCTTATTGTGCCAAAGATTCCTTTGTATTGTAGTGGGACAACTTTATCATACTAGGTTAATAGAATATTGATATTTCTCTTGGAAAGATGGATGAAAAATAGTCTAGAAGTATTGGACTAAGATTACACTATGATTCCTTCATCAATATTTTCTTATAGTTTTTGTGAAGCACTAAGATCAACTTTAGTTATTAATCAAAAGTTTCTGAAGTACAAAATCCAACTTGCTACTTACCTAGGATAGAAATGAAGAAGTCTGAGCTTTTTCAAAGACTCAAAGGAAGGAGTTCATTATTAAAGACACAAATGTCTTACATTGTTTGAACACCATGGTTTCTAGGATTTTCCTTAGGTTATTCATTTTTGTGAGATGTTTAATAGATGCTTCATTTGGTGGTTCCTCATCATTTTTTCCAAGAATAAATGTTAGGGACCCATACAAGTAGTTAGGAATAAGTATAGATGCTTCCTAGGAGGAGATTATTGTAGGATGGACTTTTCATGTTAACCAATATTGGAGACATAAGCATGTTGGCAACACAAGGGAAGACAACTGAGAGGGGTGAATTAGTTGTCAGAAATTCAAAACTTATTAACCTTATTTAACCTTATTTTAGATCTGATCAATAACCATGAAAGTATGAATCAACAACACATCAAAAACACACATAACACCAATATTTTTACGTGGAAACCCTATTAGGGGAAAAACCACGGTGGAGGTTAGTCCACAAGATTATACCTTGTTAAAAGTATAAAGAAATGTGAATGGGGAATGCACATGCATTCAGGCACACTACCTAGAGCTCACTGCTCAATTACAAAAGGAAGACTCACTGTCTTACAAAAATATTTGGATTACATCTAGAAGATTTGAACTAAGAAAATAGCATCTGCTAATGCTTGATTACAGTTTGGTTAAGCACATGAACATTTCTTCACACTTTGCTCACTCTTCTTCACACTCTGCTTCTTCCTTCGAATGATTAGGACATTATTCACACATCTCATACACAAGCACCTTCAAATGGAATAAGCAATCACTTATATATATCCACAACAAGAGATTCCATTGCTATATGTCGGCCTCAACAAAATAATAAAACATATAAAAATTGTCGGCCCAAAACAATAAATAATTTTCAATGTGAATCAACCAAGGTCAGCCACAACATTGTGAAGACCCAAAATACAATCTCAAACACAAAAACACTTCAAATAATTATTCCTCGAAGATCCACAACACACTACAACACCCTGTTGGCCAAGGACATGAAAAACATGAACACGCAAGAGAAAATATCTAATCATGAGCATGACGATCAATGCGGACGTGCAACATAGATATAGCATGGTCTAGAAATATCCACAAACATCATGAATCACCAGAGAAGCATCCACAACAACTGAACTTACTAGGATCACATCATCTTCATTTAGGAACACCAATTGAAACAACAAAATGACTGTTAGAACACAAATACTCATAACTCAATCAAATCTTCATGCAGATCTCTAAAACTTAACGTGGATAAACTAGATATACTAAAAAATAGACCCTTTAATCCACAACCTCTGATCATCAACGTACTGAGCTAACCAACAGACTGAACTACACTTCACCACTAACAACCTGCAACTTACTTTATTACAATTTTCTCAATATACTTGACATATAAAGCTTCTAATATCTTCAAGGCCAATAATGTTGACATCAATGACAACCACATATCAGTAACACAACCACAACATCCATAAATCTCCCCCTTTGGCATTGATGGCAACACATGATGTGAAAAACACCATCAAGACAACTATCTTTAGCACTTACTCCCCCTTAGGTTTTGACTCTTTTCTCCTCAACTCTTTCACATGACTCTTCTCCCCAGATAATTCATAGTTTTTCACATGACTCTTCTCCCCCTTTGACATCAATGACAAAGATCTCTTTTCTCCACACAAGCTCTGAACCACATATTTGAACATTTGACTACTCCCCCTAAGTAGCAGCCACCACAACATCAATTCGGATCAAGATATGATTGTGAAATGCACAGATTGATGCAAGTCAATGCATCTTAGTTCTGGTTAGGAGGGGTAATCACCCCTAGCTTCCCTCTGAGATACTCAAAATTATCCTTAGGAAATGGTTTGGTAAATATATCTACAATATGTTCCTTATTAGGCACATACTCCAATCTGACTTCCATTTCACTCAGCTTCTCTCTCAAAAAATGAAACTTGATAGGTATATGTTTGGTCTTTGAGTGCAACACTGGATTGTTAGAAATGTTAATTGCACTTGAGTTATCCCAAAATATAGCAATAGGTTCATCATACACAACTCTGATATCTTTCAACATCTGCTTCATCCACAATACTTGAGTACAATTATTAGCAACAACAATGTATTATGCCTTTGTAGTAGATAAAGAAATGGAATTCTGCTTCTTAACCATGAAATCAACTTCTTACCCAAGAAAAATGTACCACCACTAGTACTCTTTCTATCATTCACATCACCTACCCAATCAACATTAGTAAAATAATTCAAAGTAAGATCATCTTTAGGATACCACAAGCCAAAATCAACTGTCCCCTTCAAGTATTTGAAGATCCTCTTCGTAGTAGTTACATGAGATTCCTTAGGATCAACTTGAAATCTTGCAACAATGCATACAACATTCATGATATCTGGTCTAGTTTGAGTCAAATAAAGCAATCCACCAATCATCGATCTGTATCTAGTTTGATTTTCTTTCAGAGAATCATTGAATCTTATGTCAACTTGCATCCCGTCACCATAGGTGTACCAACTAGCTTTGAATCTTCCATACCAAACTTCTTTAGCACTTCTTTCACATACTTGGACTGAGATATGAAGATCCCTTTATTTATCTGATTAATTTGCAATCCGAAAAATAATTTCATCTCACCAATCATAGACATCTCAAACTCATTTGCATCTCATCAGCAAACTTCATGCACAAACTATCATCTCCTCCAAAAATGATATCATCAACAAAGACTTCAACAATCAAATCTTTATCATCATCAATCTTGAAATACAAATTACTATCAACAGTAACTTTATTGAATCCAAGCTTCAGTAAATACTTGTCCAATCTGGCATACCATGATCTTGGGGATTGCTTGAGTCCATACAACTCTTTCTTCAATCGACAAACCATATCTCCTTGACCAGTCAATTGAAATCCTTCAGGTTGCTCAACATGCACTTCTTCTTCCAATTCGCCATTTAGAAATGTTGGCTTGACATCCATTTGATAAACCTTGAAGTTTTTGTAAGCAGCATAAGCAAGAAATAGTTTCACGGCTTCAATCCTAGCAACAGGGAAATTTTTTCTTCAAAGTCAATTCCTTCCATCTAAGAATATCCTTTGTACACAAGTCTTTCTTTTTTTCTAACAACTTCACCTTGCTCATTCAGCTTGTTTCTAAAGACCCATTTAGTTCCAATTACATTTTTTTCCTTAGGTCTAGGAACAAGAATCCATGTATTATTCTTCTCAATTTGTTGTAGTTCTTCTTTCATTGCTTCCACCCAATGTTCATCTTAGATGACACTCCATTCGAGCCTTCCATAGAGAATAATTTGTTCCATCAAATCTCAGACTATCCTTCTTGTATGTCACCATCCTGGATCACCTCAAGCTGTTAAACTTCTTCCAAGGAACCTGCTTTGATACCAATTGTTGGCAACACAAGGGAAGACAACTGAGAGGGGGGGGGGGTGAATTAGTTGTCACAAAAATGAAAAACTTATTAACCTTATTTAACCTTATTTTCAGATCTGATCAATAACCATGAAAGTATGAATCAACAACACATCAGAAAGTAAGTGACAGTTTGTGGTTGCTTTTCCCACTACTAAAGTTAAGTATATGAAAACTACCGATGCTTGTAAAGAAGACATTTGGCTTGAGAGACTATTTTTAGATATTGGAATAAAACAAGGTGCAATGAAAATTTATTGTGATAGTTAGAGTGTGATATGTCTAGGTAAGAACCTGACACTTCATGCCAAGACCAAGCACATTGATGTACAGTATCATTTTGTTAGATATATGGTCAAAAATAGTAGGGTGAAGCTAGTTAAGGTAGAGACTTTGATGAATGTTGCTAATTCTTTAACTAAGCCTATGAGCATCGAGAAGTTCAGATGGTGTTAAGAGTCTATAGGACTTTTAGCCCCAAGAAATTAAGACATGATGCTTATACATCCTCTCATTGCTCTTGCAAGGTGTTCGACAAGTGGGGGATTTGTTGGGAAAATGTGTCTCAACCTTGCAATTACATAATGTTTACTATTGATAGGTAAGTATGGGGGGTGTGGGGTACCCCCTATGAGGGGTTTGGAGGGATCATCGCCTTGATGGGGGGTCTGAGGGTCATGTTCCCCAATGGTGGCTTGAGGGAAACACCCTCAAAAGCAAAATTTTATGTATATTTTATTATTGTAAATTTGGACCATTCATCATTAGGTATCAAGATGGTAGATATTTTGTTGGCTTGAGTTTCCCTAGAAGGTAACCCTATTTTATGAGGGCATTGTATTATGGCTATGTATTGTGATATATTCCAAGAGTCTAATAGTGATTGTGTTGCCTCTAGATCTTTGGTTGGTGATACTCCTATGAGAAGATTGCTATGCAAGTATATTGTAATCCTTATTATTTCTGGATAATATATTGGGTGGATTTTTGAGTATGGGGTTTTTCTCCCAAAAGGGTTTTCCCCATGTAAATCACTCTGTTGTGGTATGCATGATATTTATGTATATTTTTGCTTAAGTTTTTGTAACTATTCTAAAGATCTGTAAATTTTTGCATTATCCTCCTCTCAAGATTAGTGTAGGAATTTTTTCTGTTACCTTATCTTCCTTACAATGTTTCTCTATTGGCACAAGGATACAAAGGAAATGAATCTATGGTGAAATTCTTCTATTTGTATCTCAATTCTTCTATATGTTGTAAAATTTTTCTTTTATTTATTTTATTCTGTTTTCCTTTTGGGGATAATGTAAGGCATTGAGACATTTATGTCTATTCCATGTTGGCCCAAAAGTTGTTTTTTTCTATCTATGTGTCATTCATCCATTGTGTTCATTGTTCCACAAGTATTTGGGGAAGATGTCAATTCTGAGATTTATTATATCAAGTAGTAAAGATGAATACTAACCTTGTATTTTTGGATCCCTTATGTGTTCATATTTCCTTTTTTTTGTTGTATTACATTTGGGGGAAACGTCTTATCCTCTTATCATGAGGAAACTTTATTTGGAAACGTATTATTGGCATATGGCTTTCTGAATAGGCTCCCATGACCTTTTATCACATGACAATTATCATTTTCTACCTTAAATTAATTGCTCATATCATGGTGTTTAGAAATTTCTTTAAGGTGGGGGCATACATTCCATTAAATGTGCTTCACTTTGTTCACACATGTTGGACTTAGTGGTGCATTGAAATTGTCATTTTTTCTTCACTTTGTTCATAGGCATTGAACTTGGTGGTGCATTGGAATACCATATTGATCATTGTTGTAGCACCTTATTAGAGTTATCAAGGAGTATAACTATTGGTATGGTTGAAATGGGTGCACACCTAGTGAAAAGAAAACTTCACTAGACCTAGTATGTTTCTCATTTTTCTACTTTGTCATGGGTACACACTTAGTGAATATTAGACTTCACTATACCTTGCATGTTTCTCGCTGTGCTTGGGGGCTCACCTAGTGAATATCAGACTTCACTAGCCTGTGGTGCCTTCTATTTTTGATTCACCTATAAAATATCATAGTTTTCTAGTGTGTGAGTCATAAATACATTGGTTTGGATCCTAGCATATTACAGCTTGCTAGCCCATAATTATCCATACTTCCCTTTCACATTTTATTTTGACATTGTGTATGTGGATTTTCTAAATTTCATACATGTGCAAATTACTTTGTTTAACTTATTTTGGTTTTCCACGGGATCTTAGATCCTAGGGGCTTGTGTGCTCCCCCTAGATCCTTAGTCATCCTATCTCTTCAACAATTGGACAATTGAGCCCCTCTTGACATATATTTTATACTTTAGTGTGAGTTTGAGCATAAGTTCATTCTCTCACTAAAGTGGGGACTAAATGTATTATTAAAAATTGTCGCCCTTAACAATTTCACACTATGTTTTTCTCCCCTTAATTTATTGGACTTGATTAAGCACCTAATTTCCTAAATCATGCAATCTATGGCCTATTTTTAACAATTTTCAAGAAATTGCAAGCATTGAACAAATACATTTATTTAATGTTTTTCCCCTAACACCTAAAATCTTAGAAAATAGGGCTAGGACTAGGATTCCCTTGGGCGTCTAAGTCCCCCTATTTTGTTGGGATTCAAATTTGAATATGTTAGAGTTGACATTTTGACATTTGAAATTCAAGTTGCAAATGTCGGCTATTGGGATATAATTTTCAGGACATTGAATAAATTCCTATAAATACTTTTGTATTGCATCATTTCAAATCTAACAAGAAAAATCTAGCAACAAGTGAACATTGAGAGCAAGTCAAGATTACCATTTCAATGATTCATTGTAGAAATTCAAGATAAAATCATTATTTCAAATCCTATGTGAGTTTTTTCATGTTTATGTTATTATTATTTGTGAAGGCTAACACTTGTTGTAGGTCTCCAAGCAATTCAAGAAATCAAACAAACAATATCCAAGACCTTGAAGTGATGCGCATGGCTTTAGTCCTTAAAGGAAGCCATTGAAGGGTGGTGAGTTAGAGAACTTTGTTGATTCATCATTCATTTCTATCATTTATCTTTCCTATCATTGACATTCCCATTATGGAAGTGGAAACACTAACATGGGGTTTGATTAAGGAAGCCCCTAAATGGCACAACATTTCTTCTCTCTTTGAATGTGCAGATTTCAGGTTTGGAGAGGATTGAAGGAAGCTTGAAGATCATTTGTTCATTGTTTCATTAAAATACCTACACCTCTCCAACTCATGAAAAGTCACCTACAAAATTATTTGATAGTGATTTGACAAGTTTGTAAGCAAAAATGAGAATCTTAGATTTGACAAAGGACTACAAGAATAATTTTAGAAAAGAAATGCAAGGACACAAATGCCCTTGGGAAACTTCTTCCTCATATTCAAACCAACACAAAACATTCAAGAAAGGTATACAATAGTTTTCCCTTCCTAGATCTAATTGCATACAACTTCTAATACAGCCTATTAGTTGTCGATCTTCCGCCATATTAGGACACATAGTCTAATTCATGTTCTAACTGGCTGGTACCACTACAAACTTCAATTCCAAGAAGTTCAAAAAGATGTAGATCTAGGTCTGATTGGATCACTTACATGGTTTAAAGTCAATCTAAACACCTCTTTGATGTCCATCTTAATGAAACATTAGAAAAATACACCACATCCCACACACAAATTTGAATCCTAGGTATTAGACA
>VDFB02105785.1:97213356-97246081 GCA_007258455.2 Sequoia sempervirens | reverse complement strand
AAATGAATTAAATCTATTTTCATGTGAAACTTGCAAAATCTAGAGGATGGGACATGACAAGAGATTAAATTAATCCAAGGTTAATTAATTTAATGAGACCTGTTAGATGATGTGACCTATTTGACTCAAATTTATGGATTTATTTAAATCAAGTAAGAGAGGAATATGATAAGAGAATATTTAAATAAGGATTTTGATTTATTTAATTAAAAGAGATGGTGTTAGATTAAATCAAATAAGGTTTTAATTTATTTAATTTAATAGATAGACTTTAGAGATTTAATCAAATAAAATTAATTATTTAATTAAATAGGGATAATTAGATTAGATGATTGATTTAATTAACAAAAAAGAGAGACTTAATTAAATAACTGGTTTATTTAATTAAGGGAGGAATATTGATGGATTTAATCAGATAAGGAGATTTGATTAAATGGTTAGACCGAGGGATGATTCAGGATGAAACAATGCTAGTAGTCAGGATCAGATGCACAATGTCAATCGATATATTTTACGTGTCTATAGTATCAATCAAAATCCTCCAGATAAGGCTCCTGGCTTGGATGGATTTACCACAGTATTTTTTTAGAAATGTTGGGATTTTTTGTGCTTTGAACTTTTATGGGCATTAGAAGAGTCAAGAAGAACTGGGACTATCTTCAGGAAATTCAATGTAACCAATATTGCAATTTTACCAAAGGTCTTAAAGCCTAAAACATTTGCTGAGTTTAGGCCTATTTCATTATGCAATATGGTGTACAAAATCTTCACAAAAGCGATTTACTTGAGATTACAACCAATCATTTCAAAGATTATATCTCAGGAGTAAGGAGGCTTTGTCCTTGGTAAAGAAACACATGAAGGCATGATAGTTGCACATGAAGTATTAGATTCAATAAAATTGTCAAAGTTGCCTTCCTTCATTGTCAAGTTAGACATGATGAAAGCCTATGACATGGTAAATTAGAAATTCCTCAATCAAGTCTTGGCAAAGTTTGGGTTTTCCTCGCATTGGCGTAGATGGATAATATCTTGTTTATCTAGGTCCAAGTTTTCAGTAATCATAAATGGGAGCCTAGTAGGATTCTTCAGCTCCACACAAGGTGTTAGGAAAGGAGATCCACTTTATCCTTTTCATTTTATAATTATGGCAGAAGCTTTAAGTAGATTCATTCTATTAAAGTATAATCAACATCTATGGCAAGGTGTGCAAATTGCAAACTCAAGTATATCAGTCACGCACTCTCTTTTTTGATGACACTCTTCTATTTAACAAGTTATCTCTATTGGAAGCCAAACAAGTTAAATAGGTCCTTGACAAGTACTCATTAGTTTTTGGTCAAAAGATAAATGCAGAAAAGTTAAAGATTTATATCTTAAACACTCCTGATGATCTTAAAAAGAAAATAGTGAGAATATTGGGTTTTCAGGAAGCAACATTACCTTGTACTTACTTGGGGATTCCCTTTTATAAAGGATCCAATAAAGCTTGCTATTGGGATAAGGTAATTGACAGACGCAAATCAATAATCTTAATTTGGAAAGCTAGGTGGTTGTCTTTGTTGGGAAGAATTATGTTAATCAAATTAGTTCTAGCATCAATTCCCAACTACTTCCTAGTTCTTCTTAAAGCTCCTGCTTTTGTACTCTTTGAAATTGAAAATATAATAAGATATTTTCTTTGGAAAGGAAATATTGATGAGTGGAAAAAAGTGCCTTTGATGTCTCTTGAAGGTTTGGCAAAAGGAAAGAAACAAGGAGGGGTAGAAATTCAGAATCTTTCTTGGAGAAACAAAGCATTTGGGGCCAAATGTGTCTAGAAAATGTATTCAAATGCAGAGGCTAAATGGTCTAAATTTTTGCAAACCAAATATTTGGACAATGAAAACCCAACAATAATTTTCACAGTGATAGACCCTCCAAAAGGGTCTGGTATTTGGAATTTCATTTTAAACAACAAGAGTCTCATCACCAGTTACTCATCCTGGGAGGTAAATAATGGAAAAAATGTAAAGTTTTGGGAAGATTCATGGAATAGAAATCCTCCTTTGTCAGAGAATCAAGATCTACATGAGGTAGGAGAAATTCTATCTCAAGCTTGGGGTGAAATTTTTTTAGATTATGTGTTGTCTTCAAGTTCTATAATGAGGAAATTAGTGTGGAAAAGTCCATCAAGCAATCTTTTGAGTGCACAACAATCTGATCTTTACAGTAAGGTTATGAAGGAAAGAATAGTTTATTTATCTAACAAACCTAATAAAATAATATGGGCAACATCAAAAGTAGGATCATATTCTATCAAGGAAGGATATGCAGTCCTAACCCAATCTAAAAATAGCTCGCAACCCCAACGTGCCTTTTATTTTTGTTGGAACAATAAAGTCCTGCCAAAAGCAAGAAGTTTTGCATGGCTTGAAGTATAGAAGAGAATTCTAACAAGTGATCATCTAGCCAAGCTGAAGATTGTAGATCCTTTTAAGTGTCCTGTATGTGAAGTAGCATTTGAAATAGTAGATCACTTACTTCTATAGTGTAGCTTTGCTAATTTATGTTGGAATTTTATTTAGAACAAGTTAGAACTCTCTAATCCCCTACCAAACACAATTTGGGATCTATTCCAAATTTGGTCATTGTTATACCAATCATCATTTTTTTCATGTATATGGTATATTGTCCCAGTGCTTGCTATTTGGAACCGCTAGTGGGAAAGAAACATGAGAATTTTTAGAAAAAAAATCTCCAATTGAGTTGATAACTTTGAAAATTGAAAAGGCAGTATCAGAAGGTGTTAATTCATGCATGCAGAAGGAGAATGCAATTAACTCATTATTCATAAGTTGGGACAATTCTATCTTAAAGAATTGGAAAGATATCAAATTACCATTTGATGGAAACCAAATCAAAAATAGTACCCTGAAGGTTGATAGAACATTAGTAAAATGGTCTCCGCCTCTGAAAGATTATGTAAAATTAAACTTTGATGGGGCATCTAAAGGATCTTTAGGTAGTTCAAGATTAGGCATTTGTATTATAAATTCATCAGGAATAGTCTTGGCATCCTCCTCTTTCCATTTGGAACAAGGCACAAACAATAGTGCAGAAGCTCAAGCATTGTTATTGGGTTTGGAAACAAAAATTCAAATGGTGTTCTCAAATCTTCACATAGAAGGGGATTCATTGATAATTATCAATGCTTGTAGGCAAAGGAAAATCCATAATTGGAACTTAAGCTACATACTACATAAAGCATGGGCATTAGTAGATATCTTTGAAGCTTCAATAATCTCTCACACCTATAGGGAAGGGAACAAAGTAGCAGACTTTCTTGTAGGGTTAGGGAGTGAAAAGACAAAGATTAGGGCTATTAATGATTTAAGTGAATTAAACGTCTTCCCACAATTAATTTAACTTATAAATCAAGATGCCAAGGTTGTATAATTCAAGCTTATTATGTTCCTTTTGTCAAGTAAGGGTTTTAAATCAAAGATCTTAGGTAGATAGAAAAATATCAAGAAAATAGTAGGGTTATCAAAATTCCTTAATCTGCACACTTAGATATATGAGCAATATACAGGTGTTGCACATTTCCTATTGTTGTCAGCAAAAATTTCCACCGTGGACAATGAATGGGAAGATATTGTTGAGTTAGTTTTAAAACATGTGTATTCAAGCCGAATGAAGTAATGATGGTTTTGAAATTATCAACGGTACTCCCATCAATTTTAAAGGACAATTTGCATCAACCTCATTTCACTCATCTCACCTGAAGATTTCAGTGTTCGAACAAATATTCAAAATCTTTCATTTGGATAACTTGCCTAAATTTATTTTTGTGCTAAAGGTACATAATAATCATGACTGGTAGTGCAGAGATAGCCATCAAATTCTCAAAATTTCTTGGCTTTTGTTTACACGAGCCACTATTAATGAGCAATAGATCAAATTTAATTATCCTGTCCTTTGCACTCATATTCATCATGAAATAATATTATGTCATTGACAAAAGGAAATATTAAAAAGGAACCTGAAACATTTCTTTCGCACAAATGAAATTTGATTCACAAAGTCTAGTTAAAGCATCGTGTTTTTCTGAAAGCTAGGTGTTGTAGTTGGTTCTTCCAGTAGCAGGAAAATGGCTCTTTTCCCTTGGAACTTTAGGGTATCATTGCCAGTTAAGTCATGGGAAAGACCAATTGAGGGATTTATAACCCATGATATCCTCAAAATGATGTTCAAAATGGATAGTGCTAGGGTTGAAGAAAGCATTTGAATAATCCTGGGAGTCAAGGTTGTTGGAAAAACAAGGACAACCAACTAAGAGGGGGGGTGAATTAGTTGTCACATAATAATAAAATTTTCAAACTTTACTTAACTTAATCTCAAAAATGATGAATAATAAATTAACCATAAATAATTAACACATCAAAGAGACAGAGAACACCAAGATTTTTTTGTGGAAACCCTATTAGGGGAAAAACCATGGTGGATGTTAGTCCACAAGATTATACCCTATTAAAAGTATAATGAAATCAATAAAGGGGAATGCACATGCATTCAGACACACTTCCTAGAGCTCACTACTCAATTACAGAAGGGGCTCACTACCCAACAATACAGGATAGGATTAAAATATAAAGGGTATGAACTGAAAAAATAGCTTCTATACAAGCCTAATTATAGTTCCAATTAAGCACAAAAAACTCCTTCACAAACTACTTCACACTTCGCTCGATCTTCTTCACACTCTGCTCTGCAATCAAATGATATTCATACATACACACATAAGAGCACAACCAACACATGAAACACCTTTTCTACACACTACATCGATGAAACAATCGCTCTTATATATCTACTACATGAGATTTTATCAATAACCTGGTCGGCTAGGAAAATAAAACATATTTTCAATGTCGACCCAAATTTACAAATAAATTTTCAATGCAAATCAACCAAGGTCAGCCACAACATAGTGGGGACCCAAATTCACAAATCCAACACAAAAGGACTTCAATTAATTCCTCCCCGAAGATCCACAACATGCTACCACCAACATGTCAGCCAAGAACAAGAAAAACTAAACATACGCAGGAAAAATTTCTGACCATGAGCACACCGATCAATGTGGATGTACCACAAAGATAGAGCATGATCTAGAAGCATACAAGATCACCAAGAAACAATAGAGAAACATTTACAACAACTGAGATTTCCAAAATCACACAAACTTCACTTAGGAACACTGATAGAGACCACAAAAACATTGTTAGACCACAACATGACCAAATCTATACGTAGACCTCTAAAACTTCCGGTAGATGATCTAGATACACTCAACAGAAAACCATTTAATCTACAACAATTGAACTTCAACGTAAAGAACAAGACACCTTCATGACTTGCATAGTTCCACTAGAAACCTGGAACACTTTCCTTTACAATTTTCTCAATATCCTCGACATATACAACCTCTAATACACCAAATGCTAATAGTGTTGACATTAATGACAACCACATATCAACAACAACACATCCAAAACATCCAACAATATCCCCCTTTGGCCATGATGGCAACACATGATGTGAAAAATACCATCAACCCAACACACTTGCTTTCCCTTTGGTTTTGACTCTTCTCCTCAATTTCTCTTCGACCCTTGAAAGGATTTTTTCACATTGCACTTCTCCCCCTTTGACATCAATGGAAAAGGTAACCATGACCTTTCCATATACATGCTCTAAACCACATATCTGCACATCTTACTACTCCCCCTGAGTAGCAAACATGGGAACATCAATCCGAATAAGAATATAGCAATCTAGCTCACAGATTGATGCAAGTAAATTCATCTCTTAGTTCTTATCGGGAGGGTTAATTACCCCTAACATTCCTCTGAGATACTCAAAAGTATCCTTTAGAAATGGTTTAGTAAAGATGTCTGCAGTATGCTCTTTGGTAGGCACATAATCCAATTTGACTTCTTTCTCATTCTATTTCTCCCTCAAGAAGTGAAACTTGATTGATATATGTTTAGTCTTAGAGTGCAGTACCAAATTCTTTGAAATATTTATTGCACTTGAATTGTCATAGTATATGGCAATAGGATCTTCATATATCACCTTGATATCTTTCAACATCTGTTTCATCCATATCACTTGAGTACAATTTTTTGCAACAACAATATATTATGCTTCATCAGTAGATAGAGAAATGGAATTCTACTTCTTTCTCAACCAGGATACCAACTTCTTCCCTAGGAAGAAAGCACCACCACTAGTACTTTTCATGTCATCTACATCTCCGGCCCAATCCACATCAGTATATGCACTCAAAGTGAGATCATCATCCTTTGGATACCAAAGTCCAAAGTCAACTGTTCCTTTCAAATATCTAAAGATTCTCTTAACAACAGTCCATGTGATTCTTCTGGATCAGCCTAAAATCTGGCAACCATACATACAACATTCATAATATCTGGTCTAGTCTAGGTTAAATAAAGCAATCCACTAATCATTGACCTATATCTAGTTTGATTCACCTTAGGAGAATCATCATTCTATGTTAGCTTACATCTGGTCACCATGGGAGTACCAACAGACTTTGATTCTTCAATCCCACATTTCTTCAATAGCTCTCACATATTTGGACTAAGATATGAATATCCCCTTGTCTAACTGGGTCACTTGCAATCCTAGAAAGAACTTTATCTCTCCAATCATACTCATCTCAAATTCACCCTTCATCTCATCAGAAAACTTCATACATAAAATGTCATCTCCTCCAAAAATGATGTCATCAACAAAGAATTCTATAATTAACTCTTTATCATGATCCAATTTAAAATATAAGTTGCTATCAACAGTACCTTTAGTGAATCCAATCTAGAATACCAGGCTCTGGGGGCTTGCTTGAGTCCATATAAAGCTTTCTTTAGGCAGAAAATCATATCTGCCTTTTCAATTAGCTAAAATCCATCCGGCTGTTCAATCTATACTTCTAGTTCTCCATTCAGAAATGCTGACTTCACATCCATCTGATAGACTTTATAGTACTTGTATACAACATAAGAAATAAATAATCTAATAGCTTCGATTCTTGCGATAGGGGAAAAGTTTCTCCAAAATCAACACCTTCCATTTGAGAATACCCTTTACATACTAGTCTTGCTTTATTTCAGACCACTTCACATGGTTCATTCAGCTTGTTCCCAAACACCCATTTAGTACCAATCACATTTTTTTCTTTAGGTCTAGGAACCAGTATCCACGTGTCATTCTTTTCAATTTGTGTTAGCTCTTCCTTCATAGCTTCCATCCAGTGTTCATCTTGGCAGGCTTCAGTGACATTTTTAGGTCCAATCTTGGAAATCAGGCAACACTCTTCTACAATATTTCTTCTAGTTTGCACTCCTTTATTCTTATCTCCTATAATTTGGCTTTCATAATGGTTTAGCTTTACATACCTAGGAGTTTTGGGACTTTTACAAACTTCTGGTTCTTCTGATCTTCCTTCTGCACTTGCACTTGTCTCTGCTTCCTAACTACCTTGATTTACCAAAATGAATTGAGGTTGCTTTACCAAAAAAATTGGAACATATGGAACATATGGCACAATTTGAAGTTGATTCTATGTCTGAACATTCTTCTCTTTGTTTGTATTGTCTTCATTTGAATCACATCCATAATATTTGGATGATTTGACAAACTCCTCATCAACTCTAACATTTGCACTCTCAACCATCTTTCCTAGTCTTCTGTTATAGCATCGGTAGGCCTTGATCTTAGTAGAGTAACCTAAAAAGATTCCTTCATTGCTTCTTGCATCAAACTTTCCTATATCATCATCTCTCTTGATATAAAATTTGCTTCCAAAGATCTTGAAATACTTAACAGTAGGCTTGTAACCAAACCATAGCTTAAAAGGGGTCTTACTAGAATTGCCATTAACATTTACCTGATTTAAAGTATACACAACAGTGCTTACAACTTCACTCCAATAGATCTAGAGAAAATTTCCTTCTATCATGATTGTTCAAGCAACATCCAAAATTGTTCTATTCTTTCTTTCTGCAACTCCATTCTGTTGAGGGGTTCGGGGAGCAGATAACTATCTTTTGATTGCATGTTCTTCACAAAAAGATTTGAACTCCTTGGAGGTGAACTCACCACCTCTGTTAGATCTTAAACACTTTATTTTAGACCTTTCTCATTTTCTGCCATAGCCTTGAAACTTTTGAACTTTTCCAATGCTTCACATTTTTCTCTTAAGAAGGAAACCCATATCATTCTAGAGTAATCATCAATGATTAACATAAAGTAACTTTCTCTATGAATACTTCTGACTCTAGAGGGTCCATAGAGGTTAGTATGTAGCAGCTCCAAAAAGTCATTTGAATGAAACTGTTTGCTCCGGAAGGAGACTCTAGTTTGTTTACCCATCTAACATTCCTTAAAAATTGTGTTAGCGGGCTTCACTAACTTAGGTAGATCTCTTACTGCTTGAGTGGAACTTACCTTGACAATGTTATCAAAATTTACATGACACAACCTCCTGTTGATGATGTTTTCTACACAACAACAACTCAGACAAAATATAATATCCTATCTCTCTTGAAAGGTAAATCTCTATTAGCAAGCCTTAAGAGATAACCCCAAGCTCTCTAATGTCCGGTCTTGACAATGCATAAACACTTAGTGATAAATGTGAAAATGTTGGTAATCACAAAGGGACCTTACTACAAGCCAATACTGAATCTTGAACTTATCAAATCTAGCAATATGATGATACTTCAATCCTAAATCTAACTCAAATGATAAAGAAATAACAAAAGATTAGGGTTTCAGAGAGATTCCTAAATTTAACTACTCCTAAGATCAACAATTCAAATGATGAAATACTTGAAATGGACCAATCCCTCATAAACTAATTCCTTCTTAACCTAGATAAACCTGCAATCTCACAGAAATAGTGCAATCTTATAAAGTGTTAAAGATTTTCAGATCATGAACATTCATCCAATACAACCCAATTGCAATTGAAATGAATAAATCTCCACAATTGAACTAAGCACAATGAATATAAAGGTCCAGGCTAACTTTGCAAAGCAACTAACAATCAGCTAGCTACAAAAAGTATGGACCAGGGATTGCTGCAAACATTTCAAGCATCAAATCAAAAACACTATTGAATCAGATCTAAATCTAAATCTAACATATATCTAATAACCTTGAGCAATTTGAAAGATAGAATCACAAGAACCATGCAAGATAAGTCAACACAAAAGAGATCACTAGAAAATCACAATGTCTTCAATTGTATTGAATCACCAAATTTCAGCAACAATTCCAATGTTCTATTACAACACTTGCTCAGAAATTGACTAACTTCTAACTTTGCTCTACCTAATTCGATTTTGTAGCAAAATTATCTCTATCTGTGTATATCTTACAAATGAGGCAAAATTCCCAATTTATAGGAATCTCCAAAGCATGTTAGCCTAGCAAGGGTTTACAATCATAAAAATAGCCAAAACAAGTTGGGCCAATTAATGTTTACAATAATAAATGGCCATAAAATACGTCGACCCAAGGAGAATTCAAAATAAAACAAATTGGCATTAAATGCTTGAACTCAATCCAGGTCAGTCTGGGATCTTCAATGCAATTCAAACCAATGCACAAGTTCCAATGCAACCCTGTATTAACTGCTTCCTTCCATTCTTATCCTGAGCGCACCTCACCAAGTCAGCCAAGGGGGGGAGTATCCGGTATTTCGAATTTCCTTGCCATAGATTCAATTTCATCTCTAGAATTTCCTTAACAACCCAGTTAAATTAAGCCAACACTCAACAAAAACCACCATTAATACCCATTATAACATAAAGATCAAGGTTAGCGCATTATCAGTAATCTATTCGTCATTCAAACAAATCCGAGCAAAGATCGAAATGAACCCAGAAACATCATTAAAGTGCAATCTACACAGTTCAGGATTTCAAGCCAACCATAGAATCTAGGCCAGAAAGGAATTTCGGGGAAATCTAGGCTAGGTGGATTCTAGTGGAAACAACATGAAAACACCCATAAGTATCATAATCCAAACATTATCAACCAAGAAACAACATGAGAGATATTAAGATAGCCCAAATTAAACATAAAATGCATAGTCATTTGTTAACAAATCATGCTATCTCATAATTCTTCGTTTTCCACCAAATTCCAGAGAAATCCGCATGGGACAGATTTCTGTGAATGAAGTGATAGACAATAGATTTTGGAAAAACAAAGGAACAAAGCACTTTTAGGAAAATCTGGAGGGAGAGGAAATCCGCAAAGTGTGCAAAACTCCAAAAAACTACAAAATTCGGGAAAAATAGGAGAAAACGGAAAGTCAAGAAAATCTGCCAGCGCAGGAAAATCTCGAAGCTGAAAGAAAACCTGAGTATCGGCAATCTCACACAATCTCACTCAAATTGATCGAAGATCAAAAATTTGAGGACCCTGGGCATGGAACCAGCTTAACCTGAACCTCCTACATATCTTCTTTGAATTCTAGGTTCATTCAAAAGTAAATTAAGATGAAACGATGACGCCCTAGGCATGAAACTCTAAATTTTTTAACCATTAGCGCACAAAGCAAGCTTGGGACATAGATAACAGCCCACAAGTAAGCTATCTTTAGATGCAAATGAATGAACAAACGCATAACTTACTTGGGAAACCATAAATAAAGCAATATCACATACCATGAATAAGATGTCAGTCGACTCTAGCAAAGACAAACAACAATTTTGAACGCCCAAGCAAGCAACAACGATGAAAACGCCAAGGGAATCACAACTAGATCAATAATTCACAAATTCAGTATGCCACAATACACCAAGTACCCCAGGATCAAATATCCCAACCCAAGAGGATGCAAATGATAAATCATAATGGCATAAACCTCAAAAATCAACCATATTCAGAAAACTGATAGCAAGACAGAATTCTGGAAAAATCTGGCCTAGGCAGAATTTCGCGAAGGCTAGAAATCTCTGAACCACGGTGTAAAGCAGACTGAGCTAGACTTCGAGTGAAATCCAAGAAAATCCGGATGGGGCAGAAAATCCTGAACCTAGGTAAAAACTCAAACTTGGCCCAAAACTTAAGATTTTCAATATGCAACTTAGGGAGAACGCTTAGGCAAGCAGGATAAATGTTTAAGCTCATGCCAAGGCAATGCAAATCCCCAAAATCAAAGGGACAAATCAAAAAGAGCAAAAGAAAAAGAGGGTCCCTTCTTCCAGCGAGGCATGTGTGCAAAAAATGCACAACAAATGGCGACCCTGCTAGGGAAATGCTCCAAAGCATTTGATGATGGACAAGAATCATGAACCCAAAATCTTTGGTTTCGATCCCACTATCAGAAAAAAAAATTCAAAATGCAAGATTAAAGAATTAGAACCATAGGTGGACTGAACCTTCCATAGACTGAAAATCCAAGTGTGTGTACATGAGTTCATTTCCCTCCTTGAGCTATTGCAGAAACCAAGTTCAGTCAGAACAGGCTACGTAAAGATTCTAACTCCAAAAGCAACCTAGATAAAGCCTTGCTGCTAGTTAGGCGTCTATAGCCCCGATGAGGTTATCGTTGTGACTCTCCCGAACATAGCTCTATTGCTAGCCAGGAATCCATAGCCCCGATAGAGATATTCAGATACCCCTGATAAGTTGAATTCATTCTTTTGATTTTCAATATTTTCTCTTTTCTTCTTTTTTTGATATTCTTTTCTTTTCATTTTTTCTTTTCAACCTATGAACAATAAAGTTCACACTTAGGGATGAGAACCATAGTGGCACTAAAGAAAAAGTAAGATTTTTCACTTGACAAGACCTCACAAGGATCCTACCGCAACCTCAAGATTTTTAAGATGTATAAGAGATATAAGATTTCAAAATACTTTAAATTCAAATCAAACCAGTGACCCATCTTCCTTAATTCAAACATTTAGACTGCATGATGATAACAAAGACCTCAACCATACTTTTAGGACACAGGATTAAAGTTCATCAAGGAAATACTCAGAATAATCCCAGACAAAGAATATTTTCTATGCAGGTGCAACACATCTAGAAGAAAAAAAGAAGACCTCCAAAGCAAAATCAGAGCAAAAACACAAAACTAAAAGAAAACCTATACTAACCAAAGCAAAGCAAAGCAAAAAAAATCAGACAAAACAAAAAGAAAACCTAATCTAACTAAAGAAAAACAAAGCAAAGCATAAAGGAAAACCTACTCTAATTATGTACAGGACAAGAGATGAAAACAACTCAAGACTAGAAATAATGCTTCAAATACTTCCCATTGACAGGCAGTGGGATATCCTCCCCAGTGAGAGTTTTCAAGCGGAAAGTATTATCTCCCAGGATCTCTGAAATTTGGTAAGGGCTAAGCCAAAGTTTGTCAAATTTACCATGCTCCCCTTTACGGTCATGGGCTTTATCCCAGTATAGAACCAAGTCAGAAATCCTAAAGGCTTTTACCTTGGCTCTTTTATCAAACCACCTTTTGAGTACACCCTGATGTTTAGAAAATTTTTCTAAGGCTTCATCTCTTCTTTCTTCAAGGTGTAACAATTCTTGTAGATGGGCCTCATGCCTGTTTCCTTCATCATAATATTCATTAATGAACTATAAAGTGGGGATCCTCAATTGAATTGGAAATACAGGTTCCAGACCATATACAAGATGATAAGGGGAGGTCCCTATGGAAGTCTTATGTCTGGTATGATCTGCCCACAAAGAAAATCTAAGTTGAGTGTGCCAATCCTTGGGATTCTTCTCTAGTAACTTATAAATGATTGTTAAAAGGTTTTTATTGGAAGACTCAGCCAAACCATTACCTTGTGGATAGTAATTAGATGCAAAATTTATTATAACCCCATGATCAAAGGCCCAATTATAAAATTTCAATGATGCAAATTTAGGACCATTATCACAAACTAAAGATAAAGGACATCCAAAGCGATTGATAATACCCAATTCAATGAAATCAATTACCACCTCATAATTACATTGTTTGCATGCAAGAGCTTTAGTCCATCATGTAAAGTAATAAGTAATGCTGAGAATATACCTGTGACCAGCAAAAGAAGGTGGATTGATGGGACCTATGAAGTCCATCCCCCACTATGCAAAAGGTTTTACCTCAAAGACTAGCTGGAGTGGAAGAGCTGCATACTTCTCTTTGGTTGCTACAGTCTAGCATACGTGGAAAATTCTGACATGACTGTGTGTATCTTTGAACAATGTAGGCCAATAATAACCAGCCCTTAGAATCTGGTTTGTAGTAGAATGTGCAGATCCATGTCCAGTACCATATCTATCATGAAATTCGGCCATGACTCTTTCACCCTCCTATTGTCCCAAGCACCTCAGGTAGATACCCTCATGATTTTTCTTATATAGAATAGCTCCCTTCAGCATGAAATTGTCACTCCTCAAACGTAATGCTCTTCTTTGTACTACATTCAGATGGTCAAGACATCTTTAAGTTAAGGGATAATGAACAATATCATCATACCATTCGCCAGGAGAAACATCTTCTAGATTGTAATGTTGAGCTGGAAGATCAGGGCCCATTTCTGCCATTTTCTTTGTAAGTCCTTTCCCTCTTACTAGCTTCATGGGATAAATCTCAATATCGTACTCTTGTAACATAGTTACCCACTTAGCTCTACGCTCTCCTAGCTCATTCTGCATCAACAACAACTTGATAGCAGGATTTGGAACTATTGCAAACACTTTGTTTCTGAGGATATAATGCCTAAATTTCTTCACAGCTCTGACCAAGGCATAGGCCTACTTTTCCACATTTGGGTACCTCAATTCCACATCTTTCAATGGTGCACTCATGAATGCTATGGGATGTTCATTTCCTTAATCATACTTTTGAGTCAACATAGCAGCAAAGGAATGATCAGAAGCAAACAAATATATATAGAATGGCTTAGCATAGTCTGGACTCACCAAAACCAGAGCTTCAACAATAGCCCTCTTTATCTTTGAAAATGATTCCTTAGCTTCTGCACTCCATTCAACTTTGGCCTCTTCCTTCAACATTGCATTAAGTGGCTTGACTATTTCTGTGAATCCAATGATGAACTTCCTTACAAAGTTGATCTTTCCAAAGAATGACTTCATTTATTTCTTGCTAGCAGGTGTCGGGATCTTGAGTATCGCTTCCACTCGTTCTGGATCAATGGAAATTCATTTCTCTGAAATAACATGCCCCAACAAATTTCCTTCCTATAACTCCAAAGATGCATTTCTTTGGATTAAGAGATATACCGAATTCCCTGCACTTTTGCAACACTTTGCACAGATGTGTGATATGGTCACCTCTCTTCTTGGAAAAGACTGTCAGATCATCCATATAAATAATTATGCACTTACCAATTATGTCCTTAAACAAAATATCCATGGCTCTCTAAAATTTAGCTCCAACATTAATCAAACCGAAGGGCATTCTTCTGTAGGAAAAAGTGCCCCACTTGGTGGTGAAAGCAGTCTTATGCCTATCTTCATACTGTACCATAACTTGGTTGTATCCTAAATATCCATCCAAGAAAGACATCATCTGAGATACATTGACAATCTGAAGTACTTCATCCAGTGAAGGTACTAGATAATTATCCTTTTCTGATGCTCTGTTGAGGTTCCTAAAATCTACACACAACTTGATTTCACCATTCTTTTTCCTTACATGAACTAGGTTCACAAACCAAGTTGAATGTCTGACTGGAAATATGATTCTTGCAGATAAAATTTTTTGTACTTCCTTTTGTATTATAGGTTCTATTAAGGCATCAATTGGCCTTTGCCTCTGTCTGAAAGGTTTTGCTCCTGGATTGAGAGGGATAGTGTGAGTTATAATTTATGTGTCATAGGTCTTCAAGTCTTCATAACTCCAGGCTATCACATCCTAATATCTATGTAATGCATCAATTATGCCTTTCCTCTCTTCTGGAGTGCATACTTTACCAATGAAGATATTCCTGACATCCTCATGAGTTCTGATATTATGCTTTTCACATTGTCCACTGATGGAATCCTTCTTGGCATCTTGTTCATGATCTCTGACCTTGTCCAAATCAAAAATTCTTTCTAATTGCACCATTCCTCTGGGAATAGTATTAGTCTTCAGATTAATTACCCCTTCCAAATCCATCTCTACTTCTTGGAGTTTAGTTTCATCAATAATTTGAAAAGAAAAGAAATCTGAGCTTGTGATAAAATCTAAGATATGTTTATCATCTTCAAATACCTAGAAGTTAGTGACATTGTTAGGCACTGAAAGTACTGGGGTCAGCTCCACTATAAACTTCTTCAATCCAAAAAGAGATAGAGGTTGCAATGTACTAGCTACCTGAGAAAGAGAATATGCCATTTGATTCTTATTGCGTGGTATTAACTGAATGTTGAAGGAATCAAACCCTTCAATAAGGTCCCATACTCTATGTCTATAATTGGTCATTCTTCTGTCATGACAAGAGTACCGTCTCCTAACTTGCTTAACCACTAACTCAGAATCCCCAAAAACTTGCAAAATCTTAACCTTTTTCTTTAATGCCATTAACAACCCATGGACCAAAGCCTCATATTCTGCTACATTATTCGTACAATGAAATTGAAGTCTATGAGAAGAAATGAATGTCTTACCTTTTGAACTGATTAGCTCAAATCCTGCTCCAGCTCCTTGCTTTAATTTGGATCCATCAAATCTTAAATTCCAACAACCATAACTGCAAAATTCCTTGTTGTATCTCTTGCACTGTTGCTATTGGAAGGTTCCCCAGAAAGCATCACTTTCTTCTCCTTAGGGTCTTCTTGGACATTCTCGATATTAATTTTGACTACTGGAGTGGGGTTGATATATTGTTGCACTTGCTCCACTATAGTTTGACATAAGCAACAATCCAGCTCAGAGTGAGAGGCATTATGAACCCTACACCAATTTGGCAAAAGAAAATCTTTGAAATTCATTTCTCTACCCAACTGAATCTGATCCTCAATGCACTTCTGAATGAATTCCTTGAAATTATCTAGTAAACTAAGCTGACTTTCTTCAAGATCATCTTCATCTTTAACCGGTTCCACCAAGGCTTTAGTACTACTGGACTCTGTTGTAAGGTCAACAGGCGTTGTGTGGAACATAAGGACTTCCTCCACATCTAACTCCTCAAAAGGGGCTGCAAGCACATAGTTACCCATACTTACTTTAGATATGAGAATTTCATTAGAGGTGTTCTGATATTCTATAATCATGTACTTCATCCTAGGTTCTCTTTCAATTCTAATCTAGTTTGGCACTCCCTTCCAAGGAAGCCACATGTGAGAGTTATCAGTTGATACATATCCATTCAAGGCCCTGGTAAATTCTCTTCCCAGAATCAGGCCATAAGCATCAAGTATATCAGCCACCTATATATTGATAACTTGTTGAATCCTAGGATCAGAAGCAACCTGCATATGAATCATGTTTAATACCCCTACAACATTAACTTTAGTTCTATCCAATTTTGTAACTTTCTTTTGAGAATCAGCAGGAGTAATACCCAAAGCTCAAAAAATACCAAAGGGCATTACATTGGTGGAAGCACTTGAATCTAACAAGCAATTGTGCAAGTGCTTACCAGATATGCGGACAGAAATCAGGAAAGGAGGAGTCTCTATTTTCCCTTGAAACAGAGTTAAGGGAGTATCTACTTGAGCAACCTGAGTTCTATCCTTCTCTTTTCCCTTATCTCCAGGAGGCACATGAACTTGATTATGAGTCTTATTTTTCCTTCCTACTATTTGAGAGCTAGATACTTTATTGATACTTTCACTAACTTATCTATCTTGTGATATGGAATTTTCATTATAAGCTCCTAGAACTACATTCCTAATGGTTGGAACTCTCAATAACTCAAATGAAGAGAGACTTACCTTTAGCTTCTTGAGCTCTTCTGCGACATATATGGCCAATTGTTCTTCACTCAGATCAACAGGGGTCTCTTTTGGATAGTCCACCACCCTATCTTTGCTTGCTTCAACACTTCTTCCTTTTGGCATGTCCATCTGTGCTTGTCCTTCCTTTGACAAATACTACTTAGACACATGAGGGTATAACAGATTATTGTTGGCATTAGGATCTGGAGGAGTGGCGAAGTTGTTTGGAGGGATGGAGGTGGTGAAGGGGCCTCCAGCCTATGGATGTCTGTGTGGCAGGTCTCTCAAATCATACTTCTTAACAGGCCTCTGGAAAGTCTGTACCTCCTCAACATAAGCTTCTTCTTCATCCAAGGGGCCATTGTCATTCACTGGATTTTCATCAAACAACTATGAAATCTCATCTCCATTGCACACTTGATCTACCTCTTCCTTGAGCTGGTCTGATTCTTCTTCAGGCACATTGTCTTTGCTCTATGGAAAAGGAGCATGATTCAGTACCAACACTGGTGAATCATAGGGAATAGATGGCACCATTTCCTGACTACCTAAATTGTTCTCTGCTTTATTTTGGAAGATTGAAGCTGTGTCTGGAACTCTTGAAAATCTAATTCAGAATGTTGACTTGTTTCACGAAGCCTACACCATTCTGATAAAGCAACTTAAGCTAAATATACACCACTAGGAGGCTTCTCTTGGTTGACTGGATGATGACTGGTTGATCCAATGGGGTAGGGACTCACCCATTTTTAGGCCTTGTATTCCAAGTCTCATTCTGTCTAGGTGGTTATCTCCTATCAAACCCTTGTCTGCCAACTTTCCCTCTATCAAAGTTTTGGCCTGAGGATTGTCCTTTATCATAATTTTTCCCTCTATCATTATATCCTCTTTCGTTGTTGTATCCTTTGTCATGTTTATATCCTCTTTCATTACTATATCCTCTTTCAGGATGTTTCCGTCTATCAAAGTGTTGCCATTATTGATTTTCTTGATTTTCTCTGCTTTGATTGGACTACATATTTCTCTAAGAAACTTGCAACTGACTGTTCTGGTTCCTCAAGTAAGTCACCTCCATATTTAGCTTCTTCACTTGTTCAAGGTTAGCCCATTATCAGTAATGTATTCATCATTCAAACAAATCTGAGCAAAGATCGAAATGAACCTAGAAACATCATTAAACTGCAATCTACATAGTTTGGGATTTGAAGCCAACCGTGAAATCCAAGCCAGAAAGGAATTTCAAGGAAATCCAGGCCAGGCAGATTCCAGTGGAAACAACATGAAAACACCCATAAGTATCATAATCCAAACATTATCAACCAAGAAACAACATGAGAGATCTTAAGATAGATCAAATTAAACATAAAATGCATAGTAATTCATTAACAAATCATGCTATCTCACAATTCTTCATTTTCCACCAAATTCTAGAGAAATCCGCACGGGACGGATTTTCGTGAATGAAGTGATAGCCTACAGATTTCAGAAAAACAAAGGAACGAAGGACTTTTAGGAAAATCCAGAGGGAGCGAAAATCCATGAAGCATGCAAAACTCCAGAAAACTATGAAATTCAGGAAAAATAGGAGAAAATAGAAAGGAAAATTCTTAGTGCAGGAAAATCCCGAAGCTAAAAGAAAACTTGAGTATCAAAAATCTCACACAATCTCACTCAAATTGATCAAAGATCACAAATTTGAGGACCCTGGGAATGGAACCAGCTTAACCTGAACCTCCTACAAATCTTCTTTGAATTCTAGGTTCATTCGAAAGAAAATTAAGACAAAACGACGATGCCCTAGGCATGAAACCCTAATTTTTTTAACCATTAGCACACAGAGCAAGCTCGAGACACAGATAATGACCCACAAGTAAGCTATCTCTAGATGCAAATGAATGAAAAAACTCATAACTTACTTGGGAAACCATAAATAAAGCAATATCACATACCATGAATAAGATGCCAGTCGACTCCAGTAAAGACAAACAACAATTTCAAACTCCCAAGCAAGCAACAATGATGAAAATGCCAAATGAATCATAACTAGATCAATAATTCATAAATCCAATATGCCACAGAATGCCAAGTACCCCAGGATCAAATATCCCAACCCAAGAGGACACAAATGATAAATCATAATGGCATAAACCTAAAAAATTAACCATATTCAAAAAACCGACGGCAAGACGAAATTCCAAAAAAATCTGGCCCAGGCGGAATTCCACAAAGGCCAAAAATCTTTGAACCACGGTGTAAAGCAGATCGAGCCAGAATTCGAGTGAAATCCGAGAAAATCCGGACAAGGCAGAAAATCCCGAACCTAGGTAAAAACCTGAACTTGGCCCAAAACTTAAGATTTTCAATATGCAACTTAGGGAAAATGCCTAGGCAAGCAGGATAAACGTTTAAGCTCATGCCAAGGAAATGACAATCCCCAAAATCAAAAGGCCAAATCAACAAGAGAAAAAGAAAAAGAGGGTCCCTACTTTCAGCAGGGCGTGTGTGCAAAAACTGCACAACACCTCCTATGCCACAACCAACTTTCATCTATTTGAGCAATTAGACAACTCCCATTAGTAGTATTCGGGTGAAAAATATTACCTTTTGTCTATTTACCAGTACAATCATATTTCCAGAACTTCCACATATCTTGCATCTTCCATCTTTGAATTGTAGATCATAGCCTTTGCCCACCATCTGTCCAACACTCAAAATATTGTGCTTCAAGCCTTCAACATAAAGAACATCATCAGTGTTATCCTTACCACCAAGAAAAATAGAACCTCTTCCATGAATCAAACCAACATTTTTGTCTCCAAATCTTACAATACCACCATCATACTTCTCTAGAATTACAAATTTGTTTTTTATCACCAGTCATATGATGTGAGCATCCACTGTCAGTAACCCACTCACCTTTTCTTCAACTCAGGCTACAAGAGCTTTCTCATCTTTATTAGATTTAGTAGCCACAAGACTATTTTCAATGGTAGCAATGAAAACCCATTAATCTTCATTTCCATTATCCTTATCAGACTCATCATTAGTCACTCCTTCAACAAAGTAACATTTCTTCTAGAATCTAGAATTGTTAGGCTTAGTTCTAGGAACTCTTTCAGGACATCTTGATGCAAAATGACCTATTTTACTGCATGAAAAAAAAATAATAGGTAACACCCCTTCATACTTACCTTTTCCTCTGCCTTATTTCCTTACAATCAGTGCTTCCAATTCTTCTACCTCTCTTTCTTTATCTTCAAGCTATTTCAATTCTTCATCATACTTGGATATCTTTCTGGAGCATTCTCCCAGACCATATCTTTGCTTGTTACTTCCAAATACAGTAGCCTTGAATGCTGATTCAATTTTTGGAATAGATTCACCAAATTCACTTAATTCAAAAGTAGCAAGCTTACCAACCATCCTGTCTCTTGACATCTTTGTTACTGATATGAGCTCTTCAATGGCGTGAGCCTTCACTTTGTAGGAGGGAGGCAAGGATCTGAGTATCTTAGCCACAATTTCATCCTCATCCAAAGAACCACCGACACATGTAATACCCATCACTATTTCATTTACTCTTTGCATAAAATAAGTGATATTTTCAAATTCACCCATCTTCGAATTCTCATACTTGCCTTTTAAACTCTATATCTTATCCATCTTCACCTATGCATATCCTTCATACAAAGTTTCTGCATTCGTCCAAATCTCATGAGCTATTTGTAGTCCTACCACATTAGCCATCTCTGAATCTGTCAGAGAACTCACCAAAGCTTCAATAGCCCTAATATTGTTTTTAGCATCTTTGATCTCATCAGCAGTGGAGGGACCATTATGAGGAATAACATATGGATCTTTTGTAATCTTCCAATAGGCTTCACCAATACACCTTAGGTGACATTGCATCCCAACTTTCCATAGTGAGTAGTTAGTTCCATCAAATCTTGGACTGTCCTTCTTGAATGTTTCCATCTCAGATCACCTCAAGCTTTTAGACTTATTCAAAGGGACTTGTTCTAATACCAATTGTTGGAAAAACAAGGACATCCAACTGAGAGGGGGGGTGAATTAGTTGTCACTGAATAATAAACTTTTCAAACTTAACTTAATCTTAGATCTGATGAATAAGCAATTAACCATAAACAATTAACACATTAGAGAGACAAAGAACACCAAGATTTTTTACGTGGAAACCCTGTTAGGGGAAAAACCATGGTGGGTGTTAATCCACAAGATTATACCCTATTAAAAGTATAATGAAATCAATAAAGGGGAATGCACATGCATTTAGGCACACTGCCTAGAGCTCACTACTCAATTACAGAAGGGATCACTACCCAACAATACATAATAGCATTAAAATCCAGAGGGTATGAACTGAAAAAATAGCTTCTGCACAAGCTTGATTACAATTCCAATTAAGCACAAAGAACTCCTTCACAAACTAATTCACACTTTGCTCGGTCTTCTTCACACTCTACTTTGCAATCGAATGATATTCACACATACACACATAAGAGCACACCCAACACATGAAGCACCTTTTCCACACACTACATTGATGAAACAATCGCTCTTATATATCCGCTACATGAGATTTTATCAATAACTTAATCGGCCAGGAAAATAAAACATATTTTCAATGTCAGTCCAAATTTACAAATAAATTTTCAATGCAAATCCACCAAGGTCAGACACAACATAGTGGGGACCCAAATTCACAACTCCAACACAAAATAACTTCAATTAATTCCTCCTCGAAGATCCACAACACACTACCACCAATATGTCAGCCAAGAACAAGAAAAACTGAACATACACAGGAACAATTTCTAACCACGAGCACATCGATCAATGTGGACATACCACAAAGATAGAGCATGATCTAGAAACATCCAAGAGCACCGAGAAAAAATAGAGAAACATCCACAACAACTGAGATTTCCATAATCACACAAACTTCACTCAAGAACATTGAAAGAGACCACAAAAACACTGTCAGACCACAATAGGACCAAATCTATATTTGGAACTCTAAAACTTCTAGTAGATGATCTAGATACACTCAACAAAAAACCCTTTATCCATAGCGGCTGAAATTCAACATAAAGAACAAGACGCCTTCATGTCTTGCACAGTTCCACTGGGAACCTAGAACACTTTCCTTTACAATTTTCTTAATATCCTCGACATGTACAGCCTCATACGCCAAATGATAATAGTGTTGACATCAATGAAAACCACATATCAAGAACACATCCACAAAATCCAATAGAGGTTACCAGTTCGAGGGATTGTCACATCATCTTTCCTTTGCAGGTTATATCAATTTTCTTATCAAATGCACTTGATTTATTTTGGTCTTGAAGTGAAATCAAGGAAATAGCAAGGAAGTTCATCAATCTACAATTTCATTTGGATAATTCCATTCTCTGTGTAGAGAAAAAATACAAATTTTTCAATGGAGAAGGTTTCATTGGTGGTTTATTTCCTAGGGCTTATGTGCAATGATGACTAGGTTTTGAAGAAATTTTTGATTCTCTTAGGCTAGCATTGCAATAGAGAAATGAGAACATTTTACTGTGTGCTCTAAGGAAGAATCAACACTTCATCTACTTAGTCACGGAGTTAGATATTAAGGAAAAATATTATGCATTGGCCTATCTTCGTGCGCATGTTCCACAACCACAAAATAATGATGTGTAGTTGGACTTGCAATTGAGATTCAATTCACCTATTTGTGGTCCAAACTATGCTCACATGGTCCTAAACCAGCAGTCGGAAAGCAGAGCTTAGATGAATTCCAACATAGTCAACTCCAGAATGGTCTCACACAAACAATTTCCTTCAATAGTTGTTGGTGGAAGAAGGGTTTTCGAAAGAGGACTTGAGGTGGAAAATGGTTTCGAAGTGCAAGATGAAAATTCATTCAATGGGGATTCTAGGAAAATGTAAAGTCTATATTTTGCGGGGTTTTGCAATATTTGTTTTTTGTGGGGTTTTGTAAGGTTAATATTTTTTGGTTTTTTATGGAAAATTAAAGGGTACATTATGCAATTTGTAAAGGGATGAAATATTTTATGGGCTCTGGGAATTATATGCTGAATTTTGAGTCATCAACATACTAGGCTTAAACTCGAAATTGGATTTTGCAATCATGTAATTTTTTCACTTTTTGAGCTATAACCAGAGGTTTTCTTACTAGTTCTTTCTTGCCGGTATGCTCCCTAGAACCAGATTTTGTAATAATCTATTTATATATATATAATATATTATAATGGCTTGCCACTTTCGCCAAAAAAAAATCCTCAAGAATAGTGATGCAACTTGTCAAGATTTATGCAAACAATTAAATTTCAAAAACTATGATTTTTTATGCAAAACTATTTTAGGGGTCATTCTTGATGATATTTTAAGAAACATGGCTAGTTTTTGTAGCTACCCACTTCCCATTTTAGGATAAATCAGAGTTTAAATTTTACCAACCAAATTTTGAGAAATATTAAATTAAAGGCTCTATTTGCTTGAAAAGAAATTATTTTTTGGGGTTTTGATCATAATGTTGTTTTTTTTTTCATCTTGGAAAAGTTTCAAGGAAAAATATCTTATCAGTGAAAATTTATGCATGTGCCCATTTTGTAAAGTTAAGGATGATCAAGGAGTTTGCCAAAAAAGAATGTGAAATTATTTTAAAACATTTCCAAAACATTAATTTTTCCATAAAAGGATGTTTCCAACATTTAAAGGTTATTTTGGATAAATGGGAAGATTAATTGAGCTTTTGTACGTATTCCCTTCATTATTGCTACTATGCTCCCTCATTTGAAAATCCTAACCTTCTCTTTTACTCCTATACTCCCTCATTCAAAACTTCAAAACTCCTCCTTATACTACCATGCTACAAAAACATAAACTTTGAAACTCTTTGTTGCTAGTATGCTAGTCGATTCAAAACTCCAAGACTCTTCCTTATTTCTACATTGCTAGAAAAATTGAAACTTTGAAACACTTATTATTTCTCTCATTCTAACTCAATCAAAACTTTAAAAATTTTCTTCATTGCTACCATGGTAGTAATTTAAAAACTTCAAGAAATGAACTTTTACAAGGGAGGAAAGGAAGTGGTTATGTATATGTAATCTTGCAAGACTTAAGAGAAACCCTTTGATCATGTACTAGAATTCATGTGAACTTTGACAAAATAGAAGCTTTTGAATAGGTGTATAATGGTTTTATTGAAGGTTATAAACAAGATTAAGAGTTGTTCCTTTATTCTCTAGCCACACCAACCTTCAACTCTTCATGCATGCTAGTGTGGTGGTATAAAGGAGTGCAAACTATTTTCCAAAATTTTATAGAGAAATATGATGGAATGGAATTTATTTGTTGTTAGAGGTCACTACTAACATGAAGGAAGTCATATAGAAGGCACGTGAACTATTTAACAAAATATCTCAAAAGAATAAGGATGTATACTTTGTGAGCTTTCAAAACCTTCAATGAAATCCATATGTAGGTCAAGCATTCCTTTAAAAGAAAATAAGAGCAATATGCTATAATGGAGCCATGGGATTAATGAAACCTAAAATATTTAGTTAAAGTGAAACATCAAGGAATATTAGCAGGATTGTAATTACAGATTCCCTCTGTAGAGGAGGTGATTCTCTACTCCCAAGATGATTGGGTATCAAGGATCAAATAGCCCTCAACTACCTCAAAGATCAAAGCTTAGGTGACAAGATAAAATGATGAAGTTTGTTTATTTATGTTTTATGTAGAATTAAAAGGTGAGAGTTCTAGAAACTAAAAGACTAGGTCACAAATATATTTTAGACAAACTTAAAATCTCTTGGCCAAAGATGACCATGTGGTGCATGGACGTCCTTGTGGCGTGCTGACATTTTGTACAAAAAAAAACTAATACTATCCAAAAAACAACTAAATTCCTACTAAAAGTTATGTTTCTTTGGAACTCTAGAAATACATGCAAATGATAGGGGGATAAAAAAAAAAGAGAATAATGTGAACTAAATGAAATTTAAGTGATAAGATTGTTGGTGTTTTTTCCAGCTAAACCTTGAAAACCCTCTAAAGGATAGCCAATCCTTAAGCTTAGGAATTTCAAGCTTAGTGGCTGTGGTGGCTAAATCTGCATTTACCTCAAATATCAAAAACTTTAGAGTTATTAGCAAATGAAGTAAAAACAAACTAAGAAAACCCTATGAAATATTGAATCCTGCTTCATAATGCAATCAAAACAACAAAATATCAAATGAACTAAATGAAAGCATAAGCAAGAATCAAACTCTATCTCATATTGGATTGGTGCTATTGTGGAAAATAGCCCTTTCCCAATCCTTTGCTAAGCTCCATGATGAAAATACTATGAATAATGATATGGAATGCTAAGATATGGAGTGGAAAAAATTAGTTCTCCATTGAAGAGAGTGACCTTGCATGATATTGTAGATGAGATACAAAGATTGTGGAGGATTTGATCAAGAATGAAGCCTTTCATTTATAGATTATTTTGATGAGAGAATGGCCAAATGGATGAATGTGGGATAAAGAACAAGCAATGAAAAGAGCCACTTGTCAACTTGTGAGTGGTTGAGGAGTGTGCAAGATTTGAGAAATGTGCCCAAGAGGGGAAATTCAAATTTGAATTTGAGAGTAAATGTTGAGTTTGACTTGTGCAAGGGACATGTAAGAGCCATGTAAGAGCTCATAAATGACTTGTTGGATGTACATGTCCACTTGTTTTGAATTCAAACTTGAGGGAATATTCCTCAAAGATGTCATGTTGATGGAAAATGTTAGATTTAATAAATCAATAAATTGATTTATTTGTGCAAGTGGAAAAATCTAGAGAATGTGATGGGTAGTTAGGTTAGGTTAATTAGGATTAGATCAACTTAATGATGATTAGATGATTTTGACTTATTTGATTTAAATAATTTGATTTATTTAAATCAAAAGGGATGGGAAATGACTTTTGAGATTTTAATTAAATAAAGTTTGATTTATTTAATTAAAGGATGATGTGAGCCTTTGATTTATTTAAATGAATAACCTTAGGACTAAAGACCTGATTTACCTAGTGAATGGATTTGCTGCGTTTGATTTATTTAATGAGCGGATGAACGTGAATTGGGTGCATGATGTTAATTTCATGTGTCTACATTTTTCCCCTCTTTGAAGCAATGTACTTGTTGAATTGGTTCAAAGAATAAACTTGCCGCAATCAAAAATTTAAAAAAATTCTAATTTTTCAAATGTCCCAGCGGAAAGAAGTACATTGGTACATTGCCCCCTCAAGAGATCGAGCGAAAAGATTCGATTTGAGGGTTGATCTCGCGATAAAGAGGTTCAAGATGGATGTATGGATGGTTATGATGATGATGCAAATGAGATGGTTTTAAGATGCTTAGAATAACAAATCTATATTATCTTAAACAACTTAAATAAACATAAAACTAAAGCATTAAAATGTTGAATGTATTTGGATATTGTTTCTAAGAATGGGGAAAGACAACTGTCCAAGACCATTTCCTACCTTGAACTATAGAGTCACATATCATGCACATCATATCATAATACTATAACATAATCTTGATGACCAACAAAAATTATATCACATTATGACATAAATACTACTTAGCAATCCACCTGAAAATATAATACCCTCATTACCTACTTGCAAGCATTTACACCACTCCTTGAATGGAAAGCAAATAAATAGATAACTCAAACAACAAATATTTTTGAAGAACCTCAATAACTTCTTTATTTCAATTCAAAAAGTATTACACTTTAGATTTGAAGACAATAACATAATAGTATATAATCAAATCTCCCCATTCAAGTTATAGGAGCATTACAATGTGTGGAATTATAGCATAAGGATCTTCATCCTTAGCATTCAATAATTCTAGTACACAACCTCTTCCATGGACAAAACTTTAAAGTTGAGAGCCTCCCCAAAACTTAGAACCCTAACAAATGAAGAAGAAAATACATATAAAGATGAGAAGAAGGATCAAATTTAATCTTTGCTTGACATCTGTGAAATTGAACCCCCTTTGATCAACAAAAAATTGGAATTTAGAGAATGCCTCTTTATTCACTATTTTCCCTCGTCTTTTGTCTTCATTCTTGCAACTGAAAAATTGCCTTGTCACTTTGCTTGCCTTCATTCCCATGGAAATTTTTTTAGCCGCATATAAAAATGGGTTTACTACTGCATTTTTTACTTGGAAAGTGAAAATTTTCACTTCTAGGTCAAAACCCATTTAGTGGTAGTCAAAATTCTCATTTACCATACATTTTAACAATGAAATCTTCTTAGAAAATCCCAATTTCCTATGGTTTTTAATCTAATATTGCATTTGGGTCATTTCTTTGCTTATTGACACTCTATAGAAGATCGAAATTTTGCAAAAATGCTCCCAAGGCCTAAGGAATAGATTGGGAAAGCTTTTAGATGAAGAACCAATCGTATTGAACCTGTAAACACTTTAAATTTTTTTCCCAAATGATAAAAACGTGATTCATCTTCATATTTTGTGAATGAGAGGAGAATTACAATCCATTCTCAATGATGTAAGGGAATTCATTTTATTTCTAGGTCATTTCTCTTGCTGCTTCAAAAAACATCCAATTGCAGACCATTTTCATGTTGCCATCGATAGTAAAAAACTTGATAAATTTTTGCTAAAACCTGTTGTCGGGCACTGAAAAAACTCCAAGAATTTTTTTTCAAGTTGAAACAATGTTCTCCAATCTTATACAACTCCTAAAAACTCCCCAAGTAACTTTTCATACCAAGGAAGACTCATCTCCATGCTTCCTTGCATTCCCGCAAGCAATTTCTGGTAATAACATTTATGTTGCGAGATAGCAGGCAAACATTGAGAAAGCAATGAAACATTTTAGAATGTTTTAATAAAGAATTTAGAAGGTTTTAATTATAAAGTATTTTTAAATACTTTAATCTCCCACATACTCCCCACTCATCTCCCCACATTCCCACACACATTCTCTGATGGGAGCAAATGTTGTCATGTGATAGTGGGAAGGAAAGTTTAATAAAGTTAAAAAATTTATAAAGTTTAGAAAACATTTAATTTCCCTAAATGATTCCTTTTCATGTGCATTTTTCTTTCCATAATATTTAAAACACATAAAATATTTTTAAAATATTATATCAAAACATTAGGAAATAGGTGAAAATTTAATCTCATCTACCAATCAAATAGTGAAAATTCACTGTGCATAAACAGGGACCCCTGGAGTTTATTTTTTTGTGAGCAGGACTAATTAATTAAATAAAACATGGGTTTTTCATCAAATCTTGCCCAACAATCCAAATTTTGGTACTTCCTTTATAAACGGATACATTAGAGGTGTTCGCCACATCAAAAAGTCATTAAAAAAATGCATCATCCAACCTCTATTTTTTATGAAATTGGAACTGGAGATGTTTTAGGAAAAAATAAGAAATGGGTTTCCTTCAAAATTTTGAAATTTGTAATTTTCTAGAACACCAAATTTAGCTTGATCACAGTCAGAATAGCATTAAATAGCACATTAGAACTCATCTTCGAAGTGCAAAACTAAACGGGCTTACTACCATATCTCCCAAAAAGCTTTCTACCATATAGATTTGAATGAAGACATGTGAGTTGAAAAATTGTAATCAGAAAAGATAAGCTCCAGGGTAGGTTTGATAGGAAGCAAACCTAACCTCTGTTGACACATTGAAAAGACATGTGTTGAACACCCAAAATACTGAGAGGGGGGCGGGGTGGATCAATATTCTACTAAACCATTTAATTACAAACCATTCAATAATTAAAATATATCTTGTAGCAACTACAAGCAAAGGCATGAAAGGAGTCATAACATCAAATGACACATGAAAACCAAAAATTTTATGTGGAAAACCCAAAATGGGGAAAACCACAGTGAGAATTAGCTCACAATATGTTATAACTGGTTATAAGATATTACAAGGAACATTTCCATGACACACTATCTTTGAAAGGCTCATAGCCTAAGAATAGTTACAATAAGAAGTGTGGCTCTCTTCTAAAAAGATGAATTGATAAAATATGCCTTCAATGTGCTGAGTTCAGCTCCAATTAACCTCTAGAATACAAAATCCTATGTCTATTTGTAGGTACACAACAAATACTACAACTTCTCATACTATCTCCTAATCACACATCACTACTATTCCCTTTTTTTTTGCATGTCATACAACCACACACTAACTATCTATATCACAATACAAAAGGATGTTTCACATATATACACTCAACCAAATTAGATGTAGACATATTTTCTTCATAACAAAATTTTCAAGACATAAGTTAAGTCAGTTTGGACTTAATAAGGACATCTTCAAAACATCCATGAAGCGTACATCACTTAACTCTGCCGACTAGAAGAAGATCCATACAATTTTGCATCTAAACTGAGTAAAATACTATAGGTTGAACATTTGTAAATTAAATCTTCTATCTCTTTCAATAAAGAGCACTAAAAACTTGTTCGAAGATGTAATTAGTAGTCCTTAAAAACATATCAAAATCACATGGAACAATCTTCCATAGTGAGTATTTTTGGACCAAATTACCAAATCAAAATAACAAAAACATAATTTTTTGGATGAGCAGAAACTATCACCAACCAAATGTTGGCATCAATGACAATACACTGGAGGACCAGATATCATCTTCTTCATTCTTCCATAAAAAGGAACTTCAAATTTGCAAAATTTGAAGGTGCCATCAGTGGCTCATGTTTGGGGATGCATGCCCCTTGCAGGCATGGCAATATTCTAGATCTCTGGGGTGTAGACTATGTGCTAAATCCATTGGGTGGCTTTGCAACTTCTCCTTTTTTCAATTGTTTAAACCTCATTTGATTTCCCTAGGCCATCAAATGAAAAAAAGAACCAATGCTTGCCTATGTCAAATAACACCCTGTTGAAGGAAATGATTTCCCTCAAACCACATTTACCTCTGCCAAACCACTACAAAAAGTATAACCCTCTTCTTAGAAGCATAAATATGTGATTACCACTAAACAAGTGAAGACTTGCTCCATGGTTGATCCTACTATTGCATGACAACCACATAACATAGGCCACCACATTTTCATGCAAACATTTTTTTCATCTTTGTAGTAGGTGGTGGAAAAACTTGAAACCTCAATTCAACACCATATGAAACCATGGAACATTTATACCTGTTGGCCTCCTTAGATGAATCAAGGAAAAAATAAAATAACTTTAATTCACATGGAAAAGAAAAATATGCCCCTTCATTATGTTGACTTGGAGAGGGAAACTCATCCTCTAATATGTCAAACTTAAAACCTTGAAGTTTAGGCATATAAGAAACATGAGCAACCAAAAAATCACCAACCTAGATAGCTTGTTGCTGCTCATCATCACTGCAAGATGTATGTTGGATCCAAGTGAAGTGCTAAAATTCAAGAACATTGGGATTCATATTGTGAGAAACTACATCTTTATAAAAAAGGAATGCATCATACTCAACTTCACTTATAACAGGGACTATTGATGGTCAACATACCTTGGGGTCATTTATACTGATACAAACCTCATTAGCACCTCCATTCATATCATGAGACATTTTGTGTGAAGAGCCATACTCCTTAGATTGTCTCTCTTTCAATCTCTTGGAAATCTGAATTACACTGCTGATGAGGAAAACTAGAAGTTTTACACCCAAGAAAAAGGTTCTCATATGAATCCATGTGAATGACACAATCAAATTCTCCAAGTGAAAACTCTTCATAAATTTTTTCATTAGTTGTACCAAAATTTGTCTTTACATTTTCACTTTCATGTACAACTACATCTATGCTATCCTCATGCAAACATTAAGTGATAACTATAAAACCAGAAAAAGGGATAAAAGAAGGTAAAATATTAAATAAGAAAGTAATTCCTTGTTCACCACTTACATCACCAACATATGCATGTTGTACAAAATCAACTACTTGAACTGATTCATCCAATGAATCTCTTGCACACATATATTCTTCTTTGTCCATACTATTGCAACAATCTTTAGGGTCATATTCCTCACTATCAAACTAAGAATCACATTTATTTATTCGTTGTAGCTCCTCACAGATGATTTCTCCAACTGAAAGTTATTGCACACTATGTCATTTGCATTTGATATACTTCCAATCTCAAGAGTATTCCATAAATCAGAAAACTCTTTTACCTCATCACCATGAAGGCTTATAACAATACTACCCTCAAATCTTGTAGAATCAACATGACCAAGTATATCATTGCAATGTTGATTAAAAATATCCTCTTCAAAAATTGTGTTCGGTTCACACCCCTCATCATGCTCGTATCCATGAAAACTTGGATTCCCATTGTCTTTTAAAAGATTATGTTCATTTCTTGAGGAGAGGATGTACAACTCACCCTGGTTTTCAGCATCTATCCTTTCCATACAAAGTTTTGAAAATCTAATATCATCAGCATAATTTGAACTGATATGATCACTCAAAGAACTGTCAACACTATCACAAATTTTCATAAAATCACCATGAATTTGTGAGCCTAAAATATTATATCATCATTTTTATTGAAACACTTTTTCACTTAAGGAGATCAATTCTACCTCTTCTTCTTGAAAGTATTCATAGACACTAGAGCTGCAAACAAAATTATAATCTATTTGACCATCTAGATAGGAATGAATTTCATCTAATTGCATTCTTGCATTTTACCTAAATGATTCATCATTAAATACATTCTCCTCATCAATGAATGAGAATATGTTTTCAATATCATTTGCATTATTGCAACCTTTATCTAATATAGAGAGTTGGCTCCTATTTGTGCACTCTCTAAAACCAATAGAAGGCATGACTCCACACACTTCATCCATCTCATCATCTCTTACATCCTGACTATTATGGCTACAATATTTATCTACACACTTTCTTTCTATGGGTTGTTAAAAAACAAAATCCTCACCACCACAAGATGCATTGTTATCTTCTTCTATACCATCCATACCCATTTGATCTAGTCTATAAAAAGTACCATCACATAATTTAGTTAGTAAATTACTTCCACACTGATCTAACATTTCTTCAATCACTAAAATCCATTGACATATGCACTCAAGATTATGGGGCTTCAAGTTAGCTGGCATGGTACTCAAACCTGGCTCAAGTCTTTCATAGAAAAAATCAATACATACTGATTCATTAGGTCTATTTAATGTTGGTATAGAAAACAATATTTTCATGAATCTATCATGAAAATCATATGAGGATGCATGCTTACACCTTTTTATATCACATAATGCATTTTCAAGTAAATCTTGTTCAACTACATGCACATATTCTTCTTCAAAATTTTCTTGAATGTGCAAAATTCTATTGATAGATAAGCATTCATTATTAACTTCACCAAATTGATCCATGAATAGTATCTCAAGCTCTTTCCATGAAAAAATATAATGTGTTGGAAGATTAGAAAAACAATCTCTAGCATCATTTTCTAAAGTTCTTACAAAAAAATTCATGAAAACATCTTCCTCTATTATTTGACAGTCTTCTATCAAATTAATGAAATCCTGTAGATGTTGTGATGCTAATTCTTCAATATCCCCTCTAAACTTAGGAAAGTATTCATTTATTTTTCTTGGGAGAGTGTGGATAACATTCAGTTTTACTAAAA
>VDFB02105785.1:96945848-97213256 GCA_007258455.2 Sequoia sempervirens | reverse complement strand
AGAGGAAGAATAGACTGATCCATTGGAAGTGGTCAATGAAGCCTCAATTCCCCCTGAAACTTTTCAAGCCATTGTTATTTATAAGAAAACATTTTTAATTGAATTTTTGGAATATGTCAAAGCTACATGGAAACCGGTTACATTACAAACCCTAACTTTCCACCACCTAGCCAAGACTGAAATGCAACAGAGTCTTTCAGAGGAGGAAAAGAAGAAACTGGAAAAGAAAATTAAAGAGTAGAAACTGGAAATTCAGAAGTTAAAAGAAAAGATGGATGAAATGCTGAAGGTAACTGGTCAGATTATGGAATGCAGACCACCACCCAGAGTTTATGCTCTATGCCTCAAAGAATAGTTTTTGTGGTTTCAACTGATGAGAATTTCTAGAAATCAGGATCCTATTCTTCACAATGCTAAAGAGTTTTATGATGCATATCAGGCAACCCCTAATTGGCTCAAAAATTCTTTGTGTGAATTTTACCTTCATGGCTTCTTAATTCCATTTGAAATAGAGTGGAATCCTCTTCTGTATATTGGCGATATCCATTTGATATCACTTATGTCTTGGGAAGCAAATGAAGCAAATTATGGTAGGCAATGGGAAACCTATGAAGAAGTTGAAAGGAATGAGCCTGTTCCATTATGTTCTGAGAGTTCAGACCCCCGCACAATGCTGAAAACCTGGCTTACTTTGACATATGGTTTTAATAATGATACAACCAGAGTGAAAACATTTGATCTTAGGAGACAGGTATATGATGAATTTTAGGAACAATCATACTCATTTTGGAGACTGTCATACTCTAGAGTTGAAAAGAGGTGGGAAAGATTAACTGTTAGGTTAAGAAAGTCTAAACCTCACAGTCCACTAAATTTTACAGTAGCTCTTAAACGGTCAAGAAAATACATACAGCTAGGACTCCAAAAGAGGTTTGAATTGTGGTTGCCATTAACATTTAGACCTCCTGTGCTAATATGGACCCTTTATTCCTATCAGGTTACAAAACTTAATGATGACATAGAAGCTCGTAGGTATCAAGGATGGTAGAGTTATAGAGGCTTTTGTTACAAATTTGGAGTTCCATTTTAGGGTCATTCCTCAGCCACTGATTTCAGAGAGACCACTAGGAAGTTTAATGCTGGAGGACTAGCATTGGGTTAAGTAGGGGGCAAAATGATGAGCCCAAAATATGCTCATCATCTGGATATCATGGTGTAATTTTAATACCTTTACTTCTGTTGATTATGGTTGTTTAACTCTCTTGAAACCCTTTTATTGGGGGATATCCTGTAGCAATATACTTTCATGTTCCTGTAGCCGATCATGTTGACATGTCTATATTTATTACCCCATTGACTTCCCAAATGACTGATATAGCGCATGTAGTTTTTGAATGATGAAATAGATTTAAATATGTGATTAATAAATGGATATTGTGTATGTGCCATGCGCCTTTTTTTTTGTATCTGTTGCCTTGTGTTTCGCAGGTTGTTGAAGAAAGTATGATCGAGTCAAGCACAACCAATCTCGGCCTTCTAGTAAAGTCCATTTCCTGCATGACTTCGAGGAAGCTCTAGCAAAGACTCTTTGACCAAAACCATTGGGAATGGTTTTAAATGATATTTAATCTAGAAAGAGTGGAGTGCTAGATTCTCTCTGGATCGAGTTGAATGGATAACTCATTTATGAAGTCTGTTCCTCAATTTCGGGATACATTTCATATCCATGTCTTTCTCTATGGAGTTAGTTAGTTAGTTGTTCTCCTATTTTAAAAATAAGTGTTCCTCCTACGTACGTGAACATTTTAGAGAAGGAGATAGAGAGATAGATAGATAGAGAAGCAAATTATGTAATCGTTAAAAAGATATAATATGAATCAGGGGTTTTATTAGTTTTTAGAAGCATAGCAGTCAATGTAAATGATTTCACATTATGAATAAAAGTTGATGGAGTTCTGAGCACAATCTTCTATGTCAATTAGTTGATGCCTGCTAAGGGGGCCCACTTAGTAAGTATCTGTAGGAGCGTAGTTGTTTATCTTTTGTTAATTCAAGTTAGATTTCATTTTAGAAGTTTCAACACAAGCTTAGTCTTATACTATTCCTGCAGCATCAGGAATCCATCCCTATGTTTGTTCCTGTAGAATAAGGCTAATTTATAATTTGTCCCTCAATTGTAGCTATTACGATTTCCACTTTGGTTAGTCTATGATTGAGTTAAGAGAACTTTATGTTATTGCATAGGTAGAAATATCTCTCCAAGTGTTTATTTTTTAGTAGATTATGACTGAAACCAGTTCTTAGTGCATATATTGTGCCACTCCATTTAAATTTTATGTTCCCTAGTTTGACAAGTAAATGAACATCCATGAAGAGGTATTAGTCACCTGTTGGAATGTCCAATTCCCAGGATAGGTTTTGTCGTGATTTTCATATCCTTTTGTGGGCGTGGCCAGTTTTCATCTCTATTTCTAAATTCACCTCATCACTAACCCTACCTTATCACTTTTAGTTGTGATATATTTTAAATGTTTCCTTGATTAGTCTACCTACAAGGGATTCTAACCCTTCTCTCCATTGTTACAAGACTCTTTATTCAAGGCTAAGTTAGTAACATGGGGAAAGGTCCAACCTATATTGCAATCATGGCGAAAAGTGGAAGCATGGAAAAATCATTTGAATTGTGATGCAACTAGGGGATGTCTTGCAACACAATTGAACACAAAAAATCAACCAACAACAACAATTCACAAGTCACAATTCTCAAAACTCTTCACTTTTCACCAAATCAACACTCTTCCTCGTAGCATTGCCAACTCATTCAATTGGGTATTTCTTCTCAATAAGATTATTTTAGACCAAGAATTGAACCATTTCAAGGACCCTTCAGGGTACACAATCACATGCCAACAAACCACTATTGGTTACTTTGTAAGAACTTTCTCAAATCAGGATTTCTATGCCAACTAGGCCTCAAATTAGGACACTTTAACAAAGAAACTTATCTTAAAACTTGACCAAAACCCCCAAAAAAATGCGGGAATAAATTCATATGTATTCAAACCAAAGAATTCATAATTAGTTCTTAGAAATTCATCCACCAAGATGCCAAAACCAAAAACCCTCTTTTTAAGCCAAATAACCTAGGGCTTATTGGAAAGCACACTTCCCAACCTTATCAAAACATGCCATAACCTCAAATAGGTCTAACATGGCTCGAAAAACCTTAATTCAATAAGAAAAAACACTTCCCTAACACAATACTCAATTTATCATGTCAAAACCTCTCAAATTCACATGGAAAACACCAAATTTCACTCTAGGGCTTCATGCCTAACTCAACTCTTGACCTCCCCTATACTTACTCAATATTCCAACACCTTTTAAGTGATGTTGCAAAACCATTCCTTGAGTTAGAGTGGCCACAAGGAGAGGAATGGGTCAATACACCATTTTAAATGAATTTCAAACCTTAAAATTGTGTGTCCAGGCCGGTCTAAAAAATGGTTGAGATGGTAGGGGTAGTGTATGCCTCATAGAAATGGGATCTCATGGTGATATAAATCACCATGAGACCCCATTTCTATGAGGCATACACTGCCCCTACCTTGTCAACCCTACCACATTGGAAAGCTAGTGAGTGAGATAGCTTGCCAATGCAGTAGGGTTGAGAAGGTAGGATCAGCGTATGCCTCATAGAAATGAGGTGCCACGGTGATATATGTAGGGTCAGTGTATACCTTATAGAAATGGTGTGCCATGGTGATATGTAGGGTCAATGTATGCCCCATAGAAATGGGGTTCCATGGTGATATATATCATCGTGGAATCCCATTTCTATGAGGCATACACTGACCCTACCTTCTGAACCCTACTACATTGGAAAGCTAGTGAGTGAGCTATCTTGCCAATGCTCCACTAGCTTTCCAATAGGGTAGGGTTGAGAAGGTAGGGTCAATGTAATAGGAACCTAGGTGGGGAAGACCCCAACCAACTCAAAATGATCAGATTGAAACAAGAAACCAACCCCTTAAACAGTATACACTCAACTTATCCCAAACACACATCTAAAGGCTTGTAGCCCTCTAACACTACTTTTTCTCAACATATTTTAGAGAAGGCCATACATAGACCTAAAAAAAATCATTTGAGACACACTTCTACTCCTAACACAACATACCAAAAGGTTTCAAGAGGTTTCTTTGCAACAATATTGAAAACCAATAGGCTGCCCTGCCTTTTAGGCCACCAAATAACCCTCTTTTACAAAGGAGGTACCTCCAAAACACTTTGTTTTCACCAAATATCAACTAATAGTCACTAATTGTGTTACAAAACAACAAATTCCACCATTATTTCTCAAAGCCTTGACCTCTAAAATGTTGTACCACCAAACCCTCAACTTTCATGCAAATAACCTAGGGTTTATTGAAAGTCATGACATCCGAGCTTACTAGACCTCACCAATACCAACGACACTTCAAAAATACCCTGCACAAATTCAAACAACCATTACATGGAAGGTTCCTTCAACATTTCATCAAAACCCTTCTTTAACACCCTATTTACACAAGGAAAACAATGTAATTCTACCTATCTTGTAATCATGGCATGCCCTTGAACCACCTTTGTCTATGCTAGAAAAAGTCTTGTACAGGATGATTGTAAGTATTTTTATGAAGCCTTGAATGACATATATTTCATTTATTTGAATGGATAAATATTTTAGGAACTAATATTCATTTCATTACCATGCTATAGGTAAAATTATCTGGCATGCTAAAGAAATGAAGAAGGAATAAACTAACAGATGAAGAGTATGAAACCTTCAAATAAAATGAGAGAGAATGGGTGGCAGCATATCATGAAAAGAATAAATTGGGTACTATTGATGAAAACAAGCCAACTGAAGAGGAACCTCAACCATCAAAAAGAGAATAGCATTTGGTAGCACAGAGGGCATGAATGTGAAAGCATCATGGTAAGACAGATTCAAATACGTAGTTAGAGACACACCCTCTACAAAAAGTGAATATGAAGGGACACCATTAAGCACAAGTGAATATGGATGGACACCAACTACCACAAGTGAATATGGAGGGACACCATCTATCACAAGTGAATATGGTTGGAAACCATCTAATGCATCTCAAGTTGAGAGTGCATCATCACTCATATTTGACCAAGAAGGTATGCCATCATCCCCACATGAACCTCAAGGTATGTATTCTACTCCACCCTTGATTAAAGGTACACAATATAGCCCACCTCAATTAAATATTGATGAAATTCCTAATGTTGAGATGTATGTACCTAGGAGAACACCACCTAGACATTTGTGTAGAAAGCCAAAGTATTTGATTAATATTGATGAGGATATTTTGCAACACATGGAAGGTAAGATTCCAACACACACTTGTAGAAGATATGTTGATGAGATTTGGAAATTCTTCTTTGAAAGGCTAAATAATACTGTAAGATGCCAACTATTTGTTGAAATGATGCGGGGTATAAAGTATAGAAACATCATGAAGAATCTTGGGTTGAGAACATAAAATACATCAAGTGAAAACACTATTGTGAAGAATCTAATGGATGCATATGAGAGTGTGGATAAGACCTCACACTCAAAGGATAGTAATGTCACCCAACGTGTCATTACATGAAATTTGGTAAACAATCAAACAAAGAGAGCTTATCTCATTAGAAAGATGAGTGAACAAATGAGAATTAGTAGAAAAAAATTATCAAAATCTGTTCAAAGGTGGCAAAGAATTGAGGGAACTGACTCAAATGAATTATGGGAATTCTTGGGAAGATTGCCACAAAAAGATAAAAAATTTGTTGAAGCATTGAGAACACTAATTGAAGAGTTTTGGAAGAATAACACAAGGCCATCTCTGAATCAAAGGGATGTGGTAAGAAGGAGAATCGATAGTTAGAACCGTGAGCCACATCCAAAGCATTTTTTGGATATGACTCAAACCTAATTTTTTCATAAATTTTGAAAGGATTATCCTCAAATTAGTATTTGTCAAAGATTTTTTGAAATGCTTAAACCTTTTTATGTCAAGATAAATCACACATGCACTACTTGTTGTAGACTACATAATGAATTCTCTAACCATTATGATGTTTATCATTCTATATGTTGTGATTTGCATACTAACGATGTTTTGTAGGATTGTGGCATAGAAGCCCCACCAAAATCTTCAAGAGAGTTCTTATCAAAAAAATTATGTGAAATAGAGGATGGCCAAATATTCTATAGGACAATATGCTTGGATGGTTCATGCGAGCATTGTGGTGGCTTGCAGTGTATGCCAATATGTTAACATATGGAAAACACAGATGTGGTGGGAAAAAAACTAGTAGAGTTCAGTAAGTATAAAATATTGGCATACACTACAAAAGATGGGTCTCAAGCAAAAATGTGTAATTTGGTTATTCAGAAGATTCTAGTGTATCAGTTTATGTCCATGTTTCATGACAATATAGTGTATGAGTATGCAAGGCATACCCATAGAGCGCAATGGCTAGACATGCAATTCAAGCTATGCAAGGAAACCTTTCTAGTTGGAAACATAGTATCAGTGGTTGACTTTGCATTGAACTACACTCTATAGCCATAGTATGAGGTGCAGTCATAGTATTACAACTCCACACAAGTTTCGATATTTGTTCAAATAGTATTCATTCATGCAACTGATAGTACATAGGACCAAAGGAAGGTATTGAGGGAGTATCAATTTTATATTAGTGATGATTGCACACATTCTCCAAAGTTTGTGGAAGGTTTCTTCTAGATGTTCTACAATGATTTGGCTCAGAGGGGCATAACATATGGTTGACATATAATATGGTTGGATAATTGTGTAGCATAGTTCAAAAACTCGTGCATGTTCTACTAGTTGAGAAGGATGCATGCCATTATAGGTGTACAACATATTTGGAACTTTTTTGAGACTGGGCATGGAAAGGGGGAGCATGATGGTACATGAGCATGTGTGAAAAGAGCATTAGCAAGAGAAGAGTTAAAGTATAAAGATAGTGAAAATTTGATAGATGCAAGATCAGTCATCGAGTGGTGTAATGCTTCGATGGGTCCAGGTAATTAAGGTATATATTTAGTTAATAGATTTTTTTGATTGATGGATGATACTAAAATTGCACCATATGAGGATTGTTGTACACTAACATGATCAAGTGAGCTACACACTTTCCTTAGCTCAAATGTAGGTTCATGGAGTATCGATACATGGAAGATGGCATGCTTTTGTTCTTCATGTACAATGAAAGCCTGGAATGATTGTGAATCATGGGAGTGGGTTGACAAATGGTTGACAAGTTATCTTATCTCACTTCACAGGTATCACCCTCTGATGACATTGTAACTAACATAGATGGAATCATCGGTCGACTTTGACCACGTACAAGATCTAGTTCAACTAGGTAATATATCTGCTTACTTAGTTTTTGAAATTCCATATTGTTATTTTACTTTGTAGTGTATTTGTAATGTTGAATAATTTCAAGAGATTTGCTACACATATCAATGCAGGGCATGTTTATGTAGTTATTACAGATGAAGACAATGAAGAGGGAACAAACTATTACTTTTGTCATTGTGTTGAGGCCAAAAATAAATTAGAGGCCCTAGTTATAGATGGAGAAAACATCGAATACCCTACAGGCTCAGTTGTTGTTATTGGAATGTGGCTTAGAAGGTACCCACATAAGAGTGTTTAACATTGGTTATTTCAGGATTTTGACACACATCGTAAGATTCTTCATTACTTGAACCTTGTCATGGAATCCAATGTTCGTTTGACCAAATATGGGGGTAGACCTTTGAACAAGGTCTTGTGGAAGATCCATGAGTCTGACCATGATGCAATACTTGACACAATAAAGAATAGTGTAGACCTAGATGGTTTGTTGGATTAATTTTTAAGTATGCACATCAGTTCTTATTAATTTATACTTGTCTGCACATTAATTTGTTTGATGCCAATGCTATAATCTTATTTTACTTTTCCTATTTGTAAGTAACCTACCAAAAATTGATTGGTGTCCCCTTACAGAAAATGTAGATTTATGAGCCATCCAAGAGAATCTCAGCTAGAAAAGCAATGCAACATCCTTATTTTGATGATCTTGAAAAATTTCAATTATGATTTTAAGCCATTACAAAAGTGTGTGCAAATATTGGTGAGGGAATTTCAAGTTATTCATTTGAAGTTAACCTTATCATGAGTAGCTATGATGTAGACATTCTAAGAGCATCTCGAATTTCAAGTTATTCTATTCATGAGAGGTTTTGTTTGCAATAGGTATCTTGGAACTCCCAATGATGATATATGACTAGGAGTGACTAAATTTAGAGACTGGCATGCCTATCTATAAGTCCCTTCCATCTATTTTCATTTCATTTCCATTTTGGATGCTCTTTCTTTTTCTTCTTTTACTTTGCGTATTTGTAAGTAAACTACTAAAAATTGATTGGTCTCTCGTTGCAAAAAATGCTAATTTATGAGCCATAAAAGCAAATTGCAGCCAAAAAGTAATGGAACATCCTTAATTTGATAATCTTGACAAATCTCAATTCTGATTTGAAGCCATTATAAAAGAGCATGTGAAGCTTAGCGAGGGAATCTCAAGTTACTCAATTGAAGTTAACCTCATAACGAGCACCTATGATGTAGACATTTAAAAAGAATCTCAAATGTATGAGTGACATGGTAAAAGATCTATGAGAATGAAGTACCTTAGGCATTGTAATGAGATTTACTTGTAATGATATTTACTCAAATATTGAAATTTTGGAGTTCATGTTTGGTACAAAAGCACCTTGTTCTCTAAATGCCTTCAATAGGAAAATTTGCAAAATTTGAATTTTCAAATGTAAACAATGTGAAAAAGGTCACGTGAAGGTAATATGTAATGTATTCAAAGTCTCAAATAGGTCATTAGGTGATTAGAGAAGTGATATTGCACAAAATTTATCATTTGGTGTAAAAATGCAAAACTTGCATTAGTTGCACAATTGCAAAATTATAGAATATGAAGAGTCCTCTTGTTAGAAAGGGTAGTTAGTTGATGGAAGATGTAGGGGCAACATTCATAACTGATTCTAGAATAGCTATATAAAGCATTGTAAAGGCATGGAAAAGAGGAAAACTTGTATTATTGAGGAAATTAGTAAATAAATGATGATGTTTTATGTATTTGCAACACTTTTCCTTCTTTGTTTCAAGCTTGTACAGATTGTACAAGACCTTATACTTTGATTGTTGATTAGTTTTTTTCAAAGCAAGGAGTTAGGTAGCTTTTGAAAGTATTTTGAAGTCTTTTAACTCATTTTTGAGGAAACAAATGACTGATCTAGATACCCATTATTGAGTTACAACACATACTTCAAAATCAATAGTGATTGTCTTGGAACATGTGCAAAAAAATGACCTTCTTTGTTGTCCTAATTAGGCTAACTAGGCCTAATTTACAAAGGAACATACCTTTAAAAATTCAACAACCCCTTGAACTTGTTGGGGAAGCAATTCTCATGTATCCAAATCCTCAAATTGTTATTTATCTCAAGAGAAACTCACTCCATGCCAAACCAAAAAACCCTTATTTTATGCTAGTATGAGGAGGGTTTATTGAAATGAATGGTTTTGCACCTTACCAGAACATGCCATGACCACAAAAATTCTTAAAATCACCTATACAAACTCAAAATACAATCACCCAACCTCTACAAGCAATATTTTATCAAACCCTAGGGTGAAACCTCATTTTTCATTCCCTTTTCCATCAAAATCTACAGGGGCAGAAGCACAAACCCCATAAAAATTATTCCCTTTCACCAAATAAGCACCCTAACATATAAACTAGACCCTTCTAACTCATTCCTTCAAGCCATAGAGATTACAATAGGAGGATTGAGTTAAATCTCCATTTCAAACTTCAAAACCCCTAAATCTGCAAACTACACTGTCCACAAGGCCAATTAGGCCAAATTAACAAATAAACCCCCCTTTATTCTTCTTATCACATCCAAACCACCATTGCATAGCATTAACTGGTTTTCCAAACCACCAATTCCTCCACTTTTAGGGTGTGATAAGACCTCTAACATAACAAACCCCCAAACCCTTTTCTTTCACAAGTTAGGCAAGGGTTTATTGAAAATTCATACTCCAAACCTTTCCACAGCCAACCAAAGCCTGAAACACCTTCAAAAAGGTCTACACAAGCTTGAAATTTTAAGAGATATTTCTTCCCCCAAATATTTCTTCAAACCCTAGCACTAGACCACCATTTTCCACTTAAAAATGCACCATTTGACATATAGGGCATCACTTAAAAACCCTCTATTCACCTCCCTTGCACACAAAAAAATTGCACACATATTTTATAACCATAACTAAGCCTTTCCATCGAGTTACAGGAGCATACAGTGGGTGAAAGGCTTAATATGACATTTTAATACACTCAAAGCCCTTAAAATATGGTATACAAACCGATCCTTAGTAAATTAGCTTCTAAAATGCAAAAAATCACTTGAAATCCAACCAAACAAAAACTAAAATGGAGTTAAGTTTGCTGCCCACTGAATTCCATCTAAAAGAGAACACAATTACCCTGTATGGAACCGTACAATCTAAGGAAACATTAGATGTCTGATAAAAATATAAAAAAATGCAAGGAAACAATGAATTTTATTGATCTTCTTCTAAGTACATCATACATTTATGCTAGGAATGGCATATTTACACTACACATGGTCCTCTTTTGTACCCAAACATGCGGAATCACTTTGAGCTATGTTCAACCGACTTGATCCCTTAAGGGTCCAAAGTGCAAAAGGGAAACAATATTTGATGGGGCATTACTCAAAAATCATGGTGCTTACGAAATCTCCATCAGAGCCTACAAGATTATGTTGGGCCCCTATACAATAACCTCTCTTAGTTTTTGTTATCTTGGAGTGGTTTTCCCATGGTGTCTAGTTTTCACTTGATGGAAAATGTGTCAAATGCAAATAGTGCAAAGTTGCAAAGTGGTGCAAATTTCGTTCTACAACTCGTGTGACCAAATGGACTGTTCCAACATGTCCAAATAGGTATGTTTATGCTAGGAATGGTCCTCTTTCACAGCCAAATACATGGAGTCGCTCTGAGCTACGTTCAATCAGATTGGTCCCTTAAAAGTCCAAAGTGCAAAATGACTGCAAACTTCAGCATGTTGTTACTTGGATGTCGTGATGCTTAGAAAATTATTGTCTAATCCTAAGGGATCTTGTTGGGACCCTCTACAAAAACCTCTCTCAGTTTTTGCTATCTTGGAGGCATTTTCTCGTGGTGACAAATTTTCATTTGGGGAAAAAGTTGTCAAATACAAGTAGTTGAAAGTTGCAAAGTGGTGCAACTTTTATTTTGCAACTCGTGTGACCAAATGGACTGTTCCAATGTGTCTGAATAGGTATGTTTACATTAAGCATGGTTCTCTTTCACACACAAACATGCAGAATCGCTTTGAGCTACGTTCAACTAGATCGACCCCTTAAGAGTCCAAAGTGCAAAATAACTGCAAACTTTAGCATGTTGTTACTCGGATACCATGATGCTTATAAAATTATTGTCTAATTCTATGGGATCATGTTGGGTCCCTCTATAAAAACCTCTCTTGATTTTTGCTCTCTCAGAGGCATTTTCCCATGGTGGTGGATTTTCACTTGGGGAAAAAGTTGTCAAATGCTAGTAGTTGAAAGTTGCAAAGTGGTGCAGCTTTCGTTTTGAAACTCGTGTGACGAAATGGACTATTCCAACACACCTAAATAGTTATGTTTATGCTATAAATGGTTGTCTTTTACACCCAAACATGTGGAATCACTCTGAGCTATGTTCAACCAGATCGATCCCTTAAGAGTCTAAAGTGCAAAATGGTTGAAAACTTTAGCATGTTGCTACTCAGATATCATGATGTTTAGAAAATTATCATTTGATCCTATAAGATTGTGTTGGGACCCTCTACAAAAACCTCTCTCATTTTTCACTATCTTAGAGTGGTTTTCCCGTGGTCGCAAATTTTCACTTGGGGAAAAAGTTGTCAAATGCAAGTAGTTGAAAGTTGCAAAGTGGTGCAACTTTCGTTCTGCAACTCGTGTGATTAAACAGACTATTCCAATGTGTCTGAGTAGGTATTTTTACACTAAGCATGGTCCTCTTTCACACCCAAACATGTTGAATTTCTTTGAGCTACGTTCAACTAAATTGATCCCTTAGAGTCCAAAGTTCAAAATGGTGTAAACTTGAACATGTTGTTACTCGGATACCATGATGTTAGAAACTTCTCGTCTAATCCTATGAGATTGCGTTGGGACCCTCTACAATAACCTCTCTTAGTTTTTTGTATCTCAAAGGAATTTTTTTGTGGTGACAAATTTTCACTTGGGGAAAAAGTTGTCAAATGCAAGTAGTTGAAAGTTGCAAAGTGGTGCAACTTTTGTTCTACAAATCCTGTGAGCAAACAGACTATTCCAACATGTCTGAATAAGTATGTTTATGCTATGCATGGTCATATTTCATACCCAAACACACAGAATCGCTCTGAGCTACATTCAACCAGATCGATCCCTTAAGAGTCCAAAGTGCAAAATGGCTACAAAATTTAGCATGATGTTACTCAGATACCGTAATGCTTAGAAATTTATCGTCTTATTTTATGGGATTGCATTAGGCCCCTCTATAATAACCTCTCTCAGTTTTTGTTATCTCAGAGTGGTTTTCCCATGGTGGAAAATTTTCAGTTGATGAAAAAAGTGTCAAATGTAAGTAGTGCAAAGTTGTGAAGTGGTGCAACTTTCGTTCTGCAACTCGGGTGACAAAATAGACTGTTCCAACATATCTAAATAGGTATGTTTACACTAGGAATGGTCCTATTTTACACCCAAACACATAGAATCACTCTGAGCTACGTTCAACAAGATCAATCCCTTAAGAGTCCAAAGTGCAAAATGGCTGCAAACTTCAGCATGTTACTCGGATACCATGATGCTTAGAAACTTCTCGTTTGATCCTATAAGATCGTGTTGGGCCCTCTACAATAACCTCTCTCAATTTTTGCTATCTCAGAGGAATTTTCTAGTAGTGGCAAATTTTTACTTGGGGAAAAAGTTGTCAAATGCAAGTAGTTGAAAGTTGCAAAGTGGTGCAATTTTTGTTCTGCAACTTCGATGACCAAAAATATTGTTTGAATGCATCTGGATGGGTACGTTTATGCTAAGAATGGTCTTCTTTCACACTGAAACATGTGGAATCACTCTGAGCTACGTTCAACTGATTTGATCCCTTAAGGGTCCAAAGTGCAAAAGGGAAGCAAACTTTGACGGACTGTTACTTGGGAACCATGATGCTTACAAACTCTCTATTTGAGCCTATGGGATTACATTGGGCTCCTCTACAATAATCTCTCTCAGTTTTTGTTAACTTGGAGTTTTTTTTCTATGGTGTCTAGTTTTCACTTGATGAAAAAAGTGTCAAATACAAGTAGTGTAAAGTTGCAAAGTGGTGAAACTTTCATTTTGCAATTCATGTGACCAAAGAAACTACTCCAATGTGTCATGATAGGTAGGTTTACGCAAGGAATGGTCCTCTTTCACACCTAAACACACATAATTGCTCTGAGCTACGTTCAACTAGCTTGATCCCTTATGATGGCATGCAAAACAATCAAAAAGAGAAACATACACATGACGGTTGAGAAGTCTAGGTTTTCCACACAAAAAGTGTATGATCATTAGTGTAGAGCACCTTGTTCCTCCATTTGATGAAGAAGGTCTAGTTCAGTGGTTTTAGTCATGATAATGTCAAATAAGGCCATGACAGGCCATTTTGTAGTCTTTCTTTTCATTTTGAGTTAGTGTGGGGTCATTTGATTCAATTATGTAAGTATGATAGGGAGTAGAAATAAGAAAATACCATTGGTAAAGGCATTGGAAGAGATTACTAATGTTGTCCCTATTGAAAATTCAGAATTTAGGCCTTAAAAGCAAGGCTAGACAAGGTGAAAAGAATAAATTGCTTGAGAATAAGTTAGAATAGGTTGGAAATAGGGTGAGTTTGTGGAGTTTGATGTGTTCAAAAGGTCTACAAGGACAAGGGAGGTCAAAAGTATGTTATGGCATGATGCCCTAGTTGGGAAAAGAGGGGTTTTGAATGAAAAAGAGAGGTTTGAGGGAGTAAAAGTGGCTAAAGTCAGGGGGCAACATAATTTGCTGGTCAATTAAGTTTTTGCATGAAGAATGAAGAGTTTTGGAAGAGGTTTTGAGGTTGTATGAGGTCTAGATATGGGGTTTTCAATAAACCATAGTGGAATTTGAGAAAAGTGAGGATTTAAAGGATAGTGGGGTTAGAGGGCCAATCATGCCCTACAAATTGTGGATTTTGTGGTTTTGCAGACTAGTAAATGTTTCCTAATGGTGTTTTGCAATTGTAAGAGTGATTGAGAGGGTGTTGCTTTGTTAAATAGACCTATTTGGGGGTGTAGGACAATGTTGAGTCCATTTCTTATTTGTATTATAAATTATAACTTGTTTTCTCCCAAGTCCATTTCCTATACAAGAAATAGTATTGCAAAAAGTTGACATATAAATCTTTCGATGTGTTTATATGGTGACGGATCAAGAACATAACAATTCATTTTGCACTATCAGGATTATGATGTGAAAATATTTAAAGACTATTCAAGATAAATGTTTGTATGATAATGTGTCAAGAAGATAATGACTTCATCTACTCTGAATATTATGTTTTGCAAGTGTTGTGAAGATTATATATCCTTTGCTTAATTGAGTTGTTCCAATCAAAGGATTAAATATAGTAGAATCTTTTTATGAATCATTTTATAGAATACCAATTGAAAAAATGTATTTTTCTTTTAGATAAAGTTGTTTAGCATCAATCAATTAATATTCAAGACAAACCATGAAGGACAACAATGATCAATGCTAGGGCTAACCAATTAATAAGTATACACGTGAATAATTCAAACATGTACATGTGAATAAGGGCAACACAGGCACTCAAAAACATGTAAGCCTTGAAGTATACACATGAATATATAGTATACATAAACTAATACAAAGTATATGCAAGAATAAAAGGTATAAGCATGGAAACACGTAAGTCGCAAAGTAGACATTGGAACACATGTAAGTCACAAAGAATACATGTAAGTTGTAAGGTATACACTTGAACACACATAACTCATATCTATTGAACCATGAATTTATAATGCAAATATGGACACCATTGATTATAAAGATTTGTATTAACCAAATAGCCATGTAGGCACACATCAATATATGTTGATATAAGTATGAAATATAAGTACAAAATAGCTATATAGGCTTACAAGAATGCCATATAGGCATACAATGTCAAATATATCCAATACAAAATATGTACAAAACTTCCATGTAGGCATACAACAAAGGGCTCTAGAATCAAAATTCATTGCTCTCCATGCTCTCGAAATAAACTCTTTCCATTTTCTTGTCAGTCAAATGGTGATATGTCTGCCACTTGTTTATGGTGTGCATGAGGAGTGCTCCTATTGATCCTCCTAGTGTTTAGTTCTTGGTGAAGTTTTATTTGTTACAATAAGAAGTAAAGACATTAATATATAGAAATTACATTATAGAAAATGATATATTTAACAAAATAACCACTTATTGCCATCTGATGATCACTCTCCATAAGGGAAATATTCACACGCCCAAGCTAAGGCATGCTAAAGCCCTGTATACACCATCCAAATAGAAATTAAACTACAAATCAATAATGGTTTTTTTTTCACTAACTAACATCTATAACAACAAATGTAAATTGAAATTTAGTAATTTTCCTCATACCTCCCCTATTAGAGCCATCAAGGATTCTATAGAAGATGAAACACTGATCTCCATTTCCTTCATCACATTCAGAGGTGTTTCTACTTGCAACATCTAAAAATAAAACAACAAATTATTCAATCACAAAAACTATAATAGCAATCCACATCATGACTTATAATGTATGAGATAATGAATAAAATTTTGAGTACTTATTAAACTATATATTTCTAACTATCATTCTTACTATTGTCCCTATCCATATCTTGTTCAAAATCACGTGTTTTTAGGCTTTTACCCATAGCATCAATCCGGTGAACCATTTGATACAATGCTTTCATAGACATGTACGATAGCTATGGTGGCATAAAGAAGGTAGTGAATAGCAACTACATCATGACTTATAATGTATGAGATAATGAACAAAATTCTGAGTAATTTATTAAACTATATTTCTAACTATCATTCTTACTATTGTCCCTATCCATATCTTGTTCAAAATCACGTGTTTTTAGGCTTTTACCCATAGCATCAATCCGGTGAACCATTTGATACAATGCTTTCATAGACATGTACGATAGCTATGGTGGCATAAAGAAGGCAGTGAACTATTTGAAAAAATTCCTCAAAGAAATGGGGTCTTGTGGTGATGGAATGTCATTACAAACAAATGCACATCATGGCATTCCATCACCATAAGACCACATTTATTTTAGGCATTTTTTTAGACAGTTCAATGCCTTCTCTATGGTAGTATTTCTTGCTATTATGCTTTGAAAGAAATTTTTCCAAGCATCCATAGTTTGTTGGAAAGTACCTATTTTAGGATTTTAGCCATAGTAGTAAGGAAGTGAGTAGTTTGATAAAATTCTTTGGTACACATGTATGGAAAATGTGGTATCATAGAAAAGGTGGTGAGTTGTTTGAAGAAATACCTCAAAGAAATGTGGTCTCATGTTGATGGAATGGCATTCCATCACCATGAGACTACATTTCTTCACAAGCAGATGCCAAACCATACTAACCGTCTTTATTCCAGGTGTTATATTCTTTACTATTATGCTTTTGATATATTTTTTCCAAGCATCCATAGTTTGTTGGAAAGCAATCTCTTTTTAAGCTTTTTAGCCATAGTAGTGAGGAAGGGACCTGCTTGATAAAAAATGCTTTGGTAGACATGTAGGGAAAATGTGGTAGCATTATAAAGGTGATGAGCTGCTTGAAAGTGCCTCAAGATATCTCATGGTGATGGAGCATCACCATGAGACCACATTTCTTTGAGGCATTTTGTTCCATTTCCTTGTCTATATACTATTGCTTAATATTAATCTTTCATATATTCCTTCCAAGCATCCATAACATAGACAAGGAAGTGAACTATTTGAAAGCATCTAGGCAAAGTGGTCTCATGGAATGCCATGACAAGCAAATGCAAATTTTGAAGTCAGCCCCTAGACTTATTACTTATGCTATGCGTGAAGTAATTGCACGCTATGTTGACTTTCTAAACAACTATATTGTGAAGTTTGAAATTTTGTCATCTATCAACATCTAGTTATTAGTTATAAACAAGTAATGCTTTGAGTTTGAATGATGCTAACACGCAACATAATCAATGATATAAATGCAAACCACAAATCTATTAAGCAAAATTCATTAGTTAAACTTTATTCTATTACCATACATGTAGGTTTGAGTAAAATCCACCTGAATCGGGAGGTGTTCCCTTAAAACCTCCACACATAGCCTGCTCAACATCCAAAACGCCATACGTCACCATTCATAAAACAATGCTATTAACATGTAATAATAAATTTATAATTGTTTACTAGAAATACATACAATTCCCCAATCGCATAGGTGTACTACTAAAATGAGTAGGTGTAGGGCCTAAGCGTATCCAAATTTCAACACTGACCTGCCAATTTTATTAAAATCATAAAACTAAATTAGTTAATCTTGCATTTCAAAATCAAAATTTAATAAATTAAATTCAATGAACATGCTAACTTTTACCTAACTATCAATGCCATATGCCTCATGCAAAATTTTAGTTTCCCTCTCCATCTCCATAGCTATAGATGAATCTTGTGTAGTAGCTTCCTGAGTGTCGGTGGGGTCATATGAACAAGTCACCTTACAAGATTGACACACATGGGTTTGAAGGCCACCATTTGAAGACTCCCTTGGATGGCACTGTAGAATAGGGCTAGCATACTAGATGACACTTTGGGTCAAAGTGCCGGGACACCAAGTAATGTCTCTACACTTGCACTCTTGCATGATAACAACGTTTCATGAGGTGGCTCTACGGTGAGCTCATCTCCCTTTGCCGTAGGTTCCTTAACTATGCAATCAGTCTATCCTAAGTCAATTTCAACTCTCCCAAGATATTTTCCTAATAATTTTGGATTTTGTCTAATATGAAACTGGCCAAAGATATTTCCCATGAAATACTACGGTGACTTCATAATTTTGCACACGGGTGTAATTCAAAACCATAAAACACACCTATCATAAAAAATTTCCTTAACTGTTGGTGGTGGCACCAATGAATAGGAAACCTCTTCGCATTGAGGGTAAGATTTTGATTTGTGCGTGGGTCAGTGAATAATGAGCACAAATCACCTTTTGTAATTTTTAAATCCTTTACATCTTTATATGATAATTTATCCATGTAATAAGCCCTAGCTACCTGCCTCCTATCTTGCTACCCAGTTATTTCTTTGCTAATTGAATCTACATTTTTTAACATATCTTGCAATGAAGTTGCCAAAGTCATTCTCTCCATGGTTGAACCGTTTGGATCGCTCAACCTCCTGATTAAATCCTCAAGTTGTTTTTTGTTGTTCTCAATTTCACTCATTAAATTTTGTTGAGTGTTAGGAGGGTATTGAGGGATTGGTGGAGGAGGTTGTTGCTGTGGTTGATTTTGTTGTTGAGTATTTTGTTGCTTTGATTTTTGAGGATTTTGAGGGTTTGCAGGTTGATTTGCATCTCCTACAAATTAAAAAAAATAAATATCAAACACAACCTAAAACTAACAAATTCAAAAAAAAAGAAAACAATCCTTACCTCTCACACCTCCTCATTGATGTGGTGGCATCCTCGCGATGAAATAGCAACCATTGATGAATATTTTTGCAAAATACCTCCTCCTAGAATGCGAGCACAAAAAATGGGGGTTTTGGCTATGGGCAAAAGAAAAAACATAATCGAAATGCAAGAATGAATTCATTTTAATTTTTTTTTTGTTTTAATAGGTCATAATGCTAGCACATTATAACACGCTCACATTATGGGATCATTGTGGCTAAGCCTTAGGCTCAACACACTAAGCCATAACGTGAGCACGTTATGAGTTTTCAAATTTTTTTTTAAAAGTGGCCACAAATTGGCTACCCATCTCCATGCACCCGCCCAACTCACCATTCAAAAATGCTGATTTGACTTCCATCTAATATACCTTGAAGTATTTATGTGCTACAAAAGCCAAAAAAATTCTAATAGCTTTCATCCTTGCCACTAGATAAAAAATCCCTTCAAAATATATTCCTTCCACTTGTGAGTAGCCCTTACACACAAGTCTAGCCTTATTTATGACAGATTTTCCATCCTCATTCAACTTGTTCATGAAAACCCATTTAGTTCCTATCACATTCTTATTTGTTGGTCTTGGGACCAATTCCCAAGTTTGATTATTCTCAATCTATTCCAACTCTTCTTTCATAGCTTTGATCCAATTCTCATATTTGCATGTCTCAGTTACCATTTTAGGTTCTGCTTCTAAAAGTAAACAAAAATTTACTTGTTCCTCTATCACAACTTTTCTTCATCAACACACCTTTACTCTTATCTCCAATAATTTGATCTTCAGAATGATTCTTCTACACATACTTAGAAGTCTTAGGGATCTTTTCTAGAGCTTCTTCCTCTTCAACTATCATTTCTTTTTCTTTCTCTCCTTCTTTTTCTTCTTCACTACAAGGGGATTCATCAGATTCATATCCTTTTATCAATAAAGAAATCTGATGTGGTTCTTCATCCACTTTGACACTTTCACTTTCAACAATCTTCTTCAACCTTTTATTATATCACTGGTATGCTTTGCTTTTAAGTGTAGAGTATCCAAGGAAGATTCCTTCATCAAATCTTGCATCTAACTTTCCTAATTTTTCTTCATCTCTTCTAATATAACATTTACTTACAAACACTTTGAAATATTTCATAGTAGGAGGTTTACCATACCATAGCTCATAGGGAGTCTTTAAACTATTCACTCTTGCTTGACCTTTGTTAAGTATGTACATTGTAATATGAATAATTTCTCTCCAAAAGACATCCAGTAGATTTGATTCTTTCATCATAGTCCTTGTTACTTCTTGAAATGTTCTATTCTTTCTCTCCACAACCCCATTTCATTGAGGAGTCCTAGGAGCTGATAACTATCTCTTTATTCCATGATCTTCACAAAAAATGTTAAACTCATTAGAGGTAAAATCACCACCTCTATTATACCTTATGCAATTGATTTTAAAATTTATTTCATTCTCAACCATAGACTCAAATCATTTAAAATTATCTAGAGATTCTAATTTTTCTTTTAAAGAAATTTCACCCAAGTCATTCTAAAATAATCATCAATCAACAACATAAAATAACTGCCACTATGAGAGATTCTTATTTTGGTAGGTCCACATAGGTCTATACGCACCAACTTGAGTGGACCTATAGTAGAGTATTCTTTAGTCTTCAACCTCTTTGTTTTCTTTCCAAACTCACATTCTTTGCAAATTGCATTCGTAGGCTTTGTATTCTTTGGTAGATCTCTCACAACATCAATAGAATTTATCTTTGCTAGGCTATCAAAATTGATGTGATTCATTCTTCTATGCCATATCCAAATTTCATTGATTTGAGACATAAAGAACTTAGCAACACTATCTTTGAGCTAATAAACATTACCTTCTATCCTTGTCCCTACAGTAACCAGAGTATTGGACCTTCCTTTTTTGATTTCACATCCATCATCCTAAAACAAAAAATTGTACCTACACATCTATTCTACATTGAGAAAATTATGAAGGCAACCCTTGACATAAAGAACATCATCTATTTTATGCTTTCCATCAAAACTAATTGAACCTTTTCCACAGATCTTAGCAGATGTATCATCACCAAACTTAACAAGACCAACATCATACTTTTGAAGTTTAACAAACTCTTATTGCCTGTCATATGATTTGAGCATCCACTACCAATTATCTAGTGATTCCTCTCCTCTCTTGCATGAAAAGTAGTCATCATAGTTCCTTAAATGTTGTGACCTATTTTTGGAGCACTTTCCTTCATACATCTTTCAAAATTAGTAGAATTAGTTCAAACATCTAGAGCCATGAACATGCATTCATCACTATCATCATTAGGATAGTTTGATTCATCATCATCAAATACACCATTATCTTTTTTAACATAATAACTCTTGACAAATTTTCCTTTATGATCCTTATGTTTGTCATTTTCAACTCTGATTGGATGTATTTAGAAGCATAATGACCTATCTTTCCACAATTGGAACACTTAAAGGGTAACTTTCCTTTGTATTTTCCATTTCCGTTTTTTAGTCTCCTTACAAAATTTGCTTCTACCTCATCAAGATCATCCAGATCTAATTCATCATCCTTCTCTACCATGTTGACTTTAAAGGAAGTTTCTTTATTTGTAGCATCTTGACCAAACTCTCTTAACTCATAAGAAATTAAAGCACTAAACATCTGATCTCTAGAATATTCATCTCTAAATTATGAGCTTCCTCAATAGTAAAAAAATTAGAACTATAAGTTTTAGGAAGAGTTCTCAATACCTTTTTCACAACCTCACTTACTTCCAGCTTACCACCAAGACCATTGATGGCATTAACAACTTTATCCACTCTGATCATGTAGGATATAATATCTTCATCTTCAGAAATCCTCAAGGTTTCAAATTTGGCTTTGTAATTCTACATCTTCGCTTACTTGACCTTGTCATCTCCTTCATAAATACACTCCAACTTTTTCTAGATCTCTTTTGTAGTTTTGAGGCTTATCACTTTCCCAAGTTTTGAATAAAATATTCCACTCAATATAGTATTTCTTGCTTTTCCATTTTTCTCATAATCCTTGATTTCATCATCACTTATTAGACTAGTATTAGGAATAGTATACCATTTTCAACTAATTGCTAGAGACCAAACCAAAGAGAGACTAGAAAGGATTCCATACTAGCTTTCCAGTAAGCATAACTCATTCCATCGAACATAAGAGCTTTGACACCCTTCCTATGTGCCATCTGGATCTACCTCAAGTGGTTAAGATTTCTCAAAGGAACCATAGCTCCGATACCAATTGTTAGATGCACATGACAATTGAGAGGGAGGTGAATCAATTGTACATTAAAAAATTAAATCCCTCATTAAATTTCAAATCCTTATCAAAATTTAAAGCCCTATTAAGCATTAGTAGAATGTAAACATGTGAAACATCAATGCAAACATAACCATACACGAGAGAACACCAAATTTATGTGGAAAACCCTAAGTAGGGAAAAACCATAGTGAGGATTAGATCACCTATATATGAATAGTTACAACATTAAATACAATTAGGCCCATTGGAAAGGGCTCTCTTCCTAGAAGAAAGAAGAATAGAAGAAACTATTACAAAAAAATTCACTATCTCAGAGCAATGGGAAGATCCACCATTGCAACTTTGCACCATCTGCAACCTTTGGCTCACTACCTCTAGCAACTTTAGGTACATTGAAAATGTAGACACCTTCTGCTCACTGCATCTAGTCATAAGCATTTAAGCTCACACTCATATCACCACACTTGATGAAATTTGAATCTAACACACTTTCCACTCTACTCAACATAAACTCCACCTTGCATTTATACCATCCATGACCTAAACAACTCCTTAAGGTTGACCTTGATGAAACATATGCATCTCAAACATGCAGCACCAAAATAGGTTAGTGCCAAACACCTTTGCGATAGAAAGAAGTGAAGTTAGACCATGCCAAGGGTTAACTAGGACCCAAATCTACACTGACACACTTCACCATGATTCCAAAAACAACAAACAACCTCCACAATTATCGCTAGCACACTAGGTCACCCAAACCCGTACTAACACTAACAAGCAACCACATACAAACTTCTCCAAGTCTAAAAAAACATGCTTACCATAGAGAAATACTTCACAGTATCCACACAACATCCCAAAATATTCCAACATCATCAAAATATTTTTTAACACTACCACAACCACCTGTACAACTAAGAAAACCATCATTCTATGCAACCAGACATACTGCCACATAACATAACTTATAAATTTGGACTTGTGGAATAGATGAACACCAAAAAATTCAAGGGAAAATAAATATAGATAATATAAGCATGTTCCCAAATATGAAATATAGGAAACAACAATGTGGAGAAATGTAGAGCAATTCCTTTTCTCCCAAACAACCTTCTTTATAGACAAACACATCTTCCATTGGCGCATGATCCAGAACCCTAAAATTTGGATATAGAACCTCTGAACACCTTTGATCATCATATGCAAACCACACAAGCATATTGTCAACCATGAAGAAATGTGGAACATGACACATGTGGAATGCACCTCTATCACTCTTCACACTTTTTATTCAAATTTTCTCAAAAGCACTTGGAAACCAAGTGAACCAGTTGCATCAACAACACCAACACAACATATCTACAACTTATGCAACACCAACAATTTCCCCATCTACAATACCAACAATCTCCAACAATCTTTATATTGTTGACATCAATAACAACACCTGCATCATACTTGCAACATCAATATATTTTAAGAATTTTAATATTTAAAATTCACTATGCACTTAGAGTGCTCCACTATCCATGCTTTATGAAGTCTCAAAATTAATCATGCAAAGTACTTGTTTAAGGCTATAGGTACTTAATGACTAATTAGTGCATGATCACTAATAAGTTCTTCAAATTTAATGAATGGTACATAGTGGGTTTTAAATCAATCATATGTACCATATAGTAGTTTAATATATATTTTCTATTGAAATCTATTATTTATTAAAATTTGTGAATTTATAATTAAGCCTCATATATTTTGAAGAACACAAGTATTGGCTCTATGTATGCACCCAATATACTAATGTGAATTGTTTTTTTCTTATATTATATGGATAAAATTTCAGTTTATATTATAATTCTTTGACCTAAGATAATAAATAAAAAACTCACAAGTCAAAGAAGTAGTGTTAGACTAGAGAGGTAGACCAATAATAGTAATTTTACATGGTATAAGAGAAAAATAATAAACCTTATATATTAGAAAATATCAAATTGACCACTCATAATATTTCTATCATGTCCATATTTTAGATCAAAATAATGTTTACCCTCAAAGATATAGAAGAAAATAACACATACTAGACATGAAAAATGGGATGCACATGTTCAATTTTATTGAATATTATCAAAAGTTGAAACAGAAATTGTTAATTTGGTAATACCCATGAATATGTATGAGAATTTATGTGGTAGTGTTAGTGTCATTTTTAACACCCATAGAAATATAATTTGATAAAATATAAAAAAATTACAATTTAAATACTAAAAACTATATATATCTATAATTTTAATTTTAATTTTTTATGATTGACTAAAATTTTAATTAAATTCTTTTCATTGCACATAAAATTAATTTTCTTCTAGATAAAAATTGTCACAAAAAGTTACTTTATAGAAAGATAGATATTTCCTTTACTTAAAAATGATCCCTTAATAAATTGATACATAATTAGGATATTTTAAGGAGGAATCATACAAATTAGTTTAAGTATTATAAATTATTTTTACGAAGACAAGCTAATTATTCAATTTCTAAGGGGCTTGGCAACATATTTTCAAATTAAATTATATAATGCTAAGCCAATACTAGGATGTGCTTTATCATATTCATTGACTCCTCTAATAATTATTTATGAGGAAACAATAAATAAATGATTCCATATGTTTATGGGTAAGACTAGGTTATGCAGTCTTGGAAGCATGGCCTTTCAATATGAATGGTTATGTATTTTGAAATGATAAATTTAGAGGATTTTTTTAAAATATAAGAAGTATATGATGTGTAAAGTAGAATGAGTAATAAAAATGATTAGATAATATATAAGGACATACTAATGGTAAGCTATTTTATCATTTATGTTGGAGTTGATAGTGAATTTCATAGCTTCCAAAAATCACCTACAATCAAAAGGTCAATCACAAATGAGAGATCAAAGCAACTAATTTGCTATGCAACCAAGAGAGAAAAGATTGATCTACACAAGAATCTGATATGCTTTCTATATTGAATAATGAATACCTAGATTACATGGATGATTGATTGCAATGAATGATCAATCTTTATAAAAGTAACAAAGAAAACCATAATGAGGATTTGATTAGATTGTGAAAAGTGTCTTAATCTCATTCAATGCGACAACTTGATCTATATTTAGTCCAATCTAATAATAAAAAATCACTCATAAGTTTAGCTTGAGTAAATAAATTAATAAAGGACTTAATAATTAACTAATGATTAAGTAATTATCAAGTGATGTCTCAATTACTCCAACACACCCCCTTAAAATCAACTTAGGAAGTAGCTATAAAATCCTAATGAAGAATACAATGATGGATGCGTGGATGGGTTCTATATACAAGGATTTATGAGGTACCCATGTAAAAGAAAGTGGACTATCTCATAACTAGAGAAAAGGAGAAAGAAAATGAAACAACTGCATTAGTGAAAGAAGGATAGAAGGATGGCTCAATGACACCAAGGACTACTAATATCACACAAGTATGTAATAGAAGTCCCACAAAGAGGAGGGAGAAAATGAGAATAATCCCAAAGATGTAGCTCCTATGCCAATGTTGAACATTTGAAGGAATAATATAATCCATCGCTTGTAAAACAAAATTTCTCCCCTTAGGAAGAAGAAATAACCACTGATTACATAAGCCAATCTAAAATATGGGTGAATTAAGAATCCAAATCCAAATGATGTGTGCCTCAAATTGCTTTCCTCGTTTCCACATGTCAAAGAGATGATGTCAATCCAAGATCCTATGAAGTTTGATGAAGAACAAACAAAGGTGATGAATGTGGTGGGCCAACAACAATTATGTAGCTATCAAGAAAATGGGCTCTAGGAAAATTGACCACCAACAATTCACTGTCAATAAATTCACCTCCGACAATTCATCGTCATGACAAATTCATCTCGTGGAAAATTCACCACCAGCAACTCATATCATATTGTTGGTGGTGAATTTTCCACGAGATGAATTTGTCATGGCAATGAATTGTTGACGATGAATTGTTGGAGGTGAATTTGTTAGCGGTGAATTGTTGGCGGCGAATTTGCCTGAAGCCATGCCGCAAGTGTAATAACTAATGATTTCCAATCTGTGCTAGGTTGTAGACCCTTCATAAACATGTATGTGAAATGTGAAAGCAAACATGTTTTGAAGAGATACCAACTAATCAATGGAATAATTGTAGAGTATTTACAAAATGGATTTGTTGATAAGGCTTTTGAAACTTTCATAGACAAAGAGGGGCATTGGTTGCAGAGATAAAGAAATACATTATTTATTCTTTATTTTCTTATGCTCTTCAAGGATGATCTACTAGATCATCTAGTCATGTTGGTCTGCTAAAGGCTAATAAATTTCTATCTTTGCTCATATTTTTTACATTGAAGGATTCACCATATTATCTTGAGTGATAGTTCAAGCTATGTCCTTATTGTGCCAAAGATTCCTTTGTATTGTAGTGGGACAACTTTATCATACCAGGTTAATAGAATATTGATATTTCTCTTGGAAAGATGGATGAAAAATAGTCTAGAAGTATTGGATTGAGATCACACTATGATTCCTTCATCAATATTTTCTTATAGTTTTTGTGAAGCACTGAGATCAACTTTAGTTATCAATCAAAATTTTCTGAAGTACAAAATCCAACTTGCTACTTACCTAGGATAGAAATGAAGAAGTCTGAGCTTTTTCAAAGACTCAAAGGAAGGAGTTCATTATTAAAGACACAAATGTCTTACATTGTTTGAACACCATGGTTTCTAGGATTTTCCTTAGGTTATTCATTTTTGTGAGATTTTTAATAGATGCTTCATTTGGTGGTTCCTCATCATTTTTTCCAAGAATAAATGTTAGGGACCTATACAAGTAGTTAGGAATAAGTATAGATGCTTCCTAGGAGGAGATTATTGTAGGATGGAATTTTCATGTTAACCAATATTGGAGACATAAGCATGTTGGCAACACAAGGGAAGACAACTGAGAGGTGGGGGGGTGAATTAGTTGTCACATAAATTCAAAACTTATTAACCTTATTTAACCTTATTTTCAGATCTGATCAATAACCATGAAAGTATGAATCAACAACACATCAAAAACACACATAACACCAATATTTTTACGTGGAAACCCTATTAGGGGAAAAACCACGGTGGAGGTTAGTCCACAAGATTATACCTTGTTAAAAGTATAAAGAAATGTGAATGGGGAATGCACATGCATTCAGGCACACTACCTAGAGCTCACTGCTCAATTACAAAAGGAAGACTCACTGTCTTAGAAAAATATTTGGATTACATCTAGAAGATTTGAACTAAGAAAATAGCATCTGCTAATGCTTGATTACAGTTCCGGTTAAGCACATGAACACTTCTTCACACTTTGCTCACTCTTCTTCACACTCTGCTTCTTCCTTCGAATGATTAGGACATTATTCACACATCTCATACACAAGCACCTTCAAATGGAATAAGCAATCACTTATATATATCCACAACAAGAGATTACATCGCTATATGTCAGCCTCAACAAAATAATAAAACATATAAAAATTGTCGGCCCAAAACAATAAATAATTTTCAATGTGAATCAACCAAGGTCGGCCACAACATAGTGAAGACCCAAAATACAATCTCAAACACAAAAACACTTCAAATAATTATTCCTCGAAGATCCACAACACACTACAACACCCTGTTGGCCAAGAACATGAAAAACATGAACACGCAAGAGAAAATATCTAATCGTGAGCATGAGGATCAATGCGGATGTGTAACACAGATAGAGCATGGTCTAGAAACATCCACAAACATCATGAATCACTAGAGAAGCATCCACAACAACTGAACTTACTAGGATCACATCATCTTCATTCAGGAACACCAATTGAAACAACAAAATGACAGTTAGAACACAAATACTCATAACTCAATCAAATCTTCATGTAGATCTCTGAAACTTAATGTGGATAAACTAGATATACTAAAAAATAGACCCTTTAATCCACAACTTCTGATCATCAACGTACTAAGCTAACCAACAGACTGAACTACACTTCACCACTAACAACCTGCAACTTACTTCATTACAATTTTCTCAATATCCTTGACATATAAAGCTTCTAATATCTTCAAGGCCAATAATGTTGACATCAATGACAACCACATATCAGTAACACAACCACAACATCCATAAATCTCCCCCTTTGGCATTGATGGCAACACATGATGTGAAAAACACCATCAAGACAACTATCTTTAGCACTTACTCCCCCTTAGGTTTTGACTCTTTTCTCCTCAACTCTTTCACATGACTCTTCTCCCCAGATAATTCATAGTTTTTCACATGACTCTTCTCCCCCTTTGACATCAATGACAAAGATCTCTTTTCTCCACACAAGCTCTGAACCACATATTTGAACATTTGACTACTCCCCCTAAGTAGCAGCCACCACAACATCAATTCAGATCAAGATATGATTGTGAAATGCACAGATTGATGCAAGTCAATGCATCTTAGTTCTGGTTAGGAGGGGTAATCACCCCTAGCTTCCCTCTGAGATACTCAAAGTTATCCTTAGGAAATGGTTTGGTAAATATATCTACAATATGTTCCTTATTAGGCACATACTCCAATCTGACTTCCATTTCACTCAGCTTCTCTCTCAAAAAATGAAACTTGATAGGTATATGCTTGGTCTTTGAGTGCAACACTGGATTGTTAGAAATGTTAATTGCACTTGAGTTATCACAAAATATAGCAATAGGTTCATCATACACAACTCTGATATCTTTCAACATCTGCTTCATCCACAATACTTGAGTACAATTATTAGCAACAACAATGTATTATGCCTTTGAAGTAGATAAAGAAATGGAATTCTGCTTCTTACTTAACCATGAAATCAACTTCTTACCCAAGAAAAATGTACCACCACTAGTACTCTTTCTATCATTCACATCACCTGCCCAATCAACATCAGTAAAATAATTCAAAGTAAGATCATCTTTAGGATACCACAAGCCAAAATCAACTGTCCCCTTCAAGTATTTGAAGATCCTCTTCATAGTAGTTACATGAGATTCCTTAGGATCAACTTGAAATCTTGCAACAATGCATACAACATTCATGATATCTGGTCTAGTTTGAGTCAAATAAAGCAATCCACCAATCATCGATCTGTATCTAGTTTGATTTTCTTTCAAAGAATCATTGAATCTTATGTCAACTTGCATCCTGTCACCATAGGTGTACCAACTAGCTTTGAATCTTCCATACCAAACTTCTTTAGCACTTCTTTCACGTACTTGGACTGAGATATGAAGATCCCTTTATTTATCTGATTAATTTGCAATCCGAAAAATAATTTCATCTCACCAATCATAGATATCTCAAACTCATTTGCATCTCATCAGCAAACTTCATGCACAAACTATCATCTCCTCCAAAAATGATATCATCAACAAAGACTTCAACAATCAAATCTTTATCACCATCAATCTTGAAATACAAATTACTATCAACAGTAACTTTATTGAATCCAAGCTTTAGTAAATACTTGTCCAATCTAGCATACCATGATCTTGGGGCTTGCTTGAGTCCATACAATTCTTTCTTCAATCGACAAACCATATCTCCTTGACCAGTCAATTTAAATCCTTCAGGTTGCTCAATATGCACTTCTTCTTCCAATTCGCCATTTAGAAATGTTGGCTTGACATCCATTTGATAAACCTTGAAGTTTTTGTAAGTAGCATAAGCAAGAAATAGTCTCACGGCTTCAATCCTAGCAACAAGGGAAATTTTTTCTTCAAAGTCAATTCCTTCCATCTAAGAATATCCTTTGTACACAAGTCTTTCTTTTTTTCTAACAACTTCACCTTGCTCATTCAACTTGTTTCTAAAGACCCATTTAGTTCCAATTACATTTTTTTCCTTAGGTCTAGGAACAAGAATCCATGTATTATTCTTCTCAATTTGTTGTAGTTCTTCTTTCATTGCTTCCACCCAATGTTCATCTTAGATGACACTCCATTCGAGCCTTCCATAGAGAATAATTTGTTCCATCAAATCTCAGACTATCCTTCTTGTATGTCACCATCCTGGATCACCTCAAGCTATTAAACTTCTTCCAAGGAACCTGCTTTGATACCAATTGTTGGCAACACAAGGGAAGACAACTGAGAGGGGGGGGGGGTGAATTAGTTGTCACAAAAATGAAAAACTTATTAACCTTATTTAACCTTATTTTCAGATCTGATCAATAACCATGAAAGTATGAATCAACAACACATCAGAAAGTAAGTGACAGTTTGTGGTTGCTTTTCCCACTACTAAAGTTAAGTATATGAAAACTACCGATGCTTGTAAAGAAGACATTTGGCTTGAGAGACTATTTTTAGATATTGGAATAAAACAAGGTGCAATGAAAATTTATTGTGATAGTTAGAGTGTGATATGTCTAGGTAAGAACCTGACACTTCATGGCAAGACCAAGCACATTGATGTACAGTATCATTTTGTTAGATATATGGTCAAAAATAGTAGGGTGAAGCTAGTTAAGGTAGAGACTTTGATGAATGTTGCTAATTCTTTAACTAAGCCTATGAGCATCGAGAAGTTCAGATGGTGTTAAGAGTCTATAGGACTTTTAGCCCCAAGAAATTAAGACATGATGCTTATACATCCTCTCATTGCTCTTGCAAGGTGTTCGACAAGTGGGGGATTTGTTGGGAAAATGTGTCTCAACCTTGCAATTACATAATGTTTACTATTGATAGGTAAGTATGGGGGGTGTGGGGTACCCCCTATGAGGGGTTTGGAGGGATCATCGCCTTGATGGGGGGTCTGAGGGTCATGTTCCCCAATGGTGGCTTGAGGGAAACACCCTCAAAAGCAAAATTTTATGTATATTTTATTATTGTAAATTTGGACCATTCATCATTAGGTATCAAGATGGTAGATATTTTGTTGGCTTGAGTTTCCCTAGAAGGTAACCCTATTTTATGAGGGCATTGTATTATGGCTATGTATTGTGATATATTCCAAGAGTCTAATAGTGATTGTGTTGCCTCTAGATCTTTGGTTGGTGATACTCCTATGAGAAGATTGCTATGCAAGTATATTGTAATCCTTATTATTTCTGGATAATATATTGGGTGGATTTTTGAGTATGGGGTTTTTCTCCCAAAAGGGTTTTCCCCATGTAAATCACTCTGTTGTGGTATGCATGATATTTATGTATATTTTTGCTTAAGTTTTTGTAACTATTCTAAAGATCTGTAAATTTTTGCATTATCCTCCTCTCAAGATTAGTGTAGGAATTTTTTCTGTTACCTTATCTTCCTTACAATGTTTCTCTATTGGCACAAGGATACAAAGGAAATGAATCTATGGTGAAATTCTTCTATTTGTATCTCAATTCTTCTATATGTTGTAAAATTTTTCTTTTATTTATTTTATTCTGTTTTCCTTTTGGGGATAATGTAAGGCATTGAGACATTTATGTCTATTCCATGTTGGCCCAAAAGTTGTTTTTTTCTATCTATGTGTCATTCATCCATTGTGTTCATTGTTCCACAAGTATTTGGGGAAGATGTCAATTCTGAGATTTATTATATCAAGTAGTAAAGATGAATACTAACCTTGTATTTTTGGATCCCTTATGTGTTCATATTTCCTTTTTTTTGTTGTATTACATTTGGGGGAAACGTCTTATCCTCTTATCATGAGGAAACTTTATTTGGAAACGTATTATTGGCATATGGCTTTCTGAATAGGCTCCCATGACCTTTTATCACATGACAATTATCATTTTCTACCTTAAATTAATTGCTCATATCATGGTGTTTAGAAATTTCTTTAAGGTGGGGGCATACATTCCATTAAATGTGCTTCACTTTGTTCACACATGTTGGACTTAGTGGTGCATTGAAATTGTCATTTTTTCTTCACTTTGTTCATAGGCATTGAACTTGGTGGTGCATTGGAATACCATATTGATCATTGTTGTAGCACCTTATTAGAGTTATCAAGGAGTATAACTATTGGTATGGTTGAAATGGGTGCACACCTAGTGAAAAGAAAACTTCACTAGACCTAGTATGTTTCTCATTTTTCTACTTTGTCATGGGTACACACTTAGTGAATATTAGACTTCACTATACCTTGCATGTTTCTCGCTGTGCTTGGGGGCTCACCTAGTGAATATCAGACTTCACTAGCCTGTGGTGCCTTCTATTTTTGATTCACCTATAAAATATCATAGTTTTCTAGTGTGTGAGTCATAAATACATTGGTTTGGATCCTAGCATATTACAGCTTGCTAGCCCATAATTATCCATACTTCCCTTTCACATTTTATTTTGACATTGTGTATGTGGATTTTCTAAATTTCATACATGTGCAAATTACTTTGTTTAACTTATTTTGGTTTTCCACGGGATCTTAGATCCTAGGGGCTTGTGTGCTCCCCCTAGATCCTTAGTCATCCTATCTCTTCAACAATTGGACAATTGAGCCCCTCTTGACATATATTTTATACTTTAGTGTGAGTTTGAGCATAAGTTCATTCTCTCACTAAAGTGGGGACTAAATGTATTATTAAAAATTGTCGCCCTTAACAATTTCACACTATGTTTTTCTCCCCTTAATTTATTGGACTTGATTAAGCACCTAATTTCCTAAATCATGCAATCTATGGCCTATTTTTAACAATTTTCAAGAAATTGCAAGCATTGAACAAATACATTTATTTAATGTTTTTCCCCTAACACCTAAAATCTTAGAAAATAGGGCTAGGACTAGGATTCCCTTGGGCGTCTAAGTCCCCCTATTTTGTTGGGATTCAAATTTGAATATGTTAGAGTTGACATTTTGACATTTGAAATTCAAGTTGCAAATGTCGGCTATTGGGATATAATTTTCAGGACATTGAATAAATTCCTATAAATACTTTTGTATTGCATCATTTCAAATCTAACAAGAAAAATCTAGCAACAAGTGAACATTGAGAGCAAGTCAAGATTACCATTTCAATGATTCATTGTAGAAATTCAAGATAAAATCATTATTTCAAATCCTATGTGAGTTTTTTCATGTTTATGTTATTATTATTTGTGAAGGCTAACACTTGTTGTAGGTCTCCAAGCAATTCAAGAAATCAAACAAACAATATCCAAGACCTTGAAGTGATGCGCATGGCTTTAGTCCTTAAAGGAAGCCATTGAAGGGTGGTGAGTTAGAGAACTTTGTTGATTCATCATTCATTTCTATCATTTATCTTTCCTATCATTGACATTCCCATTATGGAAGTGGAAACACTAACATGGGGTTTGATTAAGGAAGCCCCTAAATGGCACAACATTTCTTCTCTTTGAATGTGCAGATTTCAGGTTTGGAGAGAATTGAAGGAAGCTTGAAGATCATTTGTTCATTGTTTCATTCAAATACCTACACCTCTCCAACTCATGAAAACTCACCTACAAAATTAACTGACAGTGATTTGACAAGTTTGTAAGAAAAAATGAGAATCTCAGATTTGACAAAGGACTACAAGAATAATTTTAGAAAAGAAATGCAAGGACCCAAATGCCCTTGGGAAAATTCTTCTTCATATTCAGACCAACACAAAACATTCAAGAAAGGTATACAACAGTTTTCCCTTCCTAGATCTACCTGTACAAATCTCTAATACAGTCTATCAGTTGTCGGGATCTTCCAATTTTCATATTAGGACACATAGTCTAATTATGTTCTAATCAAGGAAAATTAATTACAATTATGTTCTAATCAAGGAAAATTAATTACAATCAATTCCAAGAAGTTCAAAAAGATGTAGATCTAGGTCTGATTGGATCACTTACATGGTTTAAAGTCAATCTAAACACCTCTTTGATGTCCATCTTAATGAAACATTAGAAAAATACACCACATCCCACACACAAATTTGAATCCTAGGTATTAGACATTAAACCTAGGGCTCTATTTTCTTTGTTTCAGGTGGAGATAATATATTATCTATTTAAATGCTTATTAATCTATGTAATTGATGTAATTAAACACAAGAAGGCTTTGGTACCTTAGTTTGAATGTGTTGGAGGTAGTCATCTCTTCGTATGTTGAGATTTGTAACCCTTCTTTCATTATCATTTCATATCAAAATTGACATTATGGTAAACCCCCTTGTAATGGTTTTTAGTCATGAAGTCTAATTTGATATCCATATCTCTACTAGTATGCTCTTTGTTATTTATATTTCTTTAGTTTTTCTTTTCTCCTTTATGTCCTTTCAAGTTAAAAGTACACAAAAAACTCAAAAACCCTATCATACGAGGGAGCTTCCCTTGTCAAACATAGAGGAAGATGTCCATTTCACATGTAATCACTCTAATTATTGGACTATATTTGTCACTTTTCATTGGGTGAGTCAAAGAATCATTTCAAATTTCAATCTTCTTACAAATAGATTTTTGGTGACTATATTGGAGATCAAAGTGCTAGTGTATTTTGTTCCTTAGAAATCTAAAGGTTCCTTCCCTAGAATGAAGGTTGGTGACATTGTTTGAAATATAAATCTAGAATAATGGTTTGGTATAAAGGAATCCATAGTTGTAACTCATAGTTTCTTGAATTGGAAAGTGATAGTGATAATGATGATGAAGAATAATCTACTATCCTATAAATATAAGGTTATACTATAAGTGGAATTTTTATACTGGATGAATATGATTTTTTCATGACTTTTGGATCTACACATTATAGAAAAAGGGTTTCTAAAATTGTGTAATTTCATAAAGATAATATTAAATACTTTTAGTTTGTTTGTTTTTGTATTTTTGAACTTTATTATTACTATTTTTTCATATGTATTGGAGAGATCATTTTTCATCTACTTAATTTTTTATTAATCTATTCAATTGATGTAATTAAACACAAGGAGGCTTTGGTATCTTAGTTTGAATGTTTTGGAGTTACTCATCTCTACATATGTTGAGATTTGTAACCTTTCTTTCATTATCATTGCATATCAAAATATACATTATGGTAAGCCCCCCTTGTAATGGTTTTTAGTCATGAAGTCTAATTTTATATTCGTATCTCTACCAATATGGTCTTTTTATTTATCTTTCTTTAGTTTTTCTTTTCTCCTTTATGTCCTTTTAGGTAAAAGTATATAAAAAGCTCCAAAACCCTATCATATGAGGGATCTACCCTTGTCAAGCATAGAGGAAGATGCCGATTTCACATGTAATCTCTCCAATTGTTGGGGAGCATTTGTCACTTTTTATTAGGTGAGTCAATGTATCATTTCAAGTTTCAATCTTCTTACCAACAAATTTTTGGTGATTTTATTGGGCATCAAAGTGTTGGTTTATTTTGTTCCTTGGAAATCTAAAGGTTCCTTCCGTAGAATGAAGGTTGGTGACTGGGCCTGAAAGAGAAATCTAGAATAGTGGTTTGGTATAAAGGAATTCATAGTTTTAACTCATAGTTTCTTGAATTAGAAAGTGATAGTGGCAATGATATGGAGATTATTCTTTTTCTATTTACTCATATTAAGAAAATTCTATAAATACAAGGCTATTTGTACTATAAAGGGAAATTTTATAGAGGGGAAACTTTGGACGAATTTTCATAGAGACCTTTTGATGACTTTTGGCTTTACACATTATACAAAAAGGGTTTCTAAAATTATATAGTTTCATAAAGATAATAAAAAATACTTTTAGTTAGTTTGTTTGAATGTGTTTCTAAACTTTATTATTACTAGTTTTTCATATTTCAAATTGGTAATCCCTTTATGTCTTGGTGGGGATCATTTGTTATATACTTAAATTCTTATTAATATATGCAATTGATGTAATGAAACATAAGGAGGATTTTGTATCTTAGTTTGAATATTTTAGAGTTCCTCATCTCTTCACATGTTTAGATTTGTAACCCTTCTTTCATTATCATTACATATCAAAATATACATTATGGTAAAACACCCCTTGTAATGGTTTTTAGTAATGAAGTCCAATTTTGATATTCATATCTCTACCAATGTGGTCTTTTTTATTTAGCTTTCTTTAGTTTTTATTTTCTCCTTTATGTCCTTTCAAGTTAAAAGTACACAAATTTTTGGTGACTATACTGGGAATCAAAGTGCCGATGTATTTTGTTCCTTGGAAATATAAAGGTTCCTTCCCTAGAATGAAGGTTGGTGACTTTTTTTTCTTGAAGAGCTTCTATGGTGGCATGTATTTTTCTTATAATAAGATTCATACCTTTTTTCTTTAAACTTCACAAAATATTGAATAAAAATATGTCCAAAAGAAACCCATTTTCTTTCTCATGATCATGATTTATTTCTACATAGAATTTAAACATCCGAGGATAAAGAAGATTTTTTTGTGATATATTATTCACCTTAATTGGTAAATGAAAATAATTATGACGAAAATAATCCTTCTATTCTACCTATTGCTCAAGAAAATCAAATTCTTGATGATCCTAAGAAAATTTATCTTTTGAAAAGCTTCTATGGTGACATGTGACTTTCTCTTGATAAGGTGCATCCTTCTTTTCTTTACATGTTGCAAAATATTGAACTAGAAGATGATAATGAGAATTGTCTTCTTGAAACTCCTATTCCTTAGGTGGAATCAACTACTAAAATGGATTCTTTCTATAATGAGGACAATAATAGAGAGGAAATTTTTTTCCCCAAAGATGAACATCCATTTGATGAAACACCTTGCAATCAAAGTGTTAAAAGAGGTTCATCAAAAAAAGAAAGTGCTAAAGGATATGAAGTTGGTATACCTTCTCATGATGATGCATGTCAAAATAATAATGAAGAAAAAATGGTGGTGGTAGAAATAGGAGATTCTATTGAAACATATAATAATGAAGAAGAAATTTTTCACTAGCTTGAAGACAAATATGATGATAAGGCACTGCAAGATGAAATTCATGTAATTTTCATTTCCACTTGGTGTCTTGATGCTTCAAATGCTAAAATTGTTTGTGGAGAAGAATTTTTCATTCATTCAACACTGATTAACAAATTAGAAAATCCTATTGATGAAATTGAAGGAATGAACTCATTTATTTCTTCTTTTATGCAATCATTAGATAATGAAAATTTTGGGTTGGTCATATTAAAAGAAAATAAAGTTTCATCTCAGAAAAATGATCATATTGCTTCTAAAGAAAATACCCATGAGATATTCCTACATTTTGAAGATGAACAAGGAAGAACACAATGATGATAAACATTAGGAAATCCATAATCATTTTGAACAAACACCTTAAGTTAGAGATTGCAAGCATGAACAAGGATTCCCCATGAAATCCATTTACAAAACTCAAATTAGGAAAATAAACAATGAAGAACACAATGAAAATAACAAAATAGATTGAATCCTAATTTAAATTTGCAAACTCATGATCCCATGGGGGAATTGGTGCTAATTTGATGTGAAAATTGGCCCTTTCCAGTTCCTATGATGCAAGATTGATATGTTAAAGATATGTTGATGATTGATCCACTTTGTTGATGAAGGATGAATGCTTCCAAGCCAAAAACCTGCATAACCTAGCTATGATTCAATGATATTTGATGGAAATGGCTAAATATTTTAGCATAATAACTTTGCATAATTGTGGATGATCAAATCAGGATATGAGATCTTTATTTATAGAATTCCAAGATGGATGAATGTCCAAATTTGAGCAATGTGAGACTAACATTCATCCAATGGCAAGATGCCACTTGTCAAACTATGAGTGGATGGAGGATGTGCAAGTTTTGAGGATTGTGCTAATAAATGCATATTTTTGAATTTCAAATTTGTTGAAATGACTTGCAAGAGGGAAGGGAAAATGCAATAAATGCCACTTGGCTCAAGGAAAAGGACATGTAAGATGGAGTTATTGTCTTGTTGGATGTACATGTCCACTTGGAATTTTTGAATTCAAACTTGGAGAATATTCCAAAAGATGCCTTGTGAGGAAAATAGAGATTTAATAAATGAATTAAATCTATTTTCATGTGCAACTTGCAAAATCTAGAGGATGGGACATGACAAGAGATTAAATGAATCAAGGGTTAATTAATTTAATGAGAGATTAGATGATGTGACCTATTTGACTCAAATTTATGGATTTATTTAAATCAAGTAAGAGAGGAATATGATAAGAGAATATTTAAATAAAGATTTTGATTTATTTAATTAAAAGAGATGGTGTTAGATTAAATCAAATAAGGTTTTAATTTATTTAATTTAATAGATAGACTTTAGAGATTTAATCAAATAAAATTAATTATTTAATTAAATAGGGATAATTAGATCAGATGATTGATTTAATTAGCAAAAAAGAGAGACTTAATTAAATAACTGGTTTATTTAATTAAGGGAGGAATATTGATGGATTTAATCAGATAAGGAGATTTGATTAAATGGTTAGACCGAGGGATGATTCAGGACGAAACAATGTTAGTAGTTAGGATCAGATGCACAATGTCAATCGATATATTTTACATGTCTATAGTATCAATCAAAATCCTCCAGATAAGGCTCCTGGCTTGGATGGATTTACCACAGTATTTTTTTTAGAAATGTTGGGATTTTTTGTGCTTTGAACTTTTATGGGCATTAGAAGAGTCAAGAAGAATTGGGACTATCTTCAGGAAATTCAATGTAACCAATATTGCAATTTTACCAAAGGTCTCAAAGCCTAAAACATTTGCTGAGTTTAGGCCTATTTCATTATGCAATATGGTGTACAAAATCTTCACAAAAGCGATTTACTTGAGATTACAACCAATCATTTCAAAGATTATATCTCAGGAGTAAGGAGGCTTTGTCCTTGGTAAAGAAACACATGAAGGCATGATAGTTGCACATGAAGTATTAGATTCAATAAAATTGTCAAAGTTGCCTTCCTTCATTGTCAAGTTAGACATGATGAAAGCCTATGACATGGTAAATTAGAAATTCCTCAATCAAGTCTTGGCAAAGTTTGGGTTTTCCTCGCATTGGCGTAGATGGATAATATCTTGTTTATCTAGGTCCAAGTTTTCAGTAATCATAAATGGGAGCCTAGTAGGATTCTTCAGCTCCACACAAGGTGTTAGGAAAGGAGATCCACTTTATCCTTTTCATTTTATAATTATGGCAGAAGCTTTAAGTAGATTCATTCTATTAAAGTATAATCAACATCTATGGCAAGGTGTGCAAATTGCAAACTCAAGTATATCAGTCACGCACTCTCTTTTTTGATGACACTCTTCTATTTAACAAGTTATCTCTATTGGAAGCCAAACAAGTTAAATAGGTCCTTGACAAGTACTCATTAGTTTTTGGTCAAAAGATAAATGCAGAAAAGTTAAAGATTTATATCTTAAACACTCCTGATGATCTTAAAAAGAAAATAGTGAGAATATTGGGCTTTCAGGAAGCAACATTACCTTGTACTTACTTGGGGATTCCCTTTTATAAAGGATCCAATAAAGCTTGCTACTGGGATAAGGTAATTGACAGATGCAAATCAATAATCTTAATTTGGAAAGCTAGGTGGTTGTCTTTGTCAGGAAGAATTATGTTAATCAAATTAGTTTTAGCATCAATTCCCAACTACTTCCTAGTTCTTCTTAAAGCTCCTTCTTTTGTACTCTTTGAAATTGAAAATATAATAAGATATTTTCTTTGGAAAGGAAATATTGATGAGTGGAAAAAAGTGCCTTTGATGTCTCTTGAAGGTTTGGCAAAAGGAAAGAAACAAGGAGGGGTAGAAATTCAGAATCTTTCTTGGAGAAACAAAGCATTTGGGGCCAAATGTGTCTAGAAAATGTATTCAAATCAGAGGCTAAATGGTCTAAATTTTTGCAAACCAAATATTTGGACAATGAAAACCCAACAATAATTTTCACAGTGATAGACCCTCCAAAAGGGTCTGTATTTGGAATTTCATTTTAAACAAGAGTCTCATCACCATTTACTCATCCTGGGAGGTAAATAATGGAAAAAATGTAAAGTTTTGGGAAGATTCATGGAATAGAAATCCTCCTTTGTCAGAGAATCAAGATCTACATGAGGTAGGAGAAATTCTATCTCAAGCTTGGGGTGAAATTTTTTTAGATTATGTGTTGTCTTCAAGTTCTATAATGAGGAAATTAGTGTGGAAAAGTCCATCAAGCAATCTTTTGAGTGCACAACAATCTGATCTTTACAGTAAGGTTATGAAGGAAAGAATAGTTTATTTATCTAACAAACCTAATAAAATAATATGGGCAACATCAAAAGTAGGATCATATTCTATCAAGGAAGGATATGTAGTCCTAACCCAATCTAAAAATAGCTCGCAACCCCAACGTGCCTTTTATTTTTGTTGGAACAATAAAGTCCTGCCAAAAGCAAGAAGTTTTGCATGGCTTGAAGTATAGAAGAGAATTCTAACAAGTGATCATCTAGCCAAGCTGAAGATTGTAGGTGTCCTGTATGTGAAGTAGCATTTGAAATAGTAGTCTAGTGTAGCTTTGCTAATTTATGTTGGAATTTTATTTAGAACAAGTTAGAACTCTCTAAGATTTGGGATCTATTCCAAATGTTGTTATACCAATCATCATTTTTTTCTATTGTCCCAGTGCTTGCTATTTGGAACCGCTAGTGGGAAAGAAACATGAGAATTTTTAGAAAAAAAATCTCCCAAATAGTATTGGACAATGATAAACCTATCATATCAAATTACCATTTGATTCACTGAAGGTTGATAGACCCTCCAAAAGGGTCTAGTTCTATTTGGAATTTCATTTTAAACAAGAGTCTCATCACCAAATTTACTCATCCTGGGAGGTAATATAATGGAAAAAATGTAAAGTTTTGGGAAGCATTCATGGAATAGAAATCCTCCTTTGTCAGAGAATCAAGATCTACATGAGGTAGGAGAAATTCTATCTCAAGCTTGGGAGTGAAATTTTTTTAGATTATGTGTAGTCTTCAAGTTCTATAATGAGGAAAGTAGTGTGGAAAAGTCCATCAAGCAATCTTTTGAGTGCACAACAATCTGATCTTTACAGTAAGGTTATGAAGGAAAGAATAGTTTATTTATCTAACAAACCTAATAAAATACTATGGGCAACATCAAAAGTAGGATCATATTCTATCAAGGAAGGATATGTAGTCCTAACCCAATCTAAAAATAGCTCGCAACCCCAACGTGCCTTTTCTTTTTGTTGGAACAATAAAGTCCTGCCAAAAGCAAGAAGTTTTGCATGGCTTGAAATATAGAAGAGAATTCTAACAAGTGATCATCTAGCCAAGCTGAAGATTGTAGATCCTTTCAAGTGTCCTGTATGTGAAGTAGCATTTGAAATAGTAGATCACTTATTTCTACAGTGTAGCTTTGCTAATTTATGTTGGAATTTTATTTAGAACAAGTTAGAACTCTCTAATCCTCTGCCAAACACAATTTGGGATCTATTCCAAAGTTGGTCGTTGTTATACCAATCATCATTTTTTTTCAAGTATATGGTATATTGTCCCAGTGCTTGCTATTTGGAACCGCTAGTGGGAAAGAAACATGAGAATTTTTAGAAAAAAAATCTCCAGTTGAGTTGATAACATTGAAAATTGAAAAGGCAGTATCAGAAGGTGTTAATTCATGCATGCAGAAGGAGAATGCAATTAACTCATTATTCATAAGTTGGGATAATTCTATCTTAAAGAATTGGAAAGATATCAAATTACCATTTGATGGAAACCAAATAAAAAATAGTACCCTGAAGGTTGATAGAACATTAGTAAAATGGTCTCCGCCTCTGAAAGATTATGTAAAACTAAACTTCGATGGGGCATCTAAAGGATCTTTAGGTAGTTCAAGATTAGGCATTTGTATTAGAAATTCATCAAGAATAGTCTTGGCATCCTCCTCTTTCCATTTGGAACAAGGCACAAACAATAGTGCAGAAGCTCAAGCATTGTTATTGGGTTTGGAAACAAAAATTCAAATGGTGTTCTCAAATCTTCACATAGAAGGGGATTCATTGATAATTATCAATGCTTGTAGGCAAAGGAAAATCCATAATTGGAACTTAAGCTACATACTACATAAAGCATGGGAATTAGTAGATATGTTTGAAGCTTCAATAATCTCTCACACCTATAGGGAAGGGAACAAAGTAGCAGACTTTCTTGTAGGGTTAGGGAGTGAAAAGACAAAGATTAGGGCTATTAATAATTTAAGTGAATTAAATGTCTTCCCACAATTAATTTAACTTATAAATCAAGATGCCAAGGGTGTATAATTCAAGCTTATTATGTTCCTTTTGTCAAGTAAGGGTTTTAAATCAAAGATCTTAGGTAGATAGAAAAATATCAAGAAAATAGTAGGGTTATCAAAATTCCTTAATCTGCACACTTAAATATATGAGCAATATACAGGTGTTGCACATTTCCTATTGTTGTCAGCAAAAATTTCCACCGTGGACAATGAATGGGAAGACATTGTTGAGTTAGTTTTAAAACATGTGTATTCAAGCCGAATGAAGTAATGATGGTTTTGAAATTATCAACGGTACTCCCATCAATTTCAAAGGACAATTTGCGTCAGCCTCATTTCACTCATCTCACCTGAAGATTTCGGTGTTCGAACAAATATTCAAAATCTTTCATTTGGATAACTTGCCTAAATTTATTTTTGTGCTAAAGGTACATAATAATCATGACTGGTAGTGCAGAGATAGCCATAAAATTCTCAAAATTTCTTGGCTTTTGTTTACACGAGCCACTATTAATGAGCAATAGATCAAATTTAATAATCCTGTCCTTTGCACTCATATTCATCATGAAATAATATTATGTCATTGAAAAAAGGAAATATTAAAAAGGAACCTGAAACATTTCTTTCGCACAAATGAAATTTGATTCACAAAGTCTAGTTAAAGCATCGTGTTTTTCTGAAAGCTAGGTGTTGTAGTTGGTTCTTCTAGTAGCAGGAAAATGGTTCTTTTCCCTTGGAACTTTAGGGTATCATTGCCAGTTAAGTCATGGGAAAGACCAATTGAGGGATTTATAACCCATGATATCCTCAAAATTATGTTCAAAATGGATAGTGCTAGGGTTGAAGAAAGCATTTGAATAATCCTGGGAGTCGAGGTTGTTGGAAAAACAAGGACAACCAACTAAGAGGGGGGGTGAATTAGTTGTCACATAATAATAAAATTTTCAAACTTAACTTAATCTCAAAAATGATGAATAATCAATTAACCATAAATAATTAAAACATCAAAGAGACAGAGAACACCAAGATTTTTTTGTGGAAACCCTATCAGGGGAAAAACCACGGTGGATGTTAGTCCACAAGATTATACCCTATTAAAAGTATAATGAAATCAATAAAGGGGAATGCACATGCATTCAGACACACTTCCTAGAGCTCACTACTCAATTACAGAAGGGGCTCACTACCCAACAATACAAGATAGGATTAAAATATAGAGGGTATGAACTAAAAAAATAGCTTATGTACAAGCCTAATTATAGTTCCAATTAAGCACAAAAAACTCCTTCACAAACTACTTCACACTTCGCTCGATCTTCTTCACACTCTGCTCTGCAATCAAATGATATTCATACATACACACATAAGAGCACAACCAACACATGAAACACCTTTTCTACACACTACATCAATGAAACAATCACTCTTATATATCTACTACATGAGATTTTATCAATAACTTGGTCGGCTGGGAAAATAAAACATATTTTCAATGTCGACCCAAATTTACAAATAAATTTTCAATGTGAATCAACCAAGGTCGGCCACAACATAGTGGGGACCCAATTTCACAAATCCAACACAAAAGGACTTCAATTAATTCCTCCTCGAAGATCCACAACATGCTACCACCAACATGTCAGCCAAGAACAAGAAAAACTGAACATACATAGGAAAAATTTCTGACCACAAGCACACTGATCAATGTGGATGTACCACAAAGATAGAGCATGATCTAGAAGCATACAAGATCACCAAGAAATAATAGAGAAACATTTGCAACAATTGAGATTTCCAAAATCACACAAACTTCACTTAGGAACACTGATAGAGACCACAATAGCACTGTTAGACCACAACATGACCAAATCTATATGTAGACCTCTGAAAATTCTGGTAGATGATCTAGATACACTCAATAGAAAACCATTTAATCTACAAAAATTGAACTTCAACGTAAAGAACAAGACACCTTCATGACTTGCATAGTTCCACTAGAAACCTGGAACACTTTCCTTTACAATTTTCTCAATATCCTCGACATATACAACCTCTAATACACCAAATGCTAATAGTGTTGACATTAATGACAACCACATATCAACAACAACACATCCAAAACATCCAACAATATCCCCCTTTGGCCATGATGGCAACACATGATGTGAAAAATACCATCAACCCAACACACTTGCTTTCCCTTTGGTTTTGACTCTTCTCAATTTCTCTTTGACCCTTGAAAGGATTTTTTCATATTGCACTTCTCCCCCTTTGACATCAATGGAAAAGGTAACCATGACCTTTCCATATACATGCTCTAAACCACATATTTGCACATCTGACTACTCCCCCTGAGTAGCAGCCACAGGAACATCAATTCGAATAAGAATATAGCAATCTAGCTCACAGATTGATGCAAGTAAATTCATCTCTTAGTTCTTATCAGGAGGGTTAATTACCCCTAACATTACTCTGAGATACTCAAAAGTATCCTTCAGAAATGGTTTAGTAAAGATGTCTGTAGTATGCTCTTTGGTAGGAACATACTCCAATTTGACTTCTTTCTCATTCTATTTCTCCCTCAAGAAGTGAAACTTGATTGATATATGTTTAGTCTTAGAGTGCAGTACCAAATTCTTTGAAATATTTATTGCACTTGAATTGTCGAAGTATATGGCAATAGGATCTTCATATATCACCTTGATATCTTTCAACATCTGTTTCATCCATATCACTTGAGTACAATTTTTTGCAACAACAATATATTATGCTTCATCAGTAGATAGAGAAATGGAATTCTACTTCTTTCTCAACTAGGATACCAACTTCTTCCCTAGGAAGAAAGCACCACCACTAGTACTTTTCATGTCATCTACATCTCCGGCCCAATCCACATCAGTATATGCACTCAAAGTGAGATCATCATCCTTTGGATACCAAAGTCCAAAGTCAACTGTTCCTTTCAAATATCTGAAGATTCTCTTAACAACAGTCCATGTGATTCTTCTGGATCAGCCTAAAATCTGGCAACCATACATACAACATTCATAATATCTGGTCTAGTCTAGGTTAAATAAAGCAATCCACTGATCATTGACCTATATCTAGTTTGATTCACCTTAGGAGAATCATCATTCTATGTTAGCTTACATCTGGTCACCATGGGAGTACCAACAGACTTTGATTCTTCAATCCCAAATTTCTTCAATAGCTCTCACATATTTGGACTGAGATATGAATATCCCCTTGTCTAACTGGGTCACTTGCAATCCTAGAAAGAACTTCATCTCTCCAATCATACTCATCTCAAATTCACCCTTCATCTCATCAGAAAACTTCATACATAAAATGTCATCTCCTCCAAAAATGATGTCATCAACAAAGAATTCTATAATTAACTCTTTATCATGATCCAATTTAAAATATAAGTTGCTATCAACAGTACCTTTAGTGAATCCAATCTTTAGTAAGTATTTTTCCAATCTAGAATACCAGGCTCTGGGGGCTTGCTTGAGTCCATATAAAGCTTTCTTTAGGCAGAAAATCATATCTTCCTTGTCAATTAGCTAAAATCCATTTGGCTGTTCAATGTATACTTCTTCTAGTTCTCCATTCAGAAATGCTGACTTCACATCCATCTGATAGACTTTATAGTACTTGTATACAACATAAGAAATAAATAATCTAATAGCTTTGATTCTTGCGATAGGGGAAAAAGTTTCTCCAAAATCAACACCTTCCATCTGAGAATACCCTTTACATACTAGTCTTGCTTTATTTCAGACCACTTCACATGGTTCATTCAACTTGTTCCCAAACACCCATTTAGTACCAATCACATTTTTTTCTTTAGGTCTAGGAACCAGTATCCACGTGTCATTCTTTTCAATTTGTGTTAGCTCTTCCTTCATAGCTTCCATCCAGTGTTCATCTTGGCAGGCTTCAGTGACATTTTTAGGTCCAATCTTGGAAATCAGGCAACACTCTTCTACAATATTTCTTCTAGTTTGCACTCCTTTATTCTTATCTCCTATAATTTGGCTTTCATAATGGTTTAGCTTTACATACCTAGGAGTTTTGGGACTTTTACAAACTTCTGGTTCTTCTGATCTTCCTTCTGCACTTGCACTTGTCTCTGCTTCCTAACTACCTTGATTTACCAAAATGAATTGAGGTTGCTTTACCAAAAAAACTAGAACATATGGAACATATGGCACAATTTGAAGTTGATTCTATGTCTGAACATTATTCTCTTTGTTTGTATTGTCTTCATTTGAATCACATCCATAATATTTGGATGATTTGACAAAATCCTCATCAACTCTAACATTTGCACTCTCAACCATCTTTCCTAGTCTTCTGTTATAGCATCGGTAGGCCTTGATCTTAGTAGAGTAACCTAAAAAGATTCCTTCATCGCTTCTTGCATCAAACTTGCCTATATCATCATCTCTCTTGATATAAAATTTGCTTCCAAAGATCTTGAAATACTTAACAGTAGGCTTGTAACCAAACCATAGCTTAAAAGGGGTCTTACTAGAATTGCCATTAACATTTACCTGATTTAAAGTATACACAACAGTGCTTACAACTTCACTCCAATAGATCTAGAGAAAATTTCCTTCTATCATGATTGTTCAAGCAACATCCAAAATTGTTCTATTCTTTCTTTCTGCAACTCCATTCTGTTGAGGGGTTCGGGGAGCAGATAACTATCTTTTGATTGCATGTTCTTCACAAAAAGATTTGAACTCCTTGGAGGTGAACTCACCACCTCTGTTAGATCTTAAACACTTTATTTTAGACCTTTCTCATTTTCTGCCATAGCCTTGAAACTTTTGAACTTTTCCAATGCTTCACATTTTTCTCTTAAGAAGGAAACCCATATCATTCTAGAGTAATCATCAATGATTAACATAAAGTAACTTTCTCTATGAATACTTCTGACTCTAGAGGGTCCATAGAGGTTAGTATGTAGCAGCTCCAAAAAGTCATTTGAATGAAACTGTTTGCTCCGGAAGGAGACTCTAGTTTGTTTACCCATCTAACATTCCTTACAAATTGTGTTAGCGGGCTTCACTAACTTAGGTAGATCTCTTACTGCTTGAGTGGAACTTACCTTGACAATGTTATCAAAATTTACATGACACAACCTCCTGTTGATGATGTTTTCTACACAACAACAACTCAGACAAAATATAATATCCTATCTCTCTTGAAAGGTAAATCTCTATTAGCAAGCCTTAAGAGATAACCCAAGCTCTCTAATGTCAGGTCTTAACAATGCATAAACAACTTAGTGATAAATGTGAAAATGTTGGTAATCACAAAGGGACCTTACTACAAGCCAATACTGAATCTTGAACTTATCAAATCTAGCAATATGATGATACTTCAATCCTAAATCTAACTCAAATGATAAAGAAATAACAAAAGATTAGGGTTTCAGAGAGATTCCTAAATTTAACTACTCCTAAGATCAACAATTCAAATGATGAAATACTTGAAATGGACCAATCCCTCATAAACTAATTCCTTCTTAACCTAGATAAACCTGCAATCTCACAGAAATAGTCTTCTTATAAAGTGTTAAAGATTTTCAGATCATGAACATTCATACAACCCAATTGCAATTGAAATGAATAAATCTCCACAATTGAACTAAGCACAATGAATATAAAGGTCCAGGCTAACTTTGCAAAGCAACTAACAACTAGCTACAAAAAGTATGGACTAGGGATTGCTGCAAACATTTCAAGCATCAAATCAAAAACACTATTGAATTAGATCTAAATCTAAATCTAACATATATCTAATAACCTTGAGCAATTTGAAAGATAGAATCACAAGAACCATGCAAGATAAGTCAACACAAAAGAGATCACTAGAAAATCACAATGTCTTCAATTGTATTGAATCACCAAATTTCAGAAACAATTCCAATGTTCTATTACAACACTTGCTCAGAAATTGACTAACTTCTAACTCTGCTCTACCTAATTCGATTTTGTAGCAAAATTATCTCTATCTGTGTATATCTTACAAATCCCAAAATTCTAAGCATGTTGTTAGTAAAGAATCATCATAGCTAAAACAAGTTGGGCCAATTAATGTTTACAATAATAAATGGCCATAAAATAGGTCGACCCAAGGAGAATTCAAAATAAAACAAATTGGCATTAAATGCTTGAACTCAATCCAAGTCAGTCTGGGATCTTCAATGCAATTCAAACCAATGCACAAGTTCCAATGCAACCCTGTATTAACTGCTTCCTTCCATTCTTATCCTGAGCGCACCTCACCAAGTCAGCCAAGAGGGGGAGTATCTGGTATTTTGAATTTCCTTTCCATAGATTCAATTTCATCTCTAGAATTTCCTTAACGACCCAGTTAAATTAAGCCAACACTCAACAAAAACCACCATTAATACCCATTATAACATAAAGATCAAGGTTAGCGCATTATCAGTAATCTATTCGTCATTCAAACAAATCCGAGCAAAGATCGAAATGAACCCAGAAACATCATTAAAGTGCAATCTACACAGTTCAGGATTTCAAGCCAACCATAGAATCTAGGCCAGAAAGGAATTTCGGGGAAATCTAGGCTAGGTGGATTCTAGTGGAAACAACATGAAAACACCCATAAGTATCATAATCCAAACATTATCAACCAAGAAACAACATGAGAGATATTAAGATAGCCCAAATTAAACATAAAATGCATAGTCATTTGTTAACAAATCATGCTATCTCATAATTCTTCGTTTTCCACCAAATTCCAGAGAAATCCGCATGGGACAGATTTCTGTGAATGAAGTGATAGACAATAGATTTTGGAAAAACAAAGGAACAAAGCACTTTTAGGAAAATCTGGAGGGAGAGGAAATCCGCAAAGTGTGCAAAACTCCAAAAAACTACAAAATTCGGGAAAAATAGGAGAAAACGGAAAGTCAAGAAAATCTGCCAGCGCAGGAAAATCTCGAAGCTGAAAGAAAACCTGAGTATCGGCAATCTCACACAATCTCACTCAAATTGATCGAAGATCAAAAATTTGAGGACCCTGGGCATGGAACCAGCTTAACCTGAACCTCCTACATATCTTCTTTGAATTCTAGGTTCATTCAAAAGTAAATTAAGATGAAACGATGACGCCCTAGGCATGAAACTCTAAATTTTTTAACCATTAGCGCACAAAGCAAGCTTGGGACATAGATAACAGCCCACAAGTAAGCTATCTTTAGATGCAAATGAATGAACAAACGCATAACTTACTTGGGAAACCATAAATAAAGCAATATCACATACCATGAATAAGATGTCAGTCGACTCTAGCAAAGACAAACAACAATTTTGAACGCCCAAGCAAGCAACAACGATGAAAACGCCAAGGGAATCACAACTAGATCAATAATTCACAAATTCAGTATGCCACAATACACCAAGTACCCCAGGATCAAATATCCCAACCCAAGAGGATGCAAATGATAAATCATAATGGCATAAACCTCAAAAATCAACCATATTCAGAAAACTGATAGCAAGACAGAATTCTGGAAAAATCTGGCCTAGGCAGAATTTCGCGAAGGCTAGAAATCTCTGAACCACGGTGTAAAGCAGACTGAGCTAGACTTCGAGTGAAATCCAAGAAAATCCGGATGGGGCAGAAAATCCTGAACCTAGGTAAAAACTCAAACTTGGCCCAAAACTTAAGATTTTCAATATGCAACTTAGGGAGAACGCTTAGGCAAGCAGGATAAATGTTTAAGCTCATGCCAAGGCAATGCAAATCCCCAAAATCAAAGGGACAAATCAAAAAGAGCAAAAGAAAAAGAGGGTCCCTTCTTCCAGCGAGGCATGTGTGCAAAAAATGCACAACAAATGGCGACCCTGCTAGGGAAATGCTCCAAAGCATTTGATGATGGACAAGAATCATGAACCCAAAATCTTTGGTTTCGATCCCACTATCAGAAAAAAAAATTCAAAATGCAAGATTAAAGAATTAGAACCATAGGTGGACTGAACCTTCCATAGACTGAAAATCCAAGTGTGTGTACATGAGTTCATTTCCCTCCTTGAGCTATTGCAGAAACCAAGTTCAGTCAGAACAGGCTACGTAAAGATTCTAACTCCAAAAGCAACCTAGATAAAGCCTTGCTGCTAGTTAGGCGTCTATAGCCCCGATGAGGTTATCGTTGTGACTCTCCCGAACATAGCTCTATTGCTAGCCAGGAATCCATAGCCCCGATAGAGATATTCAGATACCCCTGATAAGTTGAATTCATTCTTTTGATTTTCAATATTTTCTCTTTTCTTCTTTTTTTGATATTCTTTTCTTTTCATTTTTTCTTTTCAACTTGTGAACAATAAAGTTCACACTCAGGGATGAGAACCATAGTGGCACTGAAGAAAAAGTAAGATTTTTCACCTGACAAGACCTCACAAAGATCCTACCACAACCTCAGGATTTTTAAGATGTATAAGAGATATAAGATTTCAAAATACTTCAAATTCAAATCAAACCAGTGACCCATCTTCCTTAATTCAAACATTTAGACTGCATGACGATAACAAAGACCTCAACCATCCTTTCAAGACACAGGATTAAAGTTCATCAAGGAAATACTCAGAACAATCCCAGACAAAGAATATTTTCTATGCAGGTGCAACACATCTAGAAGAAAAAAAGAAGACCTCCAAAGCAAAATCAGAGCAAAAACACAAAACTGAAAGAAAACCTATACTAACCAAAGCAAAGCAAAGCAAAAAAAAAAGGAAACCTAATCTAACCAAAGCAAAAAAAATCAGACAAAACAAAAAGAAAACCTAATCTAACTAAAGAAAAAGAAAGCAAAGCATAAAGGAAAACCTACTCTAATTATGTACAGGATAAGAGCTGAAAACAACTCAAGACTAGAAATAATGCTTCAAATACTTCCCATTGACAGGCAGTGGGATATCCTCCCCAGTGAGAGTTTTCAAGTGGAAAGCATTATCTCCCAGGATCTCTGAAATCTGGTAAGGGCTAAGCCAAAGTTTGTCAAATTTACCATGCTCCCCTTTATGGTCATGGGCTTTATCCCAGTATAGAACCAAGTCAGAAATCCTAAAGGCTTTTACCTTGGCTCTTTTATCAAACCACCTTTTGACTACACCCTGATGTTTAGAAAATTTTTCTAAGGCTTCATCTCTTCTTCCGTCAAGGTGTAACAATTCTTGCAGATGGGCCTCATGCCTGTTTCCTTCATCATAATATTCATTAATGAACTGTAAAGTGGGGATCCTTAATTGAATTGGAAATACAGGTTCCAAACCATATACAAGATGATAAGGGGAGGTTCCTATGGAAGTCTTATGTCTGGTATGATCTGCCCACAAAGAAAATCTAAGTTGAGTGTGCCAATCCTTGGGATTCTTCTCTAGTAACTTATAAATGACTGTTAAAAGGTTTTTATTGGAAGACTCAGCCAAACCATTACCTTGTGGATAGTAATTAGATGCAAAATTTATTATAACCCCATGATCAAAGACCCAATTAGAAAATTTCAATGATGCAAATGCAGGACCATTATCACAAACTAAAGATAAAGGACATCCAAAGCGATTGATAATACCCGATTCAATGAAATCAATTACCACCTCATAATTACATTGTTTGCATGCAAGAGCTTCAGTCCATCATGTAAAGTAATAAGTAATGGTGAGAATATACTTGTGACCAGCAAAAGAAGTGGATTGATGGGACCTATGAAGTCCATCCCCCACTATGCAAAAGGTTTTACCTCAAAGACTGGCTGGAGTGGAAGAGCTGCATACTTCTCTTTGGTTGCTACAGTCTGGCATACATGGCAAATTCTGACATGACTGTGTGTATCTTTGAACAATGTAGGCCAATAATAACCAGCCCTTAGAATTTGGTTTGCAGTAGAATGTGCAGATCCATGTCCAGTACCATATCTATCATGAAATTCGGCCATGACTCTTTCACCCTCCTATTGTCCCAAGCACCTCAGGTAGATACCCTCATGATTTTTCTTATATAGAACAGCTCCCTTCAGCATGAAACTGTCACTCCTCAAACGTAATGCTCTTCTTTGTACTACATTCAGATGGTCAGGACATCTTTGAGTCAAGAGATAATGAACAATATCATCATACCATTCGCCAGGAGAAACATCTTCTAGATTGTAATGTTGAGCTGGAAGATCAGGGCCCATTTCTGCCATTTTCTTTGTAAGTCCTTCCCCTCTTACTAGCTTCATGGGATAAATCTCAATATCGTACTCCTGTAACATAGTTACCTACTTAGCTCTACGCTCTCCTAGCTCATTCTACATCAACAACAACTTGATAGCAGGATTTGGAACTATTGCAAACACTTTGTTTCTGAGGATATAATGCCTAAATTTCTTCATAGCTCTGGCCAAGGCATAGGCCTACTTTTCCACATTTGGGTACCTCAATTCCACATCTTTCAATGGTGCACTCATGAATGCTATGGGATGTTCATTTCCTTGATCATACTTTTGAGTCAACATAGCAGCAAAGGAATGATCAGAAGCAAACAAATATATATAGAATGGCTTAGCATAGTTTGGACTCACCAAAACCGGAGCTTCAACAATAGCCCTCTTTATCTCTGAAAATGCTTCCTTAGCTTCTACACTCCATTCAACTTTGGCCTCGTGCTTCAACATTGCATTAAGTGGCTTGACTATTTCTGTGAATCCAATGATGAACTTCCTTACAAAGTTGATCTTTCCAAAGAATGACTTCATTTATTTCTTGCTAGCAGGTGTCAGGATCTTGAGTATCACTTCACTCGTTCAGGATCAATGGAAATTCATTTCTCTAAAATAACATGCCCCAACAAATTTCCTTCCTGTAACTCCAAAGATGCATTTCTTTGGATTAAGAGATATACTGAATTCCCTGCACTTTTGCAACACTTTGCACAGATGTGTGGTATGGTCACCTCTCTTCTTGGAAAAGACTGTCAGATCATCCATATAAATAATTATGCACTTACCAATTATGTCCTTAAACACAATATCCATGGCTCTCTGAAATTTAGCTCCAACATTAATCAAACCGAAGGGCATTCTTCTGTAGGAAAAAGTGCCCCACTTGGTGGTGAAAGCAGTCTTATGCCTATCTTCATACTGTACCATAACTTGGTTGTATCCTAAATATCCATCCAAGAAAGACATCATCTGAGATACATTGACAATCTGAAGTACTTCATCCAGTGAAGGTACTAGATAATTATCCTTTTCTGATGCTCTGTTGAGGTTCCTAAAATCTACACACAACTTGATTTCACCATTCTTTTTCCTTACATGAACTAGGTTCACAAACCAAGTTGAATGTCTGACTGAAAATATGATTCTTGCAGATAAAAATTTCTATACTTCCTTCTGTATTATAGGTTCTAGTAAGGCATCAATTGGCCTTTGCCTCTGTCTAAAAGGTTTTGCTCCTGGATTGAGAGGGATAGTGTGAGTTATAATTTATGTGTCATAGGTCTTCAAGTCTTCATAACTCCAGGCTATCACATCCTGATATCTATGTAATGCATCAATTATGCCTTTCCTCTCTTCTGGAGTGCATACTTTACCAATGAAGATATTCTTGACATCCTCATGAGTTCCGATATTATGCTTTTCACATTGTCCACTGATGGAATCCTTCCTGGCATCTTGTTCATGATCTCTGACCTTGTCCAAATCAAAAATTCTTTCTAATTGCACCATTCCTCTAGGAATAGTATTAGTCTTCAGATTAATTACCCCTTCCAAATCCATCTCTACTTCTTGGAGTTTAGTTTCATCAATAATTTGAAAAGAAAAGACATCTGAGCTTGTGATAAAATCTAAGATATGTTTATCATCTTCAAATACCTGGAAGTTAGTGACATTGTTAGGCACTGAAAGTACTGGGGTCAGCTCCACTGTAAACTTCTTCAATCCAAAAAGAGATAGAGGTTGTAATGTACTAGCTACCTGAGCAAGAGAATATGCCATTTGATTCTTATTGCGTGGTATTAACTGAATGTTGAAGGAATCAAACCCTTCAATAAGGTCCCATACTCTATGTCTATAATTGGTCATTCTTCTGTCATGACAAGAGTACTGTCTCCTAACTTGCTTAACCACTAACTCAGAATCCCCAAAAACTTGCAAAATCTAAACCTTTTTCTTTAATGCCATTAACAACCCATGGACCAAAGCCTCATATTCTGCTACATTATTCGTACAATGAAATTGAAGTCTATGAGAAGAAAAGAATGTCTTACCTTTTGAACTGATTAGCTCAAATCCTGCTCCAGCTCCTTGCTTTAATTTGGATCCATCAAATCTTAAATTCCAACAACCAACAACTGCAAAATTCCTTGTTGTATCTCTTGCACTGTTGCTATTGGAAGGTTCCTCAGAAAGCATCACTTTCTTCTCCTTAGGGTCTTCTTGGACATTCTCAATATTAATTTTGACTACTGGAGTGGGGTTGATATATTGTTGCACTTGCTCCACTACAATTTGACATAAGCAACAATCTAGCTCAGAGTGAGAGGCATTATGAACCCTACACCAATTTGGCAAAAGAAAATCTCTGAAATTCATTTCTCTACCCAACTGAATCTAATCCTCAATGCACTTCTGAATGAATTCCTTGAAATTATCTAGTAAACTGAGCTAACTTTCTTCAAGATCATCTTCATCTTTAACCCGTTCCACCAAGGCTTTAGTACTACTGGACTCTGTTGTAAGGTCAATAGGTGTTGTGTGGAACATAAGGACTTCCTCCACATCTAACTCCTCAAAAGGGGCTGCAAGCACATAGTTACCCATACTTACTTTAGATATGAGAATTTCATTAGAGGTGTTCTGATATTCTATAATCATGTACTTCATCCTAGGTTCTCTTTCAATTCTAATCTAGTTTGGCACTCCCTTCCAAGGAAGCCACATGTGAGAGTTATCAGTTGATACATATCCATTCAAGGCCCTGGTAAATTCTCTTCCCAGAATTAGGCCATAAGCATCAAGTATATCAGCTACCTGTATATTGATAACTTGTTGAATCCTAGGTTCAGAAGCAACCTGCATATGAATCATGTTTAATACCCCTACAACATTAACTTCAGTTCTATCCAATTTTGTAACTTTCTTTTGAGAATCAGCAAGAGTAATACCCAAAGCTCAAAAAATACCAAAGGACATTACATTGGTGGAAGCACTTGAATCTAACAAGCAATTGTGCAAGTGCTTACCAGATATGCAGATAGAAATCAGGAAAGGAGGAGTCTCTATTTTCCCTTGAAACAGAGTTAAGGGAGTATCTACTTGAGCAACCTGAGTTCTATCCTTCTCTTTTCCCTTATCTCCAGGAGGCACATGAACTTGATTATGAGTCTTATTTTTCCTTCCTACTATTTGAGAGCTAGATACTTTATTGATACTTTCACTAACTTATCTATCTTGTGATATGGAATTTTCATTATAAGCTCCTAGAACTACATTCCTAATGGTTGGAACTCTCAATAACTCAAATGAAGAGAGACTTACCTTTAGCTTCTTGAGCTCTTCTGTGACATATATGGCCAATTGTTCTTCACTCAGATCAACATGGGTCTCTTTTGGATAGTCCACCACCCTATCTTTGCTTGCTTCAACACTTCTTCCTTTTGGCATGTCCATCTGTGCTTGTCCTTCCTTTGACAGATACTACTTAGACACATGAGGGTATAACAGATTATTGTTGGCATTAGGATCTAGAGGAGTGGCGAAGTTGTTTGGAGGGATGGAGGTGGTGAAGGGGCCTCCAGCCTATGGATGTCTCTGTGGTAGGTCTCTCAAATCATACTTCTTAACAGGCCTCTGGAAAGTCTGTACCTCCTCAATATAAGCTTCTTCTTCATCCAAGGGGCCATTGTCATTCACTGGATTTTCATCAAACAACTATGAAATCTCATCTCCATTGCACACTTGATCTACCTCTTCCTTGAGATGGTCTGATTCTTCAGGCACATTGTCTTTGCTCTGTGGAAAAGGAGCATGATTTAGTACCAACACTGGTGAATCATAGGGAATAGATGGCACCATTTCCTGACTACCTGAATTGTTCTCTGCTTCATTTTGGAAGATTGAAGCTGCTATCTGGAACTCTTGAAAATCTAATTCAAAATGTTGACTTGTTTCACAAAGCCTACACCATTCTGATAAAGCAACTTAAGCTAAATATACACCACTAGGAGGCTTCTCTTGGTTGACTGGCTAATGACTGGTTGATCCAATGGGGTAGGGACTCACCCATTTTTAGGCCTTGAATTCCAAGTCTCATTCTGTCTAGGTGGCTATCTCCTATCAAACCCTTGTCTGCCAACTTGCCCTCTATCAAAGTTTTGGCCTGAGGATTGTCCTTTATCATAATTTTTCCCTCTATCATTATATCCTCTGTCATTGTTATATCATCTTTCGTTGTTGTATCCTTTGTCATGTTTATATCCTCTTTCATTACTATATCCTCTTTCAGGATGTTTCCCTCTATAAAAGTGTTGTCCTTATTGATTTTCTTGATTTTCTCTACTTTGATTGGACTACATATTTCTCTAAGAAACTTGCAACTGACTGTTCCGGTTCCTCAAGTAAGTCACCTCCATATTTAGCTTCTTCACTTGTTCAAGGTTAGCCCATTATCAGTAATGTATTCGTCATTCAAACAAATCTGAGCAAAGATCGAAATGAACCTAGAAACATCATTAAACTGCAATCTACATAGTTTGGGATTTGAAGCCAACCGCGGAATCCAAGCCAGAAAGGAATTTCAGGGAAATCCAGACCAGGCGGATTCCAGTGGAAACGACATGAAAACACCCATAAGTATCATAATCCAAACATTATCAACCAAGAAACAACATGAGAGATCTTAAGATAGATCAAATTAAACATAAAATGCATAGTAATTCGTTAACAAATCATGCTATCTCACAATTCTTCGTTTTCCACCAAATTCTAGAGAAATCCGCACAAGACGGATTTCCGCGAATGAAGTGATAGCCTACAGATTTCAGAAAAAAAAAGGAATGAAGGACTTTCAGGAAAATCCAGAGGGAGCGAAAATCCATGAAGCATGCAAAACTCCAGAAAACTGTGAAATTCAAGAAAAATAGGAGAAAATAGAAAGTCAGGAAAATCCTTCAGTGCAGGAAAATCTCGAAGCTGAAAGAAAACTTGAGTATCAAAAATCTCACACAATCTCACTCAAATTGATCAAAGATCACAAATTTGAGGACCCTGGGAATGGAACCAGCTTAACCTGAACCTCCTACAAATCTTCTTTGAATTCTAGGTTCATTCGAAAGCAAATTAAGACGAAACGACGATGCCCTAGGCATGAAACCCTAATTTTTTTAACCATTAGCACATAGAGCAAGCTCGAGACACAGATAATGAACCACAAGTAAGCTATCTCTAGATGAAAATGAATGAAAAAACTCATAACTTACTTGGGAAACCATAAATAAAGCAATATCACATACCATGAATAAGATGCCAGTCGACTCTAGTAAAGACATACAACAATTTCAAACTCCCAAGCAAGCAACAACGATGAAAATGCCAAATGAATCATAACTAGATCAATAATTCATAAATCCAATATGCCACAACATGCCAAGTACCCCAGGATCAAATATCCCAACCCAAGAGGACATAAATGATAAATCATAATGGCATAAACCTCAAAAATTAACCATATTCAAAAAATCGACGGCAAGATGAAATTCCAAAAAAATCCGGCCTAGGCAGAATTCCACGAAGGCCAAAAATATTTGAACCACGGTGTAAAGCAGATCTAGCCAGAATTCGAGTGAAATCTGAGAAAATCTAGACAAGGCAGAAAATCCTGAACCTGGGTAAAAACCCGAACTTGGCCCAAAACTTAAGATTTTCAATATGCAACTTAGGGAAAATGCCTAGGCAAGCAGGATAAACGTTTAAGCTCATGCCAAGGCAATGACAATCCCAAAAATCAAAGGGCCAAATCAACAAGAGAAAAAGAAAAAGAGGGTCCCTGCTTTCAGCGGGGCGTGTGTGCAAAAACTGCACAACACCTCCTATGCCACAACCAACTTTCATCTATTTGAGCAATTAGACAACTCCCATTAGTAGTATTCGGGTGAAAAATATTACCTTTTGTCTGTTTACTAGTACAATCATATTTCCAGAACTTCCACGTATCTTGCATCTTCCATCTTTGAATTGTAGATCATAGCCTTTGCCCACCATCTGTCCAACACTCAAAATATTGTGATTCAAGCCTTCAACATAAAGAACATCATTAGTGTTATCCTTACCACCAAGACAAATAGAACCTCTGCCATGAATCAAACCAACATTTTTGTCTCCAAATCTTACAATACCACCATCATACTTCTCTAGACTTACAAATTTATTTTTTATCACCAGTCATATGATGTGAGCATCCACTGTCACTAACCCACTCATCCTTTTCTTTAACTCAGGCTACAAGAGCTTTCTCATCTTTATTAGATTTAGTAGCCATAAGACTATTTTCAATGGTAGCAATGAAAACCCATTAATCTTCATTTCCATTATCCTTATCAGACTCATCATTTGTCACTCCTTCAACAAAGTAACATTTCTTCTAGAATCTAGAATTGTTAGGCTTAGTTCTAGGAACTCTTTTAGGACATCTTGATGCAAAATGACCTATTTTACTGCAGGAAAAAAAATTAATAGGTAACACCCCTTCATACTTACCTTTTCCTCTACCTTATTTCTTTACAATCAGTGCTTCCAATTCTTCTACCTCTCTTTCTTTATCTTCAAGCTATTTCAATTCTTCATCATACTTGGATATCTTTCTGGAGCATTCTCCCAGACCATATCTTTGCTTGTTACTTCCAAATACAGTAGCCTTGAATGCTGATTCAATTTTTGGAACAGATTCACCAAATTCACTTAATTCAAAAGCAGCAAGCTTACCAACCATCCTGTCTCTTGACATCTTTGTTACTGATATGAGCTCTTCAATGGCGTGAGCCTTCACTTTGTAGGAGGGAGGCAAGGATCTGAGTATCTTAGCCACAATTTCATCCTCATCCAGAGAACCACCGACACATGTAATACCCATCACTATTTCATTTACTCTTTGCATAAAATAAGTGATATTTTCAAATTCACCCATCTTCAAATTCTCATACTTGCCTTTTAAACTCTATATCTTATCCATCTTCACCTATGCATATCCTTCATAAAAAGTTTTCGCATTCATCCAAATCTCATGAGCTATTTGTAGTCCTACCACATTAGCCATCTCTGAATCTGTCAGAGAACTCACCAAAGCTTCAATAGCCCTAATATTGTTTTTAGCATCTTTGATCTCATCAGCAGTGGAGGGACCATTCTGAGGAATAACATATGGATCTTTTGTAATCTTCCAATAGGCTTCACCAATATGCCTTAGGTGACATTGCATCCCGACTTTCCATAGTGAGTAGTTAGTTCCATCAAATCTTGGATTGTCCTTCTTGAATGTTTCCATCTCGGATCACCTCAAGCTTTTAGACTTATTCAAAGGAACTTGTTCTAATACCAATTGTTGGAAAAACAAGGACATCCAGCTGAGAGGGGGGGTGAATTAGTTGTCACAGAATAATAAACTTTTCAAACTTTACTTAACTTAATCTCAGATCTGATGAATAAGCAATTAACCATAAACAATTAACACATTAGAGAGACAAAGAACACCAAGATTTTTTACGTGGAAACCCTGTTAGGGGAAAAACCATGGTGGGTGTTAATCCACAAGATTATACCCTATTAAAAGTATAATGAAATCAATAAAGGGGAATGCACATGCATTTAGGCACACTGCCTAGAGCTCACTGCTCAATTACATAAGGGATCACTACCCAACAATACATAATAGCATTAAAATCCAGAGGGTATGAACTGAAAAAATAGCTTCTGCAAAAGCCTGATTACAATTCCAATTAAGCACAAAGAACTCCTTCACAAACTAATTCACACTTCGCTCGGTCTTCTTCACACTCTACTTTGCAATTGAATGATATTCACACATACACACATAAGAGAACACCCAACACATGAAGCACCTTTTCCACACACTACACCGATGAAACAATCGCTCTTATATATCCGCTACATGAGATTTTATCAATAACTTAGTCGGCCAGGAAAATAAAACATATTTTCAATGTCAGCCCAAATTTACAAATAAATTTTCAATGCAAATCCACCAAGGTCAGACACAACATAGTGGGGACCCAAATTCACAACTCCAACACAAAATAACTTCAATTAATTCCTCCTCGAAGATCCACAACACACTACCACCAACATGTCAGCCAATAACAAGAAAAACTGAACATACACAAGAACAATTTCTAACCACGAGCACATCGATCAATGTGGACATACCACAAAGATAGAGCATGATATAGAAACATCCAAGAGCACCGAGAAATAATAGAGAAACATCCACAACAACTGAGATTTCCATAATCACACAAACTTCACTCAGGAACATTGAAAGAGACCACAAAAACACTATCAGACCACAACAGGACCAAATCTATATTTGGAACTCTAAAACTTCTAGTAGATGATCTAGATACACTCAACAAAAAACCCTTTATCCATAGCGGCTGAAATTCAACATAAAGAACAAGACGCCTTCATGTCTTGCACAGTTCCACTGGGAACCTAGAACACTTTCCTTTACAATTTTCTTAATATCCTCGACATATACAGCCTCATACGCCAAATGATAATAGTGTTGACATCAATGAAAACCACATATCAACAACACATCCACAAAATCCAATAGAGGTTACTAGTTCGAGGGATTGTCACATCATCTTTCCTTTGCAGGTTATATCAATTTTCTTATCAAATGCACTTGATTTATTTTGGTCTTGAAGTGAAATCAAGGAAATAGCAAGGAGGTTCATCAATCTACAATTTCATTTGGATAATTTCATTCTCTGTGTAGAGAAAAAATACAATTTTTTCAATGGAGAAGGTTTCATTGGTGGTTTATTTCCTAGGGCTTATGTGCAATGATGACTAGGTTTTGAAGAAATTTTTGATTCTCTCAGGCTAGCATTGCAATAGAGAAATGAGAACATTTTACTGTGTGCTCTAAGGAAGAATCGACACTTCATCTACTTAGTCACAGAGTTAGATATTAAGGAAAAATATTATGCATTAATGGCCTATCTTCGTGTGCATGTTCCACAACCACAAAATAATGATGTGTAGTTGGACTTGCAATTGAGATTCAATTCACCTGTTTGTGGTCCAAACTATGCTCACACGGTCCTAAACCAGCAGTCGGAAAGCAGAGCTTAGATGAATTCCAACATAGTCCACTCCAGAATGGTCTCACACAGACAATTTCCTTCAATAGTTGTTGGTGGAAGAAGGGTTTTCGAAAGAGGACTTGAGGTGGCAAATGGTTTCAAAGTGCAAGATGAAAATTCATTCAATGGGGATTCTAGGAAAATGTAAAGTCTATATTTTGTGGGGTTTTGCAATATTTGTTTTTTGTGGGGTTTTGTAAGGTTAATATTTTTTGGTTTTTTATGGAAAATTAAAGGGTACATTATGCAATTTGTAAAGGGATGAAATATTTTATGGGCTCTGGGAATTATATGTTGAATTTTGAGTCATCAACATACTAGGCTTAAACTCAAAATTGGATTTTGCAATCATGTAATTTTTTCACTTTTTGAGCTATAACCAGAGGTTTTCTTACTGGTTCTTTCCTGCCGGTATGCTCCCTAGAACCAGATTTTGTAATAATCTATTTATATATATATAATATATTATAATGGCTTGCCACTTTCACAAAAAAAAAATCCTCAAGAATAGTGATGCAACTTGTCAAGATTTATGCAAACAATTAAATTTCAAAAACTATGATTTTTTATGCAAAACTATTTTAGGGGTCATTCTTGATGATATTTTAAGAAACATGGCTAGTTTTTGTAGCTACCCACTTCCCATTTTAGGATAAATCAGAGTTTAAATTTTACCAACCAAATTTTGAGAAATATTAAATTAAAGGCTCTATTTGCTTGAAAAGAAATTATTTTTTGGGGTTTTGATCATAATGTTGTTTTTTTTTTCATCTTGGAAAAGTTTCAAGGAAAAATATCTTATCAGTGAAAATTTATGCATGTGCCCATTTTGTAAAGTTAAGGATGATCAAGGAGTTTGCCAAAAAAGAATGTGAAATTATTTTAAAACATTTCCAAAACATTAATTTTTCCATAAAAGGATGTTTCCAACATTTAAAGGTTATTTTGGATAAATGGGAAGATTAATTGAGCTTTTGTACGTATTCCCTTCATTATTGCTACTATGCTCCCTCATTTGAAAATCCTAACCTTCTCTTTTACTCCTATACTCCCTCATTCAAAACTTCAAAACTCCTCCTTATACTACCATGCTACAAAAACATAAACTTTGAAACTCTTTGTTGCTAGTATGCTAGTCGATTCAAAACTCCAAGACTCTTCCTTATTTCTACATTGCTAGAAAAATTGAAACTTTGAAACACTTATTATTTCTCTCATTCTAACTCAATCAAAACTTTAAAAATTTTCTTCATTGCTACCATGGTAGTAATTTAAAAACTTCAAGAAATGAACTTTTACAAGGGAGGAAAGGAAGTGGTTATGTATATGTAATCTTGCAAGACTTAAGAGAAACCCTTTGATCATGTACTAGAATTCATGTGAACTTTGACAAAATAGAAGCTTTTGAATAGGGTGTATAATGGTTTTGTTGAAGGTTATAAACAAGATTAAGAGTTGTTCCTTTATTCTCTAGCCACACCAACCTTCAACTCTTCATGCATGCTAGTGTGGTGGTATAAAGGAGTGCAAACTATTTTCCAAAATTTTATAGAGAAATATGATGGCATGGAATTTATTTGTTGTTAGAGGTCACTACTAACATGAAGGAAGTCATATAGAAGGCACGTGAACTATTTAACAAAATATCTCAAAAGAATAAGGATGTATACTTTGTGAGATTTCAAAACCTTCAATGAAATCCATACGTAGGTCAAGCATTCCTTTAAAAGAAAATAAGAGCAATATGCTATAATGGAGCCATGGGATTAATGAAACCTAAAATATTTAGTTAAAGTGAAACATCAAGGAATATTAGCAGGATTGTAATTGTAGATTCCCTTTGTAGAGGAGGTGATTCTCTACTCCCAAGATGATTGGGTATCAAGGATCAAATAGCCCTCAACTACCTCAAAGATCAAAGCTTAGGTGACAAGATAAAATGATGAAGTTTGTTTATTTATGTTTTATGTAGAATTAAAAGGTGAGAGTTCTAGAAACTAAAAGACTAGGTCACAAATATATTTTGGACAAACTTACAATCTCTTGGCCAAAGATGACCATGTGGTGCATGGACGTCCTTGTGGCGTGCTGACATTTTGTACAGAAAAAAACTAATACTATCCAAAAAACAACTAAATTCCTACTAAAAGTTATGTTTCTTTGGAACTCTAGAAATACATGCAAATGATAGGGGGATAAAAAAAAAAGAGAATAATGTGAACTAAATGAAATTTAAGTGATAAGATTGTTGGTGTTTTTTCCAGCTAAACCTTGAAAACCCTCTAAAGGATAGCCAATCCTTAAGCTTAGGAATTTCAAGCTTAGTGGCTGTGGTGGCTAAATCTACATTTACCTCAAATATCAAAAACTTTAGAGTTATTAGAAAATGAAGTAAAAACAAACTAAGAAAACCCTATGAAATATTGAATCCTGCTTCATAATGCAATCAAAACAACAAAATATCAAATGAACTAAATGAAAGCATAAGCAAGAATCAAACTCTATCTCATATTGGATTGGTGCTATTGTGGAAAATAGCCCTTTCCCAATCCTTTGCTAAGCTCCATGATGAAAATGATTTGAATATGATATGGAATGCTAAGATATGGAATGGACAAAATCAGTTCTCCATTGAAGAGAGTGACCTTGCATGATATTGTAGATGAGATACAAAGATTGTGGAGGATTGATCAAGAATGAAGTCCCTTGTCATTTATAGATTATTTTTGATGAGAGAATGTGCCAAATGGATGAATGAATGTTAACTTGAGGGAATATTGAGTTAGATTGAAAAATTAGAAGCTTAATGATGATTAGATGATTTTGACTTATTTGATTTAAATAATTTGATTTATTTAAATCAAAAGGGATGGGAAATGACTTTTGAGATTTTAATTAAATAAAGTTTGATTTATTTAATTAAAGGATGATGTGAGCCTTTGATTTATTTAAATGAATAACCTTAGGACTAAAGACCTGATTTACCTAGTGAATGGATTTGCTGCGTTTGATTTATTTAATGAGTGGATGAACGTGAATTGGGTGCATGATGTTAATTTCATGTGTCTACATTTTTCCCCTCTTTGAAGCAATGTACTTGTTGAATTGGTTCAAAGAATAAACTTGCCGCAATCAAAAATTTAAAAAAATTCTAATTTTTCAAATGTCCCAGCGGAAAGAAGTACATTGGTACATTGCCCCCTCAAGAGATCGAGCGAAAAGATTCGATTTGAGGGTTGATCTCGCGATAAAGAGGTTCAAGATGGATGTATGGATGGTTATGATGATGATGCAAATGAGATGGTTTTAAGATGCTTAGAATAACAAATCTATATTATCTTAAACAACTTAAATAAACATAAAACTAAAGCATTAAAATGTTGAATGTATTTGGATATTGTTTCTAAGAATGGGGAAAGACAACTGTCCAAGACCATTTCCTACCTTGAACTATAGAGTCACATATCATGCACATCATATCATAATACTATAACATAATCTTGATGACCAACAAAATTATATCACATTATGACATAAATACTACTTAGCAATCCACCTGAAAATATAATACCCTCATTACCTACTTGCAAGCATTTACACCACTCCTTGAATGGAAAGCAAATAAATAGATAACTCAAACAACAAATATTTTTGAAGAACCGCAATAACTTCTTTATTTCAATTCAAAAAGTATTACACTTTATATTTGAAGACAATAACATAATAGTATATAATCAAATCTCCCCATTCAAGTTATAGGAGCATTACAATGTGTGGAATTATAGCATAAGGATCTTCATCCTTAGCATTCAATAATTCTAGTACACAACCTCTTCCATGGACAAAACTTTAAAGTTGAGAGCCTCCCCAAAACTTAGAACCCTAACAAATGAAGAAGAAAATACATATAAAGATGAGAAGAAGGATCAAATTTAATCTTTGCTTGACATCTGTGAAATTGAACCCCCTTTGATCAACAAAAAATTGGAATTTAGAGAATGCCTCTTTATTCACTATTTTCCCTCGTCTTTTGTCTTCATTCTTGCAACTGAAAAATTGCCTTGTCACTTTGCTTGCCTTCATTCCCATGGAAATTTTTTTAGCCGCATATAAAAATGGGTTTACTACTGCATTTTTTACTTGGAAAGTGAAAATTTTCACTTCTAGGTCAAAACCCATTTAGTGGTAGTCAAAATTCTCATTTACCATACATTTTAACAATGAAATCTTCTTAGAAAATCCCAATTTCCTATGGTTTTTAATCTAATATTGCATTTGGGTCATTTCTTTGCTTATTGACACTCTATAGAAGATCGAAATTTTGCAAAAATGCTCCCAAGGCCTAAGGAATAGATTGGGAAAGCTTTTAGATGAAGAACCAATCGTATTGAACCTGTAAACACTTTAAATTTTTTTCCCAAATGATAAAAACGTGATTCATCTTCATATTTTGTGAATGAGAGGAGAATTACAATCCATTCTCAATGATGTAAGGGAATTCATTTTATTTCTAGGTCATTTCTCTTGCTGCTTCAAAAAACATCCAATTGCAGACCATTTTCATGTTGCCATCGATAGTAAAAAAACTTGATAAATTTTTGCTAAAACCTGTTGTCGGGCACTGAAAAAACTCCAAGAATTTTTTTTCAAGTTGAAACAATGTTCTCCAATCTTATACAACTCCTAAAAACTCCCCAAGTAACTTTTCATACCAAGGAAGACTCATCTCCATGCTTCCTTGCATTCCCGCAAGCAATTTCTGGTAATAACATTTATGTTGCGAGATAGCAGGCAAACATTGAGAAAGCAATGAAACATTTTAGAATGTTTTAATAAAGAATTTAGAAGGTTTTAATTATAAAGTATTTTTAAATACTTTAATCTCCCACATACTCCCCACTCATCTCCCCACATTCCCACACACATTCTCTGATGGGAGCAAATGTTGTCATGTGATAGTGGGAAGGAAAGTTTAATAAAGTTAAAAAATTTATAAAGTTTAGAAAACATTTAATTTCCCTAAATGATTTCTTTTCATGTGCATTTTTCTTTCCATAATATTTAAAACACATAAAATATTTTTAAAATATTATATCAAAACATTAGGAAATAGGTGAAAATTTAATCTCGTCTACCAGTCAAATAGTGAAAATTCACTGTGCATAAACAGGGACCCCTAGAGTTGATTTTTTTGTGAGCGGGACTAATTAATTAAATAAAACATGGGTTTTTCATCAAATCTTGCCCAACAATCCAAATTTTGGTGCTTCCTTTGTAAACGGGTACATTAGAGGTGTTCGCCACATCAAGAAGTCATTAAAAGAATGCATCATCCGACCTCTATTTTTTATGAAATTGGAATTGGAGATGTTTTAGGAAAAAATAAGAAATGGGTTTCCTTCAAAATTTTGAAATTTTCAATTTTCTAGAACACCAAATTTAGCTCAATCACAGCCAGAATAGCATTAAATAGCACATTAGAACTCATCTTGGAAGTGTGAAACAAAACGGGCTTACTACCATATGTCCCAAAAAACTTTCTACCATATAGATTTGAATGAAGACATGTGAGTTGAAAAATTTTAATTAGAAAAGATAACCTCAAAGGTAGATTTGATAGGAAGCAAACCTAACCTCTTTCGACACATTGAAAAGACATATGTGTTGAACACCCAAAATACTGAGAGGGGGGGGTGGGGTGGATCAATATTCTACTAAACCATCTAATTGCAAACTATTCAATAATTAAAATATATCTTGTAGCAACTGTACGCAAAGGCATGAAAGGAATCATAACATCAAATGACACATGAAAACCAATTTTTTTACGTGGAAAACCCAAAATGGGAAAAACCACAGTGAGAATTAGCTCACAATATGTTATAACCGGTTATAAGATATTACAGGGAACATTGCCATGACACATTGTCTTTGAAAGGCTCACAGCCTGAGAATAGTTACAATAAGAAGTGTGGCTCGCTTCTAAAAAGATGAACTTATAAAATACACCTTCAAAGTGCTGAGTTCAGTTCCAATTAACCTCTGGAATACAAAATCCTATGTCAGTTTGTAGGTACACAACAAATACTACAACTTCACATACTATCTCCTAATCACACATCACTACTTATTCCCTTTTTTTTTCGCATGTCATACACCCACACACTAACTATCTATATCACAATACAAAAGGATGTTTCACATATATACACTGTTTACAACTTCATACATCAATTAAGTTAGCCAAATTAGATGTAGACATATTTTCTTCATAACAAAATTTTCAAGACATAAGTTAAGTCGGTTTGGACTTAATAAGGACATCTTCAAAACATCCATGAAGTGTACATCACTTAACTCTGCCGACTAGAAGAAGATCCATACAATTTTGCATCTAAATTGAGTAAAATACTGTAGGTTGAACATTTTTAAATTAAATCTTCTATCTCTTTCAACCAAGAGCACTAAAAACTTGTCCGAAGATGTAATTAGTAGTCCTTAAAAACATATCAAAATCGCATGGAATGATCTTCCACAGTGAGTATTTTTGGACCAAATTACCAAATCAAAATAACAAAAACACAATTTTTTGGATGAGCAGAAACTATCACCAACCAAATGTTGGCATCAATGACAATACACTGGAGGACCAGATATCATCTTCTTCATTCTTCCAACAATAGGCACTTCAAATTTGCAAAATTTGAAGGTGCCATCAGTGGCTCATGTTTGGGGACGCATGCCCCTTGCGGGCATGGCAATATTCTAGATCTCTGGGGTGTAGACTATGTGCTAAATCCATTGGGTGGCTTTGCAACCGCTCCTTTTTTCAATTGTTTAAACCTCATTTGATTGCCCTAGGCCATCAAATGAAAAAAAGAACCAATGCTTGCCTATGTCAAATAACACCCTGTTGAAGGAAATAATTTCCCTCAAACCACATTTACCTCTGCCAAACCACTACAACAAGTATAGCCCTCTTCTTAGAAGCATAAATATGTGATTACTGCTAAACAAGTGAAGACTTGCTCCATGGTTGATCCTACTATTGCATGACAACCACATTTTCATGCAAACATTTTTTTCATCTCTGTAGTAGGTGGTGGAAAAACTTGAAACCTCAATTCAACACCATATGAAACCATGGAACATTTATACCTGTTGACCTCCTTAGATGAATCAAGAAAAAAATAAAATTCCTTTAATTCACATGGAAAAGAAAAATATTCCCCTTCATTATGTTGACTTGGAGAGGGAAACTCATCCTCTAATATGTCAAACTTAAAACCTTGAAGTTTAGGCATATAAGAAACATGAGCAACCAAAAAATCACCAACCTAGATAGCTTGTTGCTGCTCATCATCACTGCAAGATGTATGCTGGATCCAAGTGAAGTGCTAAAATTCAAGAACATTGGGATTCATATTGTGAGAAACTACATCTTTATCAAAAAGGAATGCATCATACTCAACTTCACTTATAACAGGGACTATTGATGGTCAACATACCTTGGGGTCATTTATACTGATACAAACCTCATTAGCACCTCCATTCATATCATGAGACATTTTGTGTGAAGAGCCATAATCCTTAGATTGTCTCTCTTTCAATCTCTTGGAAATCTGAATTACACTGCTGATGAGGAAAACTAGAAGTTGTACACCCAATAAAAAGGTTCTCATATGAATCCATGTGATTGACACAACCAAATTCTCCAAGTGAAAACTCTTCATAAATTTTTTCATTAGTTGTACCAAAATTTGTCTTTACATTTTCACTTTCATGTACAACTACATCTATGCTATCCTCATGCAAACATTCAATGATAACTATAAGACCAGAAAAAGGGATAAAAGAAGGTAAAATATTAAATAAGAAAGTAATTCCTTGTTCACCACTTACATCACCAACATATGCATGTTGTACAAAATCAACTACTTGAACTGATTCATCCAATGAATCTCTTGCACACATATATTCTTCTTTGTCCATACTATTGCAACAATCTTTAGGGTCATATTCCTCACTATCAAACTAAGAATCACATTTATTTATTCATTGTAGCTCCTCACAGATGATTTCTCCAACTGAAAGTTATTGCACACTATGTCATTTGCATTTGATATACTTCCAATCTCAAGAGTATTCCATAAATCAGAAAACTCTTTTACCTCATCACCATGAAGGCTTATAACAATACTACCCTCAAATCTTGTAGAATCAACATGACCAAGTATATCATTGCAATGTTGATTAAAAATATCCTCTTCAAAAATTGTGTTCGGTTCACACCCCTCATCATGCTCGTATCCATGAAAACTTGGATTCCCATTGTCTTTTAAAAGATTATGTTCATTTCTTGAGGAGAGGATGTACAACTCACCCTGGTTTTCAGCATCTATCCTTTCCATACAAAGTTTTGAAAATCTAATATCATCAGCATAATTTGAACTGATATGATCACTCAAAGAACTGTCAACACTATCACAAATTTTCATAAAATCACCATGAATTTGTGAGCCTAAAATATTATATCATCATTTTTATTGAAACACTTTTTCACTTAAGGAGATCAATTCTACCTCTTCTTCTTGAAAGTATTCATAGACACTAGAGCTGCAAACAAAATTATAATCTATTTGACCATCTAGATAGGAATGAATTTCATCTAATTGCATTCTTGCATTTTACCTAAATGATTCATCATTAAATACATTCTCCTCATCAATGAATGAGAATATGCTTTCAATATCATTTGCATTATTGCAACCTTTATCTAATATAGAGAGTTGGCTCCCTATTTGTGCACTCTCTAAAACCAATAGAAGGCATGACTCCACACACTTCATCCATCTCATCATCTCTTACATCCTGACTATTATGGCTACAATATTTATCTACACACTTTCTTTCTATGGGTTGTTAAAAAACAAAATCCTCACCACCACAAGATGCATTGTTATCTTCTTCTATACCATCCATACCCATTTGATCTAGTCTATAAAAAGTACCATCACATAATTTAGTTAGTAAATTACTTCCACACTGATCTAACATTTCTTCAATCACTAAAATCCATTGACATATGCACTCAAGATTATGGGGCTTCAAGTTAGCTGGCATGGTACTCAAACCTGGCTCAAGTCTTTCATAGAAAAAATCAATACATAATGATTCATTAGGTCTATTTAATGTTGGTATAGAAAACAATATTTTCATGAATCTATCATGAAAATCATATGAGGATGCATGCCTACACCTTTTTATATCACATAATGCATTTTCAAGTAAATCTTGTTCAACTACATGCTCATATTCTTCTTCAAAATTTTCTTGAATGTGCAAAATTCTATTGATAGATAAGCATTCATTATTCACTTCACCAAATTGATCCATGAATAGTATCTCAAGCTCTTTCCATGAACAAATATAATGTGTTGGAAGATTAGAAAAACAATCTCTAGCATCATTTTCTAAAGTTCTTACAAAAAATTTCATGAAAACATCTTCCTCTATTATTTGACAGTCTTCTATCAAATTAATGAAATCCTGTAGATGTTGTGATGCTAATTCTTCAATATCCCCTCTAAACTTAGGAAAGTATTCATTTATTTTTCTTGGGAGAGTGTGGATAACATTCAGTTTTACTAAAATCAAGAGGGTTATATCTTTCATTAGAGAATTTTTTTTAGAGAACATGGCCGATGTTCTATCATGACATTAAAGCTTGTAGAGGGAGAACCATAACAGTTATATATACTTGCAAATGAAAAATTATTCCCTCTACAACTAGTTGCTTCTCAGTACTTCTTCCTTTCAGAGTATTATGATTTCTCTATCCCCTTTCTCCTAGTGCTAAAATCACTCAATAAGTAACCAATTTATTCTTTAGACTTTTCAAATATGATTTTTATACATAAGCTTATCCTTGATGAAAACTAAAACATAAAAAATACCTGGATATGTTGCAGCTACTACAAATTTTTCTTCCTAACTGGAAATATTTGTAGATCTAAAATATTCTTCACATCTTCATCAGGTTCTTTTGATAGAGTTTCCACCTCTCTTCATAGAGGACTGGACATCAAACAACATGAAGCTCTTTTAAAACTTAATTTCATTATGGGTATCCTCCAACAACAAAGTCACACATGAATTCTTTAAGTCAACTACAAAAAACCCTCGTCCAGGTATGAAAATTTCAATATTTGAACCGGATGTTCAGATTCACCAAATTCTTGACTCTTTCCAAATGGTTACTCCTTTGATCTCCCTAGTAGAGTCACCAATCTATTTGTTTTTTTCCCAACTAAACCTTTAAAATACTCTAAAGGATAGCCAATCCTTATGCTTAAGAACTTCAAGCTTAATGGCCAACGAATGGGAGATGGATTTCACACTTTTCAGGTTCTACAAAACCTAGGAGGGTGATCTTATGTGACACTAGATGCATATATTCAACTTATGGTGCAACATAGTGTAAAGCAGATAAACTTCATACAATATAACAAGAGTGTGTATGGATGCCTCAAATAATGGTACACCCCTTGTTCTCATTTCACTATAGGCATGAAGTTGAGACACAAAATAATCATAAAACTAAAGCATTAAAATATTGAATGTATTTGAAGATTGTTTCTAAGAATGTGGAAAGAAAATTGTCCAAGACCATTGAATTCCTTGGGCTACAGAGTCACATATCATCCACATCATATCATAATACTATAACATAATTTTAATTACTGACAAGATTCTATCATATTATGATAGAAAGGTCTGCTTAAGCCTAGCATGAAATTCTATTTAGCAATCTGCCTAAAATTATAATACCCTCATTACTAATTGCAACCATTTACACCACTCCTTGAATGGAAAGAAAAAAAATAGATAACTCAAACAAAAAATGTGTTTGAAGAACCTCAATAACTTTTTTATTTCATTTCAAAAAATATTACACTTCAGATTTGGAGACAATTACATAATAGTATATAATCAAATCTTTGCATTCTAGTTATAGGAGCATTACAATGTGTGAACTTATAGCATAAGGATCTTCATTCTTAGCATTCAATAATTCTAGTACACAACCTCTTCCATGGCCAAAACCTAAAAGTTGAGAGCCTCTCCAAAACTTAGAACACTAACAAATGAAGAAGAAAATACATATAAAGAAGAGAAGAAGGATTATATTGAATATTTTCTTGACATCTGTCAAATTGAGCTCCCTTTGATCAACAACAAATTGGCATTTAGAGAATGCCTCTTTATTCACTATTTTCCCTCTTTCATCTTCATTCTTGCAGCTAAAAATTACCTTGTCACTTTGCTTGCCTTCATTCCTGTGCAACTTTTTACCTGCACATAAAAAATGGTTTTATTTCTGTATTTTTACCTGGCAAGTGAAAATTTTCACTTCAAGGTTAAAACCCATTTATTGGTAGCTAAAATTTTCATTTACCATACCTTTTAACTAAGAAGACTTCTCATAAAATCACAGTTTCCTCTACTTATTAATATGATATTGCATTTGAGTCATTTATTTTCTTACTGGAACTCTACAAAAGATCAAAATATATGTAAAAATGCTCCCAAGGCCTAAGGAATAGATTGGGAAAGCTTCTGGATGAATAATCAATCATTCTAAACCTACAAACACTCTAAAAACTATTGTGGGGCATTGAAAAAGCTCCAAGAAATTTTTTACAAGTTGAAACAATGTTCTTCAAGCTTATATAGCTCCCAAAAACTCCCCAAATGACTTTGCATACCAAGGAAGACTCATCTCCATGCTTCCTCGCATTCCTGCAAGCAATTACTATCATGGGATAGCAAACAAGCACTACAAAAGTAATGAAATATTTTAAAATGTTTTAATAAAGCATTTAGAAGGTTTTAATAAAGTATTTTTAAATACTTTAATCTCCAACATACTCCCTACTCATCTCCCCACATTCCTACAAACATTCTTTGATGACAAAAAATGCTGCCACAGGATAGTGGGGAAGAATAAAGTTAAAAACTTTATAAAGTTTAGAAAACATCTACTTTTCCCTAAATGCTTCCTTTTCATGTGCATTTTTCTTTCCATAATATTTAAAACACGTAATTTTTTTTTAAAAATATTATATCAAAACATTAGGAAATAGGTGAAAATTTAATTTCGCTTGCTGATCAAATAGAAAAAATTCATTGCACACAATTGGGGACCCTTGGAGTTGAGACTTTTTGCAAGTAGGCCTAATTAATTAAATAAAACATGGGTTTTTCATTAGGTCTTTCCCAATAATCCAAATTTTGGTACATCCTTTGTAAATGGGCCTGCTAGAGGTGTTTGTCGCATCAGAAAGCCATTAAAATAATGCATCATCTAGCCTTTGTATTTTATGAAACTATAACTAGAGATGTTTTAGGCCAAAATAAGAAGTGAGTTTCCTTTAGAATTTTGAAATTTGCAAATTTTTGGAACACCAAATTTACCTTGGTCACAGTTAGAAAAGCATTAAATATCCCATGTGAAATCATCTTGGAAGTGCGAAACTAAACGTGCTTACTACCATATGTCCCAAAAAAATTTCTACCATAGAGATTTGTATGAAGACATGTGAGTTGCAAAATTTTAATCAGCAAAGATGGGCTCTGGGCTAGATTTGACAGTCCAAGCAAACCTAACCTCTATCGACACATTGAAAAGACATAGGCATTTCAAATTTGTAAAATTTGAAGATGCCATCAAAGAAAAAGGAAGAGAAAGAAATTTCTCACAACAAACCAAGTAATGAAGCTTCCAACAAAGAGATATTTCCAATACCTGCACACATAATACCAAGGAAAGTGTTTGGGGATATTTAGGGGCTTTCCTTAATCAAACCCCTACTTTGATGTTTCCACCTCCATAGATATCTAAATGAGATAGATAGAAGGTAAAATAGACGTGATAAGTGAAAAGATAAATATGCTAGAATAAAATGCTAACTAAATAATAATGCAATAAATGAATTACAGTTACCCTCCTTTAGTAATATGAGAATGCCGAAAGGAAGATACTGTGATCCCAAGTTTGAAATAACAATGTGGGGTTCCTTGTGAGAGAAAGAGAATGTAACAATGATGGTAGAATGAAGCTATTGAGGTGTAGGAAGAGCAAGATAAATGGATAAATTTCTAAGAGAGATTGAAGAATGAATGAGAGAATGAATCAAGGAAATATAAAAAATGAAGTGTTTGAGAAGGTATAAGCATGCAAGGGTTAGCCAAGCATGCATGTAGTGAAAAAAAGTGTTGTAATCACTAGTAGATGAGAAATGTAACATCTCAATGGTTAATACAGTTGAGAATCTATTTAGGATGTTCACATAGTGTACAAATGTCTACGTGACATGTGTTCATCTGAGACATAAGTTCACCTTAAAGGCTAGGAACGAATGGGTTGAGGATTAAAGTAAGGTTGGATAAAAAGGGACATGCCATTATCAAATTTAATTTATCAAAAGGAAAGGTTTATGGAATGTGAAATTGTATATGATGAAATTTTTCACATTATGGTTTGCCCCCACTTTAGCGAGCATGTGCATTCTAGTAGATGTGAGCTAAAGTAGAGAGAAATAGGTTAAAAAGAATATACCCAAGATGAAGATGTAGGTATTCAATCCTATATGTGATTATAAAGCTAAGCTAGGACACAAAGAGGATGCAGGTCTTCTATCCTACAAAGCTGACTGCAAATTCACCACGAACATGTTAGCTACAAACAAACACATTAAGAAAAAACAAAAGATAGACATGATAAATCTAATTAGATATAATGAAAATGCTGATAAGTATGGATATAAAGATATCTTATGCTAGAGACCATATGACAAGTGGATAGGCCTATGGATACTGTAAACTAGATTGCAATATAATCACAAAAAATACATGTCTAGCTAGGTTTCCCCAAAGCTAGATGGCAAGATCAAGATAAAAGATGTCTAATCAAGTTTCCCCCAAAATAAATGACGAGACCATAAGACATCAGTATTTTGATTTTTTAAAATAGTAATAATAACTAGATATTATTTATAGCCTCCCTTAAAATGATATGTGCTATGTAGAGGAGCATAAGTCATTCTAAGGAGAAGAAATAAATAGAGATGTTGTGTCACATGACATACATAGTGATATGTATCCATGGAATATTATTGCACAAGGGATAGCACATAGAATACACAACATCAAGAAAATGTAGAGATTGAGAGCATAAGGGGATCCAAGTATTTAGGGTCAGAACTGATCATATATGTATATTTATAGTGTAAATTATATGAACTGCCATCACTCCTAAATAGATTGGAATGAGAAGAAGAGCACATGAAGACAAATAGAAAAATTTGGGTCAATATGAAAGAGTCCTAAATGCTCTGATGCTTTGCATCATTATAGGTGTGGAAAGAATAAATTTATGACAAATAGAAGAATGATAAAACATATAGAAGAAATTATGACAGATTTTCTCTCCTATATCCAAGTGTTAGTTTATGATCAAAAATTTAAATAAGCAGAAATACAACACATAGAATAATGAACATAGTAAATACCCTAGGAAAAGCCTCCTTCTTGAGGGAGAAAAAACCCAACAAAACATATCTCTTATATATTGAAAGAATAAGACCAGAGATTTTCTTACAACTCAGGCCCAACACAAGGCCGAATTTGATACAATGAATGGTGAAACCTCTCCTTGATACTAATAAATGTAATTCTTCTTGAAATTTGATCTACTGTAAAAGATGGTGATCTGCTGCTAAGTGTGAATTCCTTCTTAGAAATTGTGAATTGAAATGAGAATGAATTGATGTCCAAATGAGAAGAAGTCACCTTCCTTATATACCAAGATAGGTGACCTCTTCACTAGGTCAGCTCCCTTAGAAGATAAAAAATAAAAAATATTAATTGAAACATGATGGCAAGCCAACCTTTAACTAAGGGAAAATAGCTCCCGAAGCTATAAAAAACTAACACTCCCTCTTAGCTAGGGAGGAATTTTCTAGATATCCTCATCATGGAGTCTCTCAACATGATGCTCATAATGGATACACCCACATCTCAGTCTCAGATATGTACAAGAGTTCATCATGAAGTCTCTCAATGTGATGCCATCATGGAGTCTCTCAACATGACATCCACAATAGCTACTCCCATGTGTGGAAAGAAACATGTGTACAAGTGTTCATCATAGAGTCACTCAACGTGATGTTGTCATTGCGTCTCTCAACATGACGTCCACAATGGCTACTACCATGTGTGGAAAACAATAGTACAAGTATCCATCTTGGAGTCTCTCAATGTGATGTCATCATGGAGTCTCTCAATATGATGTCTCATCTTATTCTCAGAGATGAACAAGGGCTCGCACCTCATATTTCTCTATCTTATAGAAATATACAATACAAGGGATTTCACCTCATATTTATCCATCTCAGAGAAATATACACTACAAGGACTTTCACCTCATATTTCTCCATCTCAAAGAAATATACACTACAAGGGCTTTCACCTCATCTTTCTCTGTCTCAGACAAATATACACTACAAGGGCTTTCACCTCATATTTCTCTATCTCAGAGAAATATACAATACAAGGGATTTCACCCCATATTTCTCCATCTTAGAGAAATATACATTACAAGGGATTTCACCTCATATTTCTCTATCTTAGAGAAATATATGCTACAAGGGCTTTCACCTCATATTTCTTTGTCTCAGAGAAATATACACTAAAAGGGATTTCATGATGATGTGACTCCCTCTAAAGCTCCAAGTACTAGCATCAACTTCCCTACCTCATCCACGGTTGCCTCTGTTGGTTTGTCAAACTCCCTCTGAATGTTATTTCCTCCTCTTCAAAGAAACTGATCGACTTTAGAATAAGAAACCTTTTGAATTGACTTTAGAACTTGGCTCCTTCTGAGATGTCCCTATGTCAATTTCCGTAGTAGAAACAAGTTGTGTAGACCTTAATTTTCAATCTCGAGCAAAGTGACCATACTTGTCACACCTGAAACATTGAATGTGAGAGAGATCCTTCTTCTTCTTCAGTTCTGGGGCTGAATCTGATCCTCTGTCTCTATTCCTCTTTCTTCCTTTGCCTCTTTCTCTAGAAGTATATGTAGCAAGAACTTGATTTTATACACCATGATAGTTTCGCCCAATTCCTCTTGCTACCAACCTGGATTCTTCTTGAATATAATCAGCTCAAATAAGATCAAACTTGGGCAACTTAGATCTCCCACTGATGCTTTGAATAAAGGGTTCCCAAGATTGGGGAAGACCATTTAGTGCAAACATAACAAGATATCTGTCTGCAATTATATCCCCAATAGTGCTCAACTGATCTCTCAAATCAGCAATGTTCATAAAGAATGAGATGACTAAATCTTCTTTATCCATTTTTACATGGTGAAGCTGTAGTCTTAAAGAAATGGCTCTTCTGGTATTGTTGATCTCAAGTAATCCTTTTAGAGTATCAAACATTTCTTTAGTTGTCTTCAACTTGGAGATGATCGGTACTAGGTGATTCATCACAAAGTCTATCATGATCTTTCTATCCTTCATGCCATTTTTCTTCCACTAGATTTTCTCAGTATCATCGAAAGGCTTAGGCATATCATTTTCCCTGAAATCAAGAAGATCATTCTCCTCTAATGCAATGAGTACCCTAGGTTTCCAAGAGTTGAATTTTAAAGCTCCATCAAGCCTATCTTCTACCTTGACACCGTTCACCATCTTCTTTTTCTTCACAAATTCACCTTCAAAGATCTTCCCTTAGGCTTGAAATAATTTGCAACCTTAGACTTGCAATACTTTACCTTCAAGATCTTCCCTAGATGAAAATTTGACTTGACTACTTGAACAAATTTGATCAGATCTCTTCTTAGACCCACTCTGATACCATGTTAATTTTATGATAAAAAATGTAAATAAGCATAAATAAAACACATAGAACAATGAAAAAATAGATACCCTAGGAAAACCCTCCTCGAGGGATAAAAAACCAAACAAAATATATCTCTTATATATTAAAAGAATAAGAGCAAAAAATTTCTTACAACTCAGGCCCAACACAAGGCCGAATTTGATACAATGAATGGTGAAACCTCTCCTTGATACTAATGAATGTAATTATTCTCAAAATCTGATATGTTGCTAAAGATGGTGATCTTCTACTAAGTGTGAAGTCCTTCTTAGAAGATACAAATTGAAATGAGAATGAATTGATGTCCAAATGAGAAGAAGTTACCTTCCTTATATACCAAGATAGGTGACCTGTTCACTAGGTTGGCTCTCTTAGAAGATAAAAAATATAAAATATTAATTGAAACATGAAGGCTGACTAGCCTTTAACTAAGGAAAAATAGCTCCCGAAGTTATAAAAAAATAACACCAAGTACCTACAAGGGTACCAAGACTCCTCTAGGGGAAAGCACAAACATAAACAAACAAGTACAATGAACACGGACAAACACACAAATCTAATCTAAAGATAATAAGAGGTACTACTCTAGTCAAGAACCTCTAACAATTCATCCTACTTCCAATCTAGATCATTGTAAGGGGAGGTAAGATGAGCTTGTAGAGTGAGGACGAGGGTAGTTTTAGATGACTCACTTGTAGCAAGAGCAAAGGAGGAGGCTGCTTAAATGTCCTCATCTATTCACTCCTATGAGGCTAATGTCATCAACTTAGCAATGATGGATGACTAAGTGAGGATGTCCTCCATTGAGCTGGACATGCACTTTTCTAGAGTGGACTGTAGTAACTACATAGAAGGAGGTAGAGGGATTGGGGAGTCATTGCCAAAATCTGAAGGAGGGAAAATGAAAAATTTCATGGATGAAGGAGATTGCTCCACTATAAGAATGAAACAATCCAAAATAGAATGAGATGAAGAATATGAAGAAGAATTCTTATGACCATCCTTTAGAATGAGGATGTGATATAATTTGTGTTTAAGAAGTGTACTATCACTGAATTGCACCTAGGGGAAATTCCAAATTATAGCATTTTTGCCTAGAATTTATGACACCTTGAAACATTAATGAAAAAATCCCATGGGTTAGAATTTCCTAATTCTAACTCCATGCAGACTTGTGGCTGAGCAACAAAATCCTGGAGACATGTTTCTGAGAATCTAGGCTCTAGACATAGGCAAGGCGTGCAGATGTCTACACGGTGTGCTAGTGTCCTGGTAGTTTCCTGAGTTCAAAACGTGGAATTTGAAATACTAACCTTGGAGACACGTGTCTTAGCGGTTAAATTCCAAAATTAATGGTTCTTTTCCACCATTTCAATCATTAAAACCTCTTTTTGACTCTCATTTGGGGGTTGGAAGATATCACTCAAGCTCTCTTGTTATCTTGCTCCAACTTTGAGATCTCCTCATCTTTGATAGCAGTGCTCTCACAAGTGAAGCCATGTTGGACTGAGGTCCTCCCAGCAACAACAACAACTCTCAAGCAAGCACTCAATGGTGCATCCATGTGCTCCGAAGAGGGTTTAGGCCTATGGGTAACACTCTCTCTCTTTCACTTTCCTTTCATACTCATTCATTTACTATCTTGTGGTGTGGGTTCTACTCTTGAGTGGGTTTTTCTTTCACCACATGCTTCTTGTGGTGCAATTTCTACTTCTAAGCGCATTTTTCTTTCACCACACATTTTTTTTACTTCTTTAGCACTCCTTTCCAACTTGGTTGTCTATGGAGGTGGGAACACCAAAGTGGGGTCTAACTGAGGTAGGCCCCTATATAGCCACCCAACAACTTTCCTCTCATTCTTTTGTGTGTAGGTCATGAAGAGGAGCTTGGAGTGAATATTTGGACATCCAGAGGAAGGTAAGCTTTCTCCAAGCATCCTTATGTTCATTTCAATTTCTATTTTTTTGATTAGCTATATAGTCTAGTATGGCTCACCCTTGAGCTTAGAAGTAAAGCTTATTTCTATTCATTTGAGTTCCTAAATTCTCTATTGCCTAGGATGCCAACGGGTCCTTTAGATGACAATACATCCTTTATATGACAACACACTGCACTGGCATCTTGAAACCGCTTTGACATATTTTTGTCGAGAGCTCCCTCTTTTTAGGTAGGAATCTCCTAGCCTTACTCTCTTAGGTTCTCCAGTAGTTTTTCCAAAAGCATAACTAAATCTTAGTTCTTTATCATTCTATTGATCTATCATCCTGAGGTGTATAAGGGTAGTTTATTCCTTGGTGATCTCTCAAGAAAAGAGAGACCTATGTGCAACGAATCCCTCTTATATCACATTTTGGTGAACCCAACGTGAACGTCTAATCTTTCTTTGTGATGTTGCACTTTCATGATAATGAATTTTTTGAGGAAGATTTAGATATGTTGGAAGACACTCTAGATGATTTCTTAGAAGTGCTCTCCCCTATCTACAAATCTCCTAAACAAGTCTCCTCTCGACAGGATGAGGGATCAGTAAATGTGGTGGTGGTCTCTATGGCTCCTCCAAGCCCTAAGAAACCATCATTTACGTAACCCTAACCGACTCTTTTATCTATGGGATTTCATGTCGTAGCAGTTCATCAGACTTATACTCAAGGTTCGTGAAGGCTACGGATTCTACATCTTATGATGTTGTTAGACACACATATACTACAAGGAGTAATAAAAAAAATCTAAATCAACAACCTATTGTTCCTACATTACAACTGTTTGTCCCCACTTCTTTACCACCCTCTCAACCAAGCCTTCAACACCTAAACCCATGATCAAAGCACCAGTCGATTATGATCTTTTCGAGCAGCTTCACGTTACTTCAACTAAGATCTCACTTTGGGACTTGCTTCAGACTACCCCAATTTATCAGGAGATGCTCCAGGAAGCTTTAAAAAATATTTTATTGCCTGCCTTTGCTAGGCCCATGGATGTTAATGTGTTGTTGGCTCATATTCGTGCATATTCGCCGAATATCATGTTCCACCCACAAGGACTCCCACCTTTGGATGTGAAAAAGCAAGAAAAGCCTTTGATGATTATAGTCAATGTTAACAATATTGGTATTAGGCACACCCTCATTAACATTAGCTCAGCCCTCAATGTTTGTGGTGTAGACCTATTGCCTAAAATTAAGATTGATTCATCTTCTTTAGTGGCTTCCTCCTTGTACATTCATGGTTTCAATAATGCCAATCGCCAAGCTCTAGGTATGATAATACAACCTTTGCAGTTGGGTCCCATTACCTTATCCACATTAGTTTATGTGATGCTCGGCCCCTTACTGTATAGCCTCCTCTTACGGAGACCTTGAATCTATGCTATGGGTGCAGTGACTTCTACTTTACACCGCTCTTTGAAGTTCATTCCAAATAATTGAGTAGTTATAATTAAAGCAGATCCAAAAGGCATTCACCTTTTTGAACTAGCTATTGTTAGTCACTCTTTAGTTGTATCTACTCTCAAGAATTGTATTCCATCTTTAACCATCGATGCTATAGTATGTTCTTCGTTGATACCCTTTGTGGAAGTTGTTCCCAGATCGAGTGTCAGAAATGAAGAATCACCTAAAGTAGAAGACCCTAAGTCTCCCTCATTTGGTTCTCAAATGAATGCTTTCCTTAGAGATGATTGGGGCTCCTTGAATCTCTTTGAATTCTTCATTGCAGAATACAAGGAAAACCCCTCTTGCATAGACCTCCCAAGTGCCCTTAACACAAAGGAAAATGATACTCCCATGGAGGAAGAGAAGTGTGATCCTGTTCAAAAGATCACTTCTTCCTGTGTTGAGGAAAATAATCCCACTCTTACAAAGGATATTAATGTTTGTGAACATGGTAAAGAAGGTGGGAGTACCCCCATAGAAATGTTTGAAATCCATTGGTGGAATGAAACACTCTACGTGGAGTTGCTGCCTCTTGAGGTTTTACAAACTCGTTACGGGTTCAGATATGAGCTTGATTCTCAATATGGATATGGGAAGAAGGGCCTAGGGTGTATTGAGCAAGGGATTCAGGTCCCTATCTAGTTCAATCTATGAAAACACTATCTAGGTTTGGGATGCTCTATAGAAAAATCCAAGCAAAAGCCTTGGTGGAGTGTTAATATGATTTTAGCCGAGCCACTGACCTTGGTTCATCCTGAGTTAATAGAGGAAAGGGGGTAGGCCAAGAAGGTCCCTCTAGATGTCTTCTCTTCAAATGAAGTGCTAGAGGAATTTCTAGGTGCTTATTCCCCATTGGTTCCTTATCACCACAAGAAACGGTTCCCATATTGCTTGCATAGTCAAGCATACTTTGGAGAGTCCATTTTGAGTATTGACAAGGAGGACCCTCTATCTAATGTCAGTGATGATGTCACGATATCTCATCCTAAAGACCACAGTTCCCTTCTTAGAAGAGATACTATTGAAATTTCTATGGATCCTAAATCCTTGGAAAAATTGATCAAGATCAGGAAGTGTCTCTCTTCGGAGGAAGTAGATGAACACACTGATCTCCTGCATTCTCATCCTGATATCTTTGCTTGGACATACAATGATATGCCCAGTATTGATGAATCTATAGTGGTTCACAATATCGTCCTATGTCTCAATGCCAAGCCATTTAAATAAAAAATCTGAAATATCAATCATAGGGTGGCATTGATGGTCAAGGCCGAGATAGAGAAACTGTTGAAAGAAAGCTTTATCCTTTCTATCAACTATTCCCCTTGGATTTTGAATACAGTTATCATTAGTAAGATTGATGGCCGTATTCATATATGTATCGACTTTCACAACCTTAATAAGGCTTATGTTAAAGATGATTTTCTGTTTCCTAATATAGATATGACTGTCGACTCGACTACAGACCATGTATTACTATCTTTCATGGATGGCTTCTCGAGTTACAATCAGATTCGTATTAACCTAGATGATCAATACAAGATGGACTTCACTACCCCATGAGGTAATTTTTGGTATGTGGTCATGCCCTTTGGATTAAAAAATGTGGGAGCTACTTACTAATGGGTGATGACCCTGATATTTCATGATTTTATCCATAAGATCTTACAAGATTATGTTGATGATATATTGGAAAAATTGATAACCCGTAAAGATCAAGCGAAGAACCTTCATCTTATTTTTGAAAGGATTCAACTCTATAAAATGAGACTAAATCCCCATAAATCTATCTTCGGTGTTGATGCCAGCAAGCTTTTGGGGTTTATAGTTTCTTGTCGTGGGATCAAGGTTGATACTAATAAGATTGATGCCATTATTAGCATGCCTCCACCAATGAATATCACTGAGTTGAAAATTTTATAGGGGAAGATTCAGGAAATTCCTAGATTTATATCTCAGTTGGTTGGTAGTACCCTTCCTTTCACTCATTTATTGAAAAAGGATGTTCTCTTCATATGGGATGAGGAGTGTCAAAAATCCTTTGAATCAATCAAAGCCTATTTGGCCAATCCTCCCATATTGATGCTGACTATGCAAGATAGACCCTTTTTGCTTTACCTTGCCATGTCACCATATGATTTGGTAGCCCTTTTAGCTCAATATGATGACACTGGGAAGGAGAGAGCGGTCTACTACATTAGCCGCATTTTGGCTGACTATGAAACCCATTATTCCTCCATGGAGAAGCAGTGCCTTGCTCTCGTCTTCGCTACACAAAAGTTGAGACACTATCTCCTTCATGCTAAAACACATCTCATAGTAAAAATAGATCTCTTAAAGCATCCATTCTCTAGCACTGACCTGGCTGGGAGATTAGTGAAATGGGTTATGCTACTTTCTAAGTTCGACATAAAGTTCGTTACTCAGAAATCAATAAAGGGTCAAGCAGTTGTGGATTATCTACAAAACACTCCCTCATCTCACTCTTTTCCTGGGTTGGATTTGTTTCCTGATGAAAATATTTTTGTAAGTAATCATGACCTTGAGTGAAAAATGTATTTCGACAGATCAAGGTGTCAAACTAGTATTGGAGTTGGCGTGGTTCTAATATCCCCTAAAGGTAAACCGGTTCCTCTATCCTTTCAACTAAATTTTCCTTGTACTAATAACATTGCTGAGTATGAAGCCCTTATTATTGGCGTACATTCGATGATTTCCCTAAGAATCAAATGTATTCATATTTTAGGAGACTCTAAATTTATCGTGAACCAATTAACATGAACCTATCAAGCCAAGCAGAGTAAGTTGTCCCGTTATTAGGATCTTGCCCTGTCCTTGCTTAAACAATTGTCTTCTTTCAAGATAGATAGTGTCCTTGTTGGCATATGGCTCAGGAAGATTATTGGTATATCTTCTAGTGTTGTCATTGACAGCAACTAAAGTCACTATTGTGGTCCCCAGATATGAACCTAGTCATACCGGCAGTTAAAGTTAAGTGGTGTATTCCTGACAGAGAACATGAAGAGCAGGGTATTCAATTAGTATGTCAATCTGTATGCTTCATCAGATCATCATCTTGTTTTTTGGATCCCCAAGATATGTTGTTAAGCATGTATGTTACCTTATTGGTAAGTTTTGTGATGTTGCATTAATCAGTGTACGAGTAAGGAGATCCGACAGAATGGTTTTTTGATTATTTTCTCATGGTGGCCAACCTAGTCAATGTAGCGTGTCGTGGATGTATAAGGGATGATTGTTTAAATGTTTCTATGTTCAAAAAATTTATTTTGGGTCCCAACTATGTCGTGGCTGACTTGTATGGGTACATGTTATAAATTTTTCATGATTTGAGCAACATGTGGAGAATATTATATTTTGTGTGAAGCCGACATATAGTAATTAAATTCTTGCTAGTGGATATATATGAAATCGGTAATTCATTTTGGGTATGGAAAGCAAGTGAAAGTGTGTGAATGTGTGTGTAGAGTAGGGAAAATTTATGTGGGAGTATTATAAGGGTGATTGAGTGATCTATGCATAGTTTTAGAAGGGTAGAAAAATAGAGAAAGGCAGAGCAGAGCAGAGCAGAAATACAAAATCAGTCATAAGGGTTGAAGATCATTTTAACTGAGCTTCATTGGAACTAAATCCAGGAATTTCGAGATGCTATTTTCTTAGTTCAACTTTTTTTTATAATGCAAACATTTTGAAAGGCAGTGAGCCTTTCTTATTTTGAGCAGTGAGCTCTAGGCAGTGTGCCTAAATGCATGTGCATTCCCTTTTCTTCATAATTTTAACAAAGTATATAAATTGTGGATTAATCTCCACTGTGGTTTTTCCCCTAACAATGGACTCTAATGGTCTTCAACAATAGCTTATGGTAGCACTTGATGATCATGATTAGTCTAAAGCAGAAGTCTTAGAGTTAAAATCAAATCTTGTGGATGTTGAAAAATTCATTCAATCATTGAAGGATAAAATCAATGAGTCGAGAGAAAAGAGGAAGGAACTATGTGATCAACTAAAACAAAAAGAAAATAAAATATTGGAAGATGTTCACCTAAATCAGACCCTAAAAGAAATAACTAAAGAATGTGAAAAGCTTGCTAGGGACAATGCTACTCTAAAGCTTGAGATGGAATCTATGGAAATGAAGCTAACTAAGGAGATTGAAGAAAGAAAGAAGAATGAGGAGATTCTGACTCAGTATTTGAAAGAAAAATTAGAAGAATGCAAGAGAGTTAATAGTGGATTCATTTAGCTAGAGGTTGAACTACAACAATCTAAAAGTAATGAACAAGAGCTTGAAAGACATATATTTATTCTCAGAGATGAACTCTCTATTGTAAATGAGTACAAGGAGAAGTTTAGGATCAGTTCTGCTAAGCTTGATGAGATGACTAAAGGACATAAGGATGCAAATGATAAGCGAGGTCTTGGATATGAGAAGGAAGAGATCTCTGGATTTGAACACAAGGATCCCTAGACAAAGAAATCAGATGAACAAAGGCAGAAGGTATCTAGTAAGACAACCCAATGCTTAGAATTTTAATGGTTACTACTTTGCTTACAATAAATTTGGTCATATGGCTTGTCAGTGTAGAAGAAAAGTAAATTCAAGCCATCCATCATTTCCCAATCAGTGTTTTAGTTGCAAAAATTTTGGTCATAAATCAAGTGAATGTAGAAGTATGGTTGTCAGTATAAGGAATGTTAAATGCTACACCTGTGGAAGATTTGGACATGTTGCTAACCAGTGTAGATCAAGGGGAAATCAATGGAATGAATGCCCTAGACAAAGAAATCTGGTGTGTTACAATTGCAACAGATTTGGTCACATTGCAAGATTTTGCAGGAACATAAATATGGATAGAAGAGGTCTGATATATCAAGGAAGAATTTCACAAAAATATGACAAAGGAAAAGGAAAAATGACTATGGAAGAGATAAGAGATCAGATGAAGAAAACATGGGTAAAGAAGAGTGAATCTGATAAGCCCATCCCAGAAGTTGCCTATGGTAATCCCTCTGGTAATTCCTCCGGAAATTGATTACAGGCCATTGGCCTATGGGGAGTCTTTCAAGTAAAATCTTGTGCCCCCCTATCAGTAGTTGGCACTGGAATATAGGAAGTTGTAGTTGTGCCATTAGCCAACAAACATATCCATGATCACTTGTTCTATAAGTTGAGATCTTGAAGGTTTGTAGATGGATTCTTCTCTTGCTATCTGAGAGAGCAGTGTAACTGAAACTCCTAGGGTAGAGCATTTATTGCGGTAAAAAAGTTAGGTGCGTGAAGCTATAAAAATATATTTGGAACCCTCATTTTTCACTTTGCATTGAAAAAGAATAGTGAAAGAGCCTCTGGAGCAGAATTTTGAAGGAGTCAAGTGTATTCAACAGTGAATTCATCAGGTATTCCATTCACTTGTAGAATTTCTAAATTTGTGCTCAGTAGAAAAACCTTGTTTGATATGGAAAATGAAACAAATCAAGGGAATTGTGAGTTTGGATGAATATAGTAGTAGGAAGATCAAGGATGTAAGAGATATGTTCCCTACCGATGAATTGAAGTGGCTTGAAGGAGTGAAACATAGGAGTTTGGACATCTGGAATGAATTTCCTTATTTTGACAATGCGGAAGTGGTTAGGTTCATCTTGAGCAAATTGAATGAAGACACTCTAAATTTAGAGAAACCCTATCTTATTTCAAAGGAAGTGATTAGAAATTTAACTGGGTTATGCAATGTTGGAGATATTCTGAAGAAGAAGTTGATTTGAAATAAGGAAGCCAAAACCCTAACCAGTGTAACAGGAGATCAGAGGGCTTTGGTAATTTTGATGATCAAAGATCCATTGAAAAGGTACATTACATATGGAATTCCATACAAAATTTCCTTTAGAAACAAGGAATGATCAACCTTTGCAGGTGCAGTTTACATTTCACATAAGATGATAATGGAGGACCAAGGCTTTGATTTGTGCAATTTGCTGAAAGATCAACTAATGGAGAATGTGCAATTGACAATGGATGTAGATTATCCTTTCAGGTTTGGCACTTTGATCATATGTATCATGATGTATTTTCTAAATTGCTTGCCGTAGAATGATAATGTTGTATGGAAGGAGAGTGAATTGGTCTGTAAGAATTTTTTTAAGCATTTCAATACTCTGGAAAATTGTGAGCAAGCTTATGCAAATTTATTTAGAGAGTTGTTAGGAAAGTTTGGAGTAGTTGGTATCTCTCTTCTAGTAAAAATAATTGAAGTTGGATCATCTTCTGGTAAGACTAAGAGGAAGTAGAAAAGAGCAATAGAGTTTGCTGATGATACTCCTCTAGTACTCAAGTCTACAAAATTTGAAGCAAAATGCAAAGAACAGATAATTGTGGACATACTTGATGAAGAATCTGATGAATACACCCCAAGAGATGAACTGGAATCAGTTGGACCAGATGAAATAATGGCTGAAGGAAAAGAAGAAGAAGGCACTTTATTAAAAAAAAATATACTGCAGATAGTTTAGGATAAAGATGGAATGCAGAAGATTGTTGACATTTGGTTAGATCGACCCTCATATGAGTAGGATCTGATTGAGAGTACTCTAGGAAAATACTTTGTGTAGAATAACATTGAATTGTAAAGTTTGCAGAATGTAGTCCCTGAAGAGTTGATTGAGTGTATTAAGGAAGTTGTGGCCTCTGACTCTTAGGATAAGAAAGAGGAGGAAATAATCTTACATTTGAAGGAGTAGTTTAGGATATCCTTTACAAAACTAAAAAAGAAAATGAATGTGTTGAGGTAGTGCATCCATTCAACTAATAACATCTGCAATCATTGTCTACATTGGCCTCATGTTGTTGGAAAATATAAAGACAAGCTAGAGAAAATTGAAAGTGAATTGATTAAAATTGGTCAGGACTATAATATGTTTTAGGACCAAGATGGAGCAGTAAAGAAAAGAATTCATGAGTTGTAGGTTGAGCACGCAAAGATTCACTTTTCCAGAAACACTCTTGTGGACACTTTCTGGAAATTGAAGGATCAAACTAAATGTAGATTGGAGCAGCTGATTGAAGTCTTGAGGAAAGGAGAGAAGTTGGAAGAAGCAATTACAATTCCAGAATCCCTCATTTAGATCATCAACTAGACATTAGAAAATAATAGTCTAATAATAATTATTGGGATTGTTGTAGATGCTTGGAAGAAATTCCTTCTGGAGATGAAAGATAAGTATAAAATAATTTATTGATTTGTGTAGCGGTTGTAGTTTTCAAATTTTGATCAAATTTCTATTTAGCAAAGGGGAAAAGAGAGTAGTAAAATTTTGTTTTAGCAAAAAAGGAAGAAGTGCAGTAAGAATACTAGAAAAAGGGGAGAGAAAGCAATAAATTTTTGTCATTGATGTCAAAGGGGGAGAGAATGCAGTGAAAAATTCCTTGACATCCTAAGGGGGAGTAGTGTTTTGTTGTGTTTTGAAATTTTGGAGTTTGGCAGCGTATCTCTGGTTTTGAAACTTAGTCATTTTTCACTAAGTGTTGCCATCAATGCCAAAGGGGGAGATTGTTGGCATATGGCTCGATGAGATTATTGGTATGGATTCTAGTGTTGTCATTGATGGAAACTAAAGTCACTATTATGGTCTGTAGATCCGAACCTAGTCATACTAGCAGTCAAAGTTAAGTATAATGTATTACCGATAGAGAACATGAAGAATAGGGTATCTGGTTAGTATGTCAATCTGTATGCTTCACCGGATCATCATCTTGTGTTGTGGATCCCTAGGATAGGTTGTTAAGCATGTATGTTACCTTATTGGTAAGTTTTGTGATGTTTCATTAATCGGTGTACGAGTAAGGAGATCCGCCAAAATTATTTTCTAATTATTTACTCATGGTGGCCAACCCAGTCATTGTAGCATGTCATGGATGTATAAGGGATGATTGTTTAAATGTTTCTATTTTCAAGAATTTTATTTTGGGTCCCAACTATGTCATGGCTGGCTTGTATGGGTACACATTATAAATTGTTCATGATTTGAGCCGACATGTGGAGAATATTATATTTTGTGTGAAGCTGACATATAGTAATTAAATTCTTGCTAGTGGATATATATATGAGATCGGTAATTCATTTTGGGTATGGAAAACAAGTGAATGTGAATGTGTGTGTAGAGCAGGGAAGATGTATGTGGGAGTATTAGAAGGGTGATTGAGTGATCTATGCATAGTTTTAGAAGGGAAAAAAAACAAAGAAGGGTAGAGTAGAGAAGAGCAGAAATACAGAATCAGTGAGAAGGGTTGAAGATCATTTTAACTAAGCTTCATTGGAACTGAATCCAGGCATTTGGAGATGCTATTTTATTAGTTCAATTTTTTTTTATAATGTAAACATTTTGTAAGGAAATGAGCCTTTCTTATTTTGAGCAGTGAGCTCTAGGCAGTGTGCCTGAATGCATGTGCATTCCCTTTTCTTCATACTTTCAACAGAGTATATAAATTGTGGATTAATCTCCACCGTGGTTTTTCCCCTAACAGGGTTTCCATGTAAAAATATTGGTGTTATGGTGCCTTGATTATCTTGTTCATGTGCTTGCATCTTTATTTTTGTTTATGTGTTGTAAAAGGTTTAAGGTTTGGATTTAAAGTTGAGATTTGTTGAACATTGATTCACCCCCCTCTTAGTGTTCCCTAAGTCCAATAGTCCCTAGGAGAGAAAATAGTTATGTTGATGCCATGGAAAGTGTTTCTTCCTTGGTACCTTCAAAAGAAGATATGAAAGAATACCACTTCGTGGTCCAGGTCCTACGGACCCTTGCGGTCCTTGACCAGCCTGAAGCCGAGTCCCTTGTATGTTCCCATGTGGACTCTGGAGAATGTTTTTTTGACATCTATAATTACCCAAAGACTGGAAAATTTCCCGATGATGCGACAAAGAATGATCACACTCATATAAGAAAGCTTTCAGTTCGTTATGTTATTCTATCTGATGTCCTTTATAGAAAATCCTATAATGGCTTGCTTCTCAGGTGTCTCAATAAAGAGGAAATACCCCTTTCCCTTAAGAAAGCCCATGCAAGCTCCGGGGGTGGACACTTTGGTAGTAGATCCTTGGCAAAAAGACTGATACACATGGTGTACTATTGGAAAATGATGGAACAAGATTCCTTCGATTTTGTTAAGAAGTGTCATCAATGCCAACAACATAGTCATCTTATTCATGCACCTACCCAAGAATTACAAAATCAAACTTCAACTTGGCTGTTCGCAAAATGGGGGTTGGATATCATTTGAAAAATATCACCTCCTTCCTCCAAGGGACATACCTTTATCATTACCACTACGGATTACTTCATGAAATGGGTCAAAGTTATCCCACTTTGATCCACGAACGTTGAAGCTATCTGTAGTTTACTCATGAACATCATTTCTTGGTTTGGATTACCTGCTACGCTTGTTTATGACAATGGTACACCTTTCAAGGACAAGGAAGTGAAGCAGTTCCTTGAGAAATTCCATATTTAGCATAGGTTTTCCACACCATACTAGCCACAATCTAATGGTCAAGTAGAAGCATCTAACAAAAATCTTGAGCTTATTCTCCGTAAGACAGTTAATAAGCATGGAAAAGATTGCATATTCAACTAACGTACGCTTTGTGGTCCTATAGCATGAGTGTTTGTATGGCTATGAGAACAATGCCTTACAACCTCGTGTATGGTGCCAAAGCTATTATGCCTTTAGAGTTGGAGATTTCATCTTTATAGGTCTCCCTTAAAGGGTTAATTGATGATGAAACCTATCAAGTTAACCATTTGCATCAGGTGGAGATACTCGATGAGCACCATTTATGGTCCATTGAACATCTTAAAGCTTATAAATGGTGGTTATCTAGGCAATATAATTAGGGTGTGCTTCCTAGGACTTTTAAAATAGGAGATCTAGTTCTCTATGAAAACCAGAGAAATGTAAATGCGTCACTTGATCAGAGAGGAAAGTTCAGTCCCAACTGGTTAGGCCCTTACATTGTGATCTTCGTATATGGTTCAGGTGCCTATGGATGTAACGCCTCTAAAAGTGCCCGTTAATGCAATGCATCTTCATTGATACTATGCATAGTGATGTGTCATCTATGTGGCGTTCTCTCTACAGAAGGGCAGTAGCACTACATATGTTGACATTATTCATTAACACATTATGATTTTTTTTATTTGTGAATGACCACATGCATGTGTGTGTGTGACCATGCATCACATTATGTCTATTAAAAATATTAGATAATCGTTGTATTTAATTAGCATACTACCATGTGTGTTTATTAAATCATATTAGGATCTAATCTATGTATACATCCATATGATCATATAACATCCATAGCATAAACATACATGAAAAATAAAGAATATACATATCCAAATGAATGATTCCATGAAATAATAATTGATGTATCCATATATATATATGCATGTATGTATCAAATGTCATGGACATGTATCAGGCCACTACTATAAAAAATGAGTGGTTGTTGAATATATGTCTATAAAAAAGATCTACAAGTATCTCATTGCAAAAATGATATACAAAATTGATGATGGGCCTCTAATCACTGTGGTGAATGGCTCCCAAAGCCCTCTAGCTCTGGAAAATGCTATGGAACCCTAGGGAGGGGCTGAATGGTGGTCATGGAGCATAAAAAGTGGGAGCATGATACAGAAAAAACTACCCTCATCCCTTTGATCTCCCCCTATAGGGAGGATATCGTCAGCTTCTCCTACCTCAACTCGTCCCCTAGTCACTAAACATTTGTTGGGATCACAACTGTAGGCTGCCCGTCAAGGTCATCGAGATGGCTCTGGAGGGTATCAAGCACCTGCTTGGTGACATTAGTCCTCCCCACTGTCATGTCTCGCTCAGCGAGCACCGTCTGTAGCTCCCCCAATAGCTGGTTGCATTGTTCCTAAATAGTGATCAGCTTCATAGTAAGCTGGACAATATCCACACTCCACTCCTCGTAAGCTGTCCTCAGGCACACAACTAGCTCGAAGCTAGGGGAATTACATCCCATAGATGCTAGTCAGTAAGCCTCAAGGATCGATCCCTGAATCGACACAGTAGGGGAAATCTCTAAAATACACTGAGTTATAAGCCCAATCCATCCTTGTGCGTCCTCTACAACCACTACAACCATAGAGAAAGAAAGAGGTATCAGTATCATATGGAATATATATACATATATTATAAATAAAAAATGAATGTATGGAAGCATAAACAACATATCTTGAATACCTGGGTCCCTTGGCTGCCATGTCGGGTCAAGGTGAGGGTCGGTGTTGGGACCTGTGCCACCAGCATTGGTGGCCACTCTCGGTGATGCTAGTGCCACCATGGCGATAGTAGAAGCTAGTGGTGCTGAAGAGATAGGGGTAGCTAGTGACAGGTCTGACCTCCTTCGCCACCTCGATCTCGGTGGTGCCGCCCCCTCCTCCTATGGTGCCTCCTCCTCCTCACTAGCCTATTGTCGACCTCTCCTCCTATCCTATAGTAGCTAGGGTGGTAAGTCCTCTTGTGAACTAGGATCTCCTCTTGGGGCATCCTCGTTAAACACAGGAGCAGGACGATGCCTCTCCCACCACCATGCAAAGTTAGCCGCTACCTTAAAATTATTCACTGCCGCTATGGGGGCTGATCATGATCAGGATCATCATCTTCTGAGGGGACAATATTAGTAATAGTGGGGTGAGGGAGGTCCCCAACCCCCATTGCACTCTTGTGAGCCCTAGTATAGGTGGGCACGTCTATTGGAATAGTTTGAGGTCAGTCATGCTACCACATGACCTGAATTTAGTAGTAGGGTACTATGATATAATCTCTCCGGCCGATCAAAAAATGGTCTCGCTACAGGTTCCTCAAGTACTTGTTGTCATCCACCCATCTAAAAAATTGGTAGGGTCTCCATCGAATCCCATCCGCAATAAGAGTGTCAAACTATAAGCACCAAAACTATAAGTCCCGGAATCTCCACTGGCCTGTCATGTCATACCAATGGGCCATGGGAATCTAATATGGTTGTCACTAGGGAAAACCAATAGGACAAGTGCACATGATGTGGGAAAAGGCCCACACCTACAAAAGTGTGCACATTGTAAGGCCATGCTACTCATAATGCATGTACCGGGATAGCTTCTGGTAGACGTGTGCTAGCATGTTGCGCCCCTAGGAAAAAGTGGTCTTATGCTCTACCATCTCTCTAATAGTGTGGACAAGGTGCCTATGTAGGTGCAAGCCTCGCCCATCAATTGTGATCTGGAAGGCAACAGTCACGACCATGACTCGATGAAGCAATGGTGCAGTAGTCCTCGCATGGTCATACCAGTGTGTATAAATATGACCCATGTCATTGCTGCCATCAGTCCTCCCTATGTGGTATAGGACCCCCTCTATCTTCTCTCACGCTGATCATGTATCATCAAGAGCCACTCGCCATCTGTAGATGGGTAGCCCGAGGATCCGATAAATGTCCTCAAGTGTGACGGTCATCTCTCCACAAGGTAGCTAGAAAGATGACGTGGTGGCATCCTATCGCTCCATAAGGACTGTCAGCATCCTCTCATGATATCTCATGTTTGGAATGGTAAACACATGCCAGAGACCAACTCACTCTAGAAGTGTGACCTCATCCTCTGATAGATAGTCTCTCTACTCACGAGTGAGTCAAAATGCTCGCCCTCCCAGATGCTCCTAAATTTTTGAGTACTCTTGCAAAAAGTAGCAAAAAATCTGAGTCTGAATATGAAAATAAAAAATTAATTAGGACCTATGTGTGTCGCGCAAACGTTTACACATTGCACAGGCGTCCTTGATTTCCATGGTCGCCTCGAAGATGACAGTGCATCTTCAAGATGATAACACGAAGTCAGGACCCCAGTGCTCACAATAGACGATACCACAAATGTTAGATGAAGGCATAGAAATAAGACTCCTACGCACCTCACAAATAGAAAATTTCCTAAAAATGAGCTAAAAATCATGAAAAATGAGGTTTTGCGGCCTACCTAGTCCACCTCATGACCCTTAGCAATGTCCTGGTGTAGCTGCTCCAACCTTGGCACCTCATACTCTCTCTTGATTGACATTTTGCTGACTTATCTCTCACAAAAGTCAATAATTTTCTTTTAGTGAATAGTGAAAATGACCCTTCTAGGGGCCCACCTAGGTATATATAGGCCCCTCGGGGCCCATTTTTCCTAGAGCTTGTGGCTCTTCAATTTCTATTGAATTTTCCCCACCAGGCTAGGGGAAAAATTAGGAGGGGACATAAGGTCACCTCTTGATCATATTTTTCTTCTGAATCAACGACCTTTTTCTTGATCATTCCTCTCTCTGTAGTAGCTTTCTTCCAATTTTTTGAAACTAATCTAAAATTTGAATTTTGTAGGTTAAAGCTTTGAACATTTTTTCATGATCATTCTAGCACTGTTTGTTGAGCTCGAATTTTGGGGGCACCCTTAGTACTAGCTAGCTCGACTTTGATGACCACTATGATCTCTTTCTTATGGCATGCAAATCCATAAAATTCAAAACTTGGATGAGATTTTTTCTTTTCTACCTTAGTGAGGCTAATTTTTTCAAAATCAAGCCCACTAAAGTGGGAGCAAAATGTAATATCGCAGAATTGTACCTAGGGGAAATTCCACATTCTAGCATTTTTTCCTAGCATTTATGACACCTTGAAACATTAATGAAAAAATCCCATGGCTTGGAATTTCATAATTCTAACTCTATGCAGACTTATGGCTAAGCGACAGAAGCCTGGTGACAAGTTTCTCAATAATCTATGCTCTGGATGCATGTGCAACATGCAGATGTCTACGTGGCACGTTAGCATCCTAGAATTTTCTCGAGTTTGAAATGTGGAATCTAGAATACTAACCCTAGAGACAGGTATCCTAGTGGTTACATTACAAAAGTAACGGCTCTTTTCCACCCTTGCAAGCATTAAAACCCCCTTTTCAATCTCATTTTGGGTTTGGAAGACATCACTCAAGCTCTCTTGTTACCTTGCTCCAAATTTGAGATCTCATCATCTTTGATAGTAGTGCTCTCACAAGCGAAGCCATGCCAGACTGAGGTCCTCCTAGTAGCAGTAGCAGCTCTCAAGCAAGCACTCAATGGTATGTCCATGTACTCCAGAGAGGGTCTAGGCCTGTGGGTAATGCTCTCTCTCTCTCTCTTTCACTTTCCTTTCATACTCATTCATTTACTATCTTGTGGTGCGGGTTCTACTCATGAGCGGGTTTTTCTTTCACCACACACTTCTTGTGGTGTAGGTTCTACTCTTGAGCAGGTTTTTCTTTCACCACACACTTTGTTTACTTCTTTAGTAATCCTTTCCAACTTGGTTGTCCATGCAGGTGGGAATACCAAAGTAGGTTCTGACTGAGGGAGGCCCCTATATAGATACCCAACAACTTTCCTCTTGTTATTTTATGTGTAGGTCAAGAATAGGAGCTTGGAGTGAAGATTCAGACATCGAGAGGAAGGTAAGCTTTCTCCAAGCATCCTTGTGTTCATTTCAGTTTCTAGTTTTTTGATTAGTTATATAGTCGAGTATGGCTCACTCCTGAGCTTAGAAGTAAATTTTATTTCTATTTGTTTGAGTTCTTGAGTTCTCTGTTGCCTAGGACTCTAGCACATCCTTTAGATGGTATTGCGTCACACTGACATCTTGAAACCGTGCTGACATCTTTTGGCCAAGAGCTTCCTCTTTTGAGGTAGGAATCTCCTAGCCTTACTCTCCCATGGTCTCTGGTAGTTTTTCCCAACCATAACTAAATCTTAGTTCTTTATCATTCCATTGATTTGTCATCTTGAGGTGTATAAGGGCAATTCATTCCCTGGTGATCTCTTGAGAAAAGAGAGACCCGTGTGCAGCGAATCTATTTTATACCACAAGAAGATACAAAATACTCACATCAAAAGTAGAAGAAAGGGAGATGTAGAAGGAACCATAGTAGATATGACCTTTGTGTGAGGCATATCCATGGGCTTAGAAAAAAGGAGGAATTTTGGGTAGAGAAGTGATCAAGGGAGGCTCCAAAAGAGGGAGCAATGAACACTTTTATCCACTCAAGGTAAGGTTCATCGAGATCCATCAATAAAGATAGAAATAAAACTATAGCAATAGGATTAGAAATAGGAATGGGGATAGAACTAATAGAGTTAGGAATAGAGGTAGAATGTTCATCCTTGGTCTTCAACAAGGTATTAGATTCATGGGCCTATGCTCGTTGATGATGCTTATGCTCACATGCAAGTCAGTTTTAATGGTTATGACTACTAGGAATAGAGGCCTGAGAAGAATTTGTGGTGTCCTATTCCATCAAAGGAGTAACCTTCATAGTCATCAATAGTAGAATAATAGGCTCCTTAGGAGGGATAGGAAGTGTCATGGAAACAAGAACTTGAGTCTCAATTTTAGGATCTTTTCCTTTATGTTGGAAGTTTGGGGAAATTGTTGAAGTTTGTCATTGATGATAATGTTTGGCAACATGATCATGGAGAGCACATAACAAGGTGATACAGTGTTGTCATTGATGTCAAAATTATTGTGAAGTAGTTTGATCAGTCCTAATAGGTTTTAGAGTTTATAAGGAAGACATTATTACATAATGGTTTGGTCTGATAAATATCGGTTGCATAGAAAATTGATTGTGTCAAAACTACCATTTTAGTATAGTAGTGCATTAGTTTTTAGGTCTACACCACTCTACAAATAAATATAGCACTCTACACTTCTATCATATTTTTTTGGATGTTATATGCACCTAAATCAAAATTTTCATCTTGTTTGGACAAATATTTTGAGAGATATGAGTAATAGAGTTTGACTTGGAAATTCACATTCATTTTTCTGTACAGTGTGTTCATGTGGGAGAATCCACACTTATCTATGGATGAGTTTTTGGCCTTTGGGTGTTGTAAATAAGTTTCTATATGTAATTTGAGCATGGATTCTAGATGACATCAAGTTTTGAGGTCCACGTGTTGAGATGTGGATACACAAATGAAGGTTTTTACATTTAGGTCTTATGCGATGCCAACCTAATATGTCTGAGGGCATGCAAAGGATAAATATGTATTTCTATATTATGCGAGATCTATTATAGGTGCATGTTGGCATATATTAAGGTGTTTTGAGTTTTAAATTATGGTGTATTGTGTGGATTATAATTTTTGGAGCCGACAAGCTACATTTTAGGTATTACATCTAATTAGGCCGACCTAGTCAATGTTATACTTGATGAAAATATGTAAGTTGGATTGTTTTCCATGTTATGATGAATATATACGACATGCATTATGTGTTATGCAAATTTGAGTAGAGAAGAGCAAAGTTAAGTTGAAGATAAGAATTGTGTGAATGAAGAGCGAGACAAAGTGTTGAACTAGAATTAGATAAAGTTTGTTATTTTTCTTCAATGGAACTGTAATTCATGCATACATAAGATGCAATTGTAATAGTTCAAAAATAGGTTGTGAGCCACCATCTCTCTTCTATATTTTTTCTCTATGGATACTGAGTCCACTTGGATAGCGAGTCTACTTGTAGTGATTATTTTTGTAATATACTATAACTGGTTATAATATATTGTGAGCTAACCCTCGCCATGGTTTTTGTTGGTGTAATTAATTATTTAATTACACTTACATAAGTTTATTTAGACATTTAATTATGTTCCTAGATATAATTTACTAGGTGATAGGTTATAATGGGGCCTTGACCCTTATTCACATGCTTTCTTAGGATATAAGATTCCTTCTAGAAGTCTTATCTAAACTTCACATTATCCTAGTTAGGTTGTTAGTTAGTTGTCACATGTCATAGGATTATGACACATGTCAACATATTTTTCAATCCTACATCTCAACCTTTCCAATATAAGGAAGGTCATTTATACTCATTTGTATCATACTTCATACCTCATCATTTGATAGGTCTTAATATCAAGCAAGATCGTATTCTTGCATACTCTCTTATAGAAGATTTTCATTATTTTTGCAGGTGGTCTTGGGTATTGAGATAATCTTTAGCTCCTACAGTTTTCCTATTTTGGGTTCCACGTAAAAATCTTATGTATTAGTAATTGGATGTTTGATGTTTGAATAGTTTAAGAGAATATTGACTCACCCCCTCTTAGTACTCTAGGTGTTAAAAATTGGTATCAAAGCTTGGTTCCTTGGAAGGAACTTAATGACTTTGGGAAGGTCTGGAAAATTGTACACATGGCTGATAGAAAGTTTCCTATTCCTTTGGAAGAGATTCCTTCTTTTTATTTTGTAGAAGAAGATTGATTGATAAAGGTGGAGATCTCAAAGATGCTCTTGAAAATCTAGAAATAACTAAAGTTGAAAATAGAGATCCGAAGGAAAATGTGAAAGAAGCAAATGAATGTGTCAAAAACTTGAGAGAGAAAATCAAGAAATTTAGAGAAAGGAATAAGAAATTTAGTGAATAGCTAAACAAGCAAATGAAACTATCATCGAACTAAAATTGAAAGTTGAAGAAAAGAAAAGAATTGAAGATTTATTGAATGCAATGGTGAAAAGAAAATTTGATGAATGAATAAGGCTTGAACAAGAAGTGGTAAATCTGATATCAGATCTGGAGAAAGCAAAAATTCATGAAGAAAAATTAAAAATGAGTGCTACAACCCTTGATGAGATGATTGTTGGATATAAAGTATCTAAAAGAAAATATGGATTAGAATTTGAAAAAGGTGAAAGATCAAAAGCAGATCCAACACCTAATTCAGAAGAGAAGATTAATGAACCAAAGATGATTGAAAAACAAGAAGAACAATGGCAAGATCCGGAATCAAAGAAATGAAGCTAGAAGACCTCTATTCAGAAAACCAAATGCTCAAAGGTAACCTTATTTTAATGGTTTTTTCTATTCTTGTAATAAATTTAGATATAGAGCAATGGAATGTGGAGGCAAAATGAATTAGAATGTTCCATCCTTTACTAGTAAAATTTTTATATGTAAGATTTGGTCATAAAGAAAGTGAATGTAGAAGTCAAATGATTCAATCTTTCAATAGTTACTATTATACATGCAATGGATTTGGAAACAAGGCTAATCAATGCAGATCTAGAGTGAATGGAAGGAATAATATTTAGAAGAATATCACATGTCACAATTGTAGTAGACTTGGACACATTGCCAAATTTTGCAGAAGTAGAAATACAAGAATAATCTAGTAAAAAGGAATGAACCAGTTAAAAAGGTTGATCCAGTTCTAGTAAAGAATGAAATGGAAAAGGTTTGGAGAAAGAGTAAGGAGATAGAAGACAAGAGAGAATCTATACCATCATCCAGTGTAGATGTTTCCCCTAGAAACTAAGCTAAGAGCTATGGCTTAGGGGGTTTTTTAATGGATATATTTTATCTCCCCACTAGAAAAGAGGTGTTGATGCCACAACACATGATGTAGATCAACATGATTGATCTATTGGTGAAGATTTCAAAAGAAAATATATTGATTCAGAAGTTTGTAGAGCTTCAAAAGTTAAATATGCATACAAGTTAAGTGTTTCCATATTTATGGGTTGAAGCATTCAATACATAATTAGGTCAAATTGAAAGGTTATACAAAAATTCACTAAGGAAAATTCATTTCAAAAAATTATTTGAGGAGTAGATCTATGAGATGAGAATTCAAAGTGCATAAGGAAATTTGAGATTTAGAGCATTGAAAGCCTAGTTCAACGAATGAAGTAAAAAGGTATTTTGTAAATCTTGCATGCACTAGTTTTTAGAAATCATTTTTTGAAAGTGTTGAACAAGACAACTTAGAGGGGGGGTGAATCAATTGTAACAAAATTTAACCTTTAATATTTTCACCAGAAATTAAATCAAACACAAATCCTTTATTTTTCTAATCTAATTAATCATTAAGTGCAATAAAAAAAACTAAAAAACATCACACTTACACAATAACATGAGATTTATGTGGAAAACCCAATAAGGGAAAAACCATGGTGAGGATTAGCTCACAAGATAGAGAATATCAAAATTGATTACAAAGGCTCATTGCCAGATAAGGCTCACTACCAAAACATGACTCACTATCTAAACAAGGGTTACCCACTTGGAGGGATCACTCCAACATAGATACAAAGAAGATAGAAGAGATATGTTACAAAGAGAAGAAAATCTCAATTCAATAGAGATTTCCACCACAAATTTCTCAAACACTTGCAGTCATGCTTGAATGATAGAGTACACCTTCAACTCACTGCTTCTAGAAACTCATGATTTAGACTTCGTACTAATTTGCACCAACTCACATTACATACACACTAATTTACATCTATCTCACATCTAGATCTTGCTATATTTATAAATTGCACATTCCTTTTACCAATATATCATCCTATATTTATACCATCTTCAACTTTGAAACATATCTGAAGTTGGCCATACACCATTTGTATTTACAAATTCAAATTAGGTTGGTAGTAAAACATTCTAGGGTGGAATTATAATGAGGATGACCCGATCAAATCCTTCAACACACTTCCATAAGCTTCAAAATTAGTGTTAAACACAAGGTCAAATAAACCAGTGTTAAATACATAAATCAATTAAGAACTCACAACCTTAGCATGATCCAATCCTTCTAGATATCAAAATTATCAACATGATCATATCACCTTAACTCCAAAATTGCAAGTCAGAAGACTCGAACAAGAAGAAATCTGATGCAACTACATTTCTCCCAGACCTTAGCTAGATACCCTAAAAAACACAGTTCACAATTGGTGAACATAACTCACACTATACAATGATCCAGAAGCCAAAATCCTAGATATAGCAACTTCCAACAAGCCACACGAACATAGGAGGAAATCTTGGAGTAAAACTTAGAGCAACAACTGAACATGTGCAACCTTTCTTCATTACAATTTTCTTGATATCCTTGATATATATAGCTAATAACCATTATCCATGACATCAATGACAACAAAAACTAGTTGATAACTAGTTAACCATTTGACATCAATGACAACACCATCATCATACATCCTTCATACTTGCAACAATATCCCCATTTTTCATTGATGGAAACACATGATGTGAGAAACCATCAAAGACAACACACATCCTTAATTAGTCCCCCTTAGTAGATACTTTTTTCACAACTTTCTCTCTTCTTCTTTTCTTTTCACATATTTCTCTCCCGCTTTGACATCAATGGCAAAGGAATAGGATGTTTTACATTGATTTCCCCTTAGACATCAAGAAAAAAATACTGTTTCAATGACAACACATAACACTACCTATTCCCCCTGAGAGGTAGCCACCAAAACATCAATCTAGAAGAAGGATAGATCCATAGATCCACCAAACTGATGTATCTCCATATGCATCTAGTTCAAGAAATGAGGGGAAATAACCCCTAACTTCTCTCGAAGATGCTCAAAAGTATCTTTCGTAAGATCCTTCATAAATATTTTAGCTACTTGATCGTTCATCGACACATACTCAAGTTTCACTTCATTCTCCATAACCTTCTCTCTCAAAAAGTGATACTTGATAGATATATTCTTTGTCCTTGAGTGCATCATTGGAATTTTTGAAATTTTAATTGCACTTGTATTATCACATAAGATAGAAATAAGATCATCATACATTACTCTGATATCTTTCAATGTTTGTCTCATCCACAAAACTTGTGTACAACAAGATGCAACGTCAATACACTCAACTTTAGTAGTAGATAAAGAAAATGAATCTTGCTTTTACTCAACCAAGCCACCAATATGCAACCAAGAAATAATGCACCACCACTTGTACTCTTTCTATCATCTACACAACTAGCCCAATCTGCATCTATGTAAGCACTTAGTGTAAAATTAGTATCCCTAGGATATCATAACCCATAATTTGGAGTGCCATTCAAATATCTAAATATTCTCTTAATAGCAACAACATGTGTATCTTTAGGGTTTTCTTGAAACCTATCCACAATAAAAACTGCATGCATTATATCTGATCTAGTAGCAGTCAAATACAACAAATCTCCAATCATAGATCTGTACATGCTATGATCAGTCCTAGATGAATCATTACATTTACTCAATTTGCAACCAATCACCATAAGAGTGCATACCGGTTTGGAGCCATCCATCCCAAATTTCTTCAGCATTTCTCTTACATATTTTGACTATGAAATAAATATCCCTTTCTCTATTTGATTAATTTCCAACCCAATGAAGAAATTCATCTCACCAAACATAGACATCTCAAATTCTTTTTGCATCTCTTAAGCAAAAATTTTTCACATTGTTTCATTTCCTCCAAAGATAATGCCATCAACATATACAACCACTATCAATATTTTTTCATTTTCAATTTTAAAATAAAGATTACTATTTGTCATACCTTTGTTGAAACCTTGCTAGGTCAAATATCTATCCAACCTTGTATACCAAGCTCTAGGAGCTTGCTTCAATCCATATAAAGATCTATCCAACCTTGCATTCCAAGCTCTAGGAGCTTGCTTCAATCCATATAGAGCCTTCTTCAATCTACAAACCATGTCTAGTTGATCTGACGACTGAAATACTTCTAGTTGTTCCATGTAGACGTCTTCTTCTAACTCACCATTCAAGAATGCAGACTTAACATCCATCTGATAAACCTTGAAATCTTTATGAGCAACAAACACTAAAAAAATTATGATAGCTTCCATTCTTTCCATCAGAGCAAAAATATCCTGAAAATATATACCTTCTACTTGTGAGTAACCCTTACACACAAGCCTTGGTTTATTTCTAACTACTCCATTCTCATTCAACTTGTTTCTGAATACCCATTTTGATCCAATTATATTTTTGTCTGCTAGTCTAGGGAATAATTCCCAAGTTTGATTCTTCTCAATCTACATAAGTTCCTCTTTCATAGCTTCCATCCAATACTCATCTTTACATGTTTCACTTATGATCTTTGGATCAATCTTAGAAAGTAAACATAGATTTATCTCACCACTAGCAACAACTCTACTTTTCAATAATTATTTCCTTTTCCTGAATGATTCTTTTATACATATCTAGGTGTCTTAGGGGACACCACTAGAGCTTCTTCTTCTTCTTCATTCTACTTCTCCTATTCTTCAACAACTTCTTCAATTCTTACACAATTAGGTTCATTAGATACATATCCATCAAATTCAATTGAATTCTTCATTGCTTCATCAACCTTGACATGTGTTATTTCTACAATCTCTCTCAATATTTTATTGAAACATCTGTAAGCTTTTCTCTTACTAGAATATCTAGGGAAAATACCTTCATCACTTCTAGCATCAAACTTCCCTAGATTTTCTTCATCCTGTCTGATATAGCATTTGCTTCCAAATACCTTGAAATACTTAATAGTGGGAATTCTTCCACACCATAGCTCATAGGGGATCTTAGTACTATTGGATCTTGCTTGGAATCAATTGAACACATAGACAGTAGTGTGAATAGCTTCTTTGTAGTAAACTTCTGATAAACCAGCTTCAGTAATCATTGATCTAACAACTTCTTGAATTATTTTGTTCTTTCTTTCAACAACTCCATTCTACTAAGGAGTTCCAGGAGAAGATACTTGTTTTTTTATTCCAAGAACTTCAAAAAAGATATTAAACTTATGGGAGGTGAATTTACGACCTCTATTAGACCTCAAGCATTTTATTCTTAAATTCACTTCATTCTCTACCATAGCTTTGAATGTCTTGAGTCTATCTAATGCATCATATTTCTCTCTAAGAAAAGTAACCCATGTATACCTAGAGTAATCATCAATAAAAAGCATAAAGTACCTTTCACCTTGTATAATTCTCACTCCTGTAGGACCACAATGATTTGTATGAATCAAATCCGATAATTTGGTAGTAGATTTTTCCTTTGATTTGAAGTTATTTCTTGCTTGATTTCCAAACTGACAATTACTATAAATAGAATTAACAGGCTTTGTAATCCTTGGTAAATCTCTTATGGATTACACTGCACTGATCCTTTCCAAGTTATCAAAATTCATGTAACAAATTGTTCGATGCCATAACCAACTATCATTAATCTGAGTCATAAAGCAACACCCATCAACACCTTTGAGCTGATATATATTTCCTTCTAACTTCTTTCCTACAACAATGACTATTCTAGATCCTTTCCTAGTTTCACATCTCTTATCCTCAAATAAAATATTATATCCTTTACTACACATTTATCCAACACTCCAGAGATTATTCCTTAAACCCTTAACGTAGTAGACATCATCAGTATTATTCTTTCCATCAAAACTTACTGAATCTATCCCAAAAAATTTAGCACCACTATCATCTCCAAAAATAACTAAGCCTCCATCATATTTTTAAAGTTTAAAAAACTTACTCTTATCATCGGTCATGTGATGTGAACAACCACTATCAACAACCCAATATTTATTTTCTTGTTTAGCATGTAGGGTAGAGATTATAGTATCTTCCTCTTTCTCTTTCTCCAGAGGGAATTTCTTCACCCGTCTTTCAGTTTTAGAAAAATTAGGTTAATCTTTTATAGCCAAAAACAAGCATTCATTATCATCAAAGTCTCCATAATTAGACTCATCATCATAAATACTAGCATTCTCATTCACATAATATGCTTTGTTGATCATTTTGTCTTTTTTTTTCTTTGTCAATTTTTTGTTTGTTCATCTTAGCTCTTTCCAAAAATCTCGAATCATAACGACCTATTCCTCCACCACTAAATAATTTAAAGGGTAACTTACCTTCATACTTTCTAGATCCTTTCCTCATCCTTCTTAAAAGGTTAGCTGCTACTTCATCAAAATTTTCCTCATCCAAATCTTTAGCTCTTGTAGCCTTGAAAGTAGTTTTTGATTTGGATCCATTTATCAAATTTGGTTTTCTCATCTCATAAGATGTTAGAGTACTCAATAATTGATCTTTAGTATAAGTCTTGTAATGCACATATTCTTCAATAGTAGATAAATTTTCATTGGATACATTAGGAAGAGATCTAAGAATCTTCTTCACAATCCTGGGTTCATCTACTATAGCTCCAAGTCCTCTCATTTTAGCTACCAACTCATCTACTCTTAGTATATAATATTTAATGTTCTCATCTTTAGACATATGCAAGACCTCAAATTGTGCCTCTAAATTATGCAACTTTTCTTCTTTGACCTTTTCATCAACTTCATGCATCTTTTCTAAAGCATCCTAGACCTCTTTAGCAATTTTCAGATTCTAGACTTTAATCAACTCGGAATGTGAAAGATTGTTCTTCATAATGAACTTCACTTTGTTGTTTGCTTCATACACCTTGATTTATTTAGTTGTACTCAAACCATTAGTCAGAGAAGTATAAGAAGTTTTATAAGTAGTTTCAACATCATATCCACAATACTCCATATATCCTTCCATATGTATTTTCGAGATGATATAATTTGTTCCATAAAACCTAGGACATTCAAAAGTGATCTTGCTCGCCATGCCAAACCTTCCTTAAGTGGTTAAGCTCTTCTCAAAGGAACCAAGATCTGATACCAATTATTGAAAAAGACAATTGAGAGGGGGGTGAATCAGTTGTAAAACAATTTAACCTTAATACTTTCACTGGAAATTAAATCAATCACAAATCCTTTATTCTAATAATTTGATTAATCATTAAGTGCAAGGGAAGAAACTAAAAAAAATCACACATACATAATAACACCGGATTTATGTGGAAAACTAAATAAGGGAAAAACCACGGTGCAAATTAGCTCACAATATAGAGAATATCAAAAACAATTACAATGGCTCACTGCCAAATAAAGCTCACTACCAAAATAGGACTCACTATCCGGATCAAGGCTCACTGTCCAAACAAGGGTTAACCACCTAGAGGGCCCATTTGCACACATATACAAAGAAGATAGAAGATATATGTTACAGAGAGAAGAAAATCTCAATGCAATAGAGATTTCCACCACAATTCACTCAAATACTTGTAGTCATGCTTGAATGATAGAGTACATCTTCAACTCACTTCTTCTGAAAAATTCAACATTTAGACTTCACACTGGTCTACACCAAATCACATTACTTACACACCGAATCACATATATCTTGCTCTATTTCTTTGCACTTTCCTTTTATCAATATCTCATCTTGTATTTATACCATCTTCAACTTTGAAACACATCCAAAGTCAACCATACACAATTTGTATTTAAAAATTCAAATTATGTCAACACCAAAACATTTGAGGGTGGAATTAGAATGAGGGATACCTAGCCACATGCTTCAATACACTTCCATAAGCTTTGAAATTAGTGTTAAACACAAGGTTGGACAAACCAGTGTTAAACACATAAGTCAATTAAGCACATGCAACCTTAGCACAATCCAATCCTTCCAAATAAAAAAATTATCTTCAACACAATCATATCACCTTAAATCTAGAACCACAAGTCATAAGACTCAAGCAAGAAGAAATATAGAGCAACTACATTTCTCTCAGAACTCAGCCATATACCCTTAAAAGCACAATTCACAATTGGTGAACATAACTTGCATTGTACAACAATCCAGAAGCCCAAATCCTAGATATAACACCTTCCAACAACCATGATCAACATATCTAAACCAAATGAACATAGGATCAAATCTCAGAGCAAAACTAAGAGAAACAAATGAACACCTAAAACCTTTATTCATTACAATTTTTTCAATATCCTCAATATGTATAGCTAATAACCATTATCCATGGCATCAATGACAAAAAAAACTAGTTCAGAACTAGTTAACCAATTGATATCAATGGCAACACCAACATCATACATCCTTCATACTTGCAATAGAAATATGTTTAAATCTAGTTTGCAATGGATACACCAAAGGTTATAGAGGTTACAAAGAAACCACAACCAAAATTTAAAAGATACGCTATGAAAGCCATAGATGATGACTCGTTAGGTGCATTCTCACATATTCCATATGGGGTTTTATTGATTGAGGATATTAAGGCTTACATTCATGAAAAAATGGAAGAGAATTCCCCCACTAAGATGAGTTATGGGAAAATGAGTTAACTGGCGAGGATTTCACCCTAAAGCCATAATACAAAAACCTAGTTGAAAAGAAACTAGGTGTATGGCAGTGGTTTCCCAATTTATTCTATGATGTCAATTGGACTAGAATGAATTTGAGTAGAATTCACGATCATTTTTTTTGGACTGATGTACCTCACAATATTACAAAGGAAGTGATAAGAGAGGTCACCAATCTATGCTCCATTGGACCAGTTCCCATGTTGAAATCCATAAAAAATGAAGTAGTAATGGAGAAAATCGGTGCTACTTATGACAAGAGAGCTCTTGTTGTCAATCCTATTAGAAATCCTACTATTATATGTGTATAGTCATAAAATTTCACCCCTTGCAATTTCACATACATTCTTGTATTTGCTTTAGTGTCCACTCCCATAGAACTTTTGTAGGCTCATTTTAGCCACTACATCAGCCTTTTTCCTTTCTTAGGATGCTCCAACAACCCTTTTCAACAACTACCCTTATGCATCAACTTTGCATTAGACCTTGCACTTTTCCCATTTGTGTTGTTTTTTAGCGTGACGTGTCCATACACTAGCATGTCGCGTGGACGTCCGCACACCATGCTAGCATCCTAAAAAATTTCAATGTTCAAACATCTGTCTCTGAGCATGCTTGCCACTTTTCTTCACCTTCTATCAATGGTAATGGCCAGGGATTCCTTGTAATAGCTGGAGAAGCTTATTTTCCCTCCTTTTAAGTTATCCTTTCATTCCATTTCCTCTCTCTAAGATCTTCTGACTTCTTCTAGCTCCATTCTTTTGCTTCTAGCTTCTCTCTTGCTTTGGCTTCAACCTTCTACTATCCAAGTCTTGCTTGCACATAGCTTTCCATAGCAGCTTCAAGCAATTCCAAGCTCTCTTAGCTTTACTCTTGCAACTCCATCTCCCTTGCCTCATGCTTGTGAGCATCTTGGGATTTCACATATCACGTATCTCTTGCATTCTTACTTCATGATACAGGTTTTCCTCCTTGAGCAGGGATTGCTTTTATCACCTCTTTTGTGATATGGGTTCTCCTCCTCGAGCGGGATTTTCTTTTATCACTCACACTTGGTGGTGTTGTTTCTACTCCTATAGTAGGTTTTTCTTTCATCACACACTTTTTTCCATTTCAATTCACTTCTCTCTCTCTCTCTCTCTCTCTCTCTCTTTCTATCTGGCTATCTGTGGAGGTGGGAACACCAAACTGGGGGTTTGACTGAGGAAAACCCATATACATCACCAACACTTTATCTAGATATTATAGATGTAGGTATTGAAGATATCTACTATCTCGAGGCTTCATTACTTGGATTATTGTGAGCATCTTCTTTCCTTCTCCTTGTCTTTATCATTTATTCTTTACTTTACTTCAGTTCTATTACATTCTGTTACTTTATCACATTCTGTAAATTCTTAACAATCAGAGTAGAAGTAGGCATCCTATTTTTTTCCTATGATAAACTCATTCTCTAGTTTGTATGAGACACTATCGCACCTCTGGGATGCCACCGCACCATGTTGACGTCTGTATTCTACGATGTTGTCCTTTGGCTGAGAGCTTGTCGGTTTGTCTAGAAAATATTCGTGACCTGATCTTTCAGATTCTGAAACTCTCGTTGTTGTTCTTGAGGTAGTTTAGTGTATTTCACCCCATGAGGCTCTCTGAATGAAGAGAATTTGTGACTAGTGAATCCTCCTTCTCTACAATATATGTTGTTATGGTTATTGGTTACAAAATCTATTACACAAATAGAGAAAATTCTATATCTACCACCACAATCCATGTGGCACATGAGATGGTAGAGAATGGTGTAGATTATGAACTCTATGAGTTTCTTAGGCAACAACTAATGGAGAATCTAAAGTAGACAGAAAAATAAACGTGTTTGAGTATGGAACCTTGGTTTTGTGCTTACTCTTCCATTTCTTGAAGGAGCTTCCCATAGTTGGAAAGGTAAACTAGATAAGTGGAATACCTATTTTACATCAAATTCTAGAGCATATGAGCAACCTTGGAGATGTCAAATCACAAGATGATTCCCTTATTTATTTCTTTATAGTATTCTAGAAAATAATGCATATGAGAGAGAGAGAGGATTACAAGGAGTATGGTTGAAAAATACAAATATAATATCACATTCCTTGTATCTATAGATGAATTTATGATGGAAGCAGTTGAACCAAGGAGTATATGGATCCAAAAACTAGGATATGAGGTTAATGAAAAAGAGATAACAGGTTACGCTGACATATTGTTGAAGAGCCAAAAAGATACCAAACAACCAAGATATGGGACTTTGAAGAGAAGTCCATGGAAGTACACATGAAGAAAAAAACCATCATTAGGAATAATTTTGATTTTATGGTGGATATATATGCCAAGGAAATGGGTCTTTCTAAAGAAAAAGTGTAGTATGCAAGGCAAAGAGCTAGAACAAATATGAGTACTAGTGAAGCTTTAGGTAGCTCAAGGAGATCTAGTAGAATAACTACCACATGGCCATATATTTAGAAGTTCTCTAGGGATTTACCTTCTATTGGAGAGAAAATGAAGAAACCTAATAGTCCTCTAGTAAGGGAGAAATCCCCTCCAGTTGCACATGCTACAAGGGTAGAGAAGAAGAAGACTGCCACTATTGCACCACTTGCTGCCCCAACCAAGAGAAGAGTGAAACAAAAGGAAGCAAGTGAGAAGGGTGTTGGAATCAATATTGCTAATGAAGAGGAGGAATGGGAAGAATATGTATCCCCTCTAGTCCATAGAAGAAGAAGTGATGCTTCACAAGGTGAAGCTAGCACCAAAACAAGGAGAAGAACTTCTATTAGAGTTTGAAACTCAGATCAAGTTGCTTGCAAAGGCTAAGCATGAATGGGAAAATGGAAGATAAGCCTTGAAAGATATTTTGAAGAAGTTGCAGGTGTCAACCATCTTCAGTTGACTCATTCTTTAACTTTTTTATGCATTTATGTTCAGACTATTTATATATATGTATTCAATATAAATAAAAAATTTAGTACCTTTTTTATTTTTTCTCTGGTACATGACTCAGGGGGAGTCAATTCATTTTTTTCCAATTGTATATATGACTACATCATTTAGAGGGAGTTTCAATATGAGTTAGAATAGTTTTTATAGGTTCCCTTTACCTTTGATGTCATTAGAGGAGAGTATTTTTAGAGATTTTTTGGCATGTTTCCATCAATGAAAAAGGGGGAGATTATTGGAAGTTTCAGGAAATTATTAAAGTTTATCATTGATGATGTTGTTTGGGAACATGAGCATGGAAGGAACATAACAAAATGATACAATGTCATCATTGATGTCAAAATTGTTGTGAATTAGTTTAATCACTCCTAACAAGTTTTTGGATTTGATAAGGATGACATTATTGCATAATGGTTTGGTTCGGTAATATAGGTTGCATAGAAATTTGACTAAGTGTCAAAACTTCCAGTTTAGTGTAACGATGTGTCAATTTTTGGGTCCACACCACTCCACAAATAAATATATCACTATGTGCTTCTAACATGATTTTTCTAGATGTTAGATGCACCTAAATCCAAGAATTGATCCTTTTTGGATAAGTAGTTTGAGAGATATGAGTAATAGAGTTTTGTTTGGAAATTCATAGTCATTTTTTTAATAGTGTGTTTATGTGGGAGAAACTGCACTTCTCTACAAATGAGTTTTTGTTCTTGTGGTGTTGAAGATAAGCTTCCAGATGTCATTTGAGCATGGATTCTAGATGGAATCAAGTTTTGAGTTCCATGTATTGATATGTGGATATACAAATGAAGGTTTTTGAATTTAGGTCTTATGCAATGCCGACCTAATATGTTTGAGGGTGTGTGAAGGATAAATTTATGTATTGCTATCTTATGTGATTTATGTAGGAGAATCCTTGGTATAGTATAATGTAATACTCTATCATTATAAAATAATAAGTTATTTTTCTAGCATTTGCATTCTATATTTCATTCTGCATTTTACTACATCTACTGTTTCTCAATCCTTGATCTCTGAAATAGTCTACACATCGATATCTACCACATATTCAAATTTCAAAAAAATTGTAGTTGTCTGTTGAAATTTATCTCTTAGAATTTCACAGTGTTACCCGCTAAAGAATTTGGAGCTGACCTAGTCCTAAATTCTTATTGTAGACCTATTCTAGATCGTGTAGACCTAAATGTAATATCATTCAAGCATCATGGGGTTCATTGGGACCTATCTTGGAGATCTACAAGTTATTTCCTTTCGAGTAGAGTTATCCTTTCCTATCTTGAGGCTGACATGCATAGTTGATCACTCATCATGTTAATCAACACTTGGGTCAACACAAACCTATATGGGAGCTTGAGAAGCATATTTATAATCATTGTAATCCATTAGAGATCATCAGTTTTAAGTTCATGATTGGATAGATTCCTTACATTTTTGCAGAAGCCCTTCAAGACATGTAATAAGGCTTATTGGCCAATGGAATGTTGTAAGAATTTAAGGAAAGGCTGTGAGTCTTAGATATTTTCCCTCGTGGCCAATGTTGCATATAAGCATTCCATATTTATGAAGATTCATGTTCACATATCTATTTTCTATGTTATTTCTGCTATGTTGACTCATTGTTGCATGGTCTGAAATATTCCTTCTAGAACCCTCCTACTGTGAATGCACCAAGTGGTATCAGAGTGAGATTCAATTCCTAAAGGAATTCCTTGAGGTGAAAAGATTGTTGACTTGAGGTAGATTGCATTTTTTTTAATCAATCACTGATTATGAGGTAGTTGAAACCCTTGTAGCCAGATCACTAAATTGAGGTAGTTGATTTGGACTCAGGGGGAGACATGCCACCAAGGAGAGCACCTACTATGACGAAGTCACTAGAAGAAAGGATGAAATACTAGAAATGATGCACAAAATGTGAGTTAGGTTAGATGTAGTTGAAGAGGATTGAAGATGAGGCCTAAGCCCTAGGAAAAATGATGATGAAGTAGAATATGCAAATCAAATTATAGAAACCCTAGATGATGAAGAAGAAGAATCAAATCAAGTAAAGATGTTAAAGGTGATTTCAAAAATTAGCAAGCAACCTAGAGTTGAAATTCAAAATTACGTGAGAAATTTGAATCTTGAAGAGTTGATTGATTAGATAAATGAAATGGAGGAATACTTTGAATATGAAGAAATTGAAGATCCAAAAAAAGTAAAATTTGTAAAAGCAAAATTGAAAAGTCATGTTCCTCTATGGTGGAAGGAAGTTCAATTGGATCGGCATAGAAGAGGAAAAGAAAGAATCATCAAATGGGATAGAATGGTGACAAATTTGAAAAATCAATTCATACTAGCAGATTATGAACTTGAATTTTTGAAGATATTGCAGAACCTGAGACAAAAGGAGAGATCTAAGGAGTATACTGAAAAATTCTATAAGATGATAATCAAGACCAATCATAGTGAAGAAAGCAAAGAAAAAGTTGCCAAATATTCAATGGACTGAGAACAAACATTCAAGAAGAACTAAGCTTGGTTAATATGACATCTATTGAAGAAGCATACTAGTTTTCATTGAAAGTAGAAGAGAAACTAAAAAAGAAGTTTGAACAAAGACAAAGGAGCACAAGAGGAAGATTTAAAAAGAGTGGAAATCAGTCTGGAGAAAGAAGACCATAAATGGAGTAGAAAAAAGATTCAAAACCCTACCAGAGTGAAGAAAAGGATGCTAAACCATACCACTGAGGAAGAGAAGATCAAAATTTCTACCCTAGTAACAGAGGAGGCCAAAATTCTTACTGCAATGATGGATACCAGAGAGACAAAGGAATATCTAAGAGAATACCATTCAAAGGAACCTATTTCAAGTGTGGACATGAAGGACATAGAGCATTTGAGTGTCACCAAGGAAGTACCAAAAAGAAACCCGAGCATACCAAAATAATAGCATATGTGGAGGAAGGACATGTTGCATCCCCTAATTCATTTGGAAAATGAGAGAAAGGTAAATCATTGGTAATGAGAAGAGCTTTGATGCATGACGAATTAATTGAGGAACCATTGTATAGGAAAGGTATATTCAAAACCAGATGTAAGTCTAGAGGAAAGGTATGTAAAGTTATCATTGATAGTGGTAGTACTGATAATCTAGTTTTAGAGGAGATGGTAAAAAAGTTGAATTTGAAGAGACTGAAACATCCAAACCCTTATAGGATAGCATGGATGTTGGCATATGGCTTTGGGAGATTGTTTTTGGTTGCTAGTGTTGTCATTGATGGCAACTAGAGTCATTAGTGTGGTCCACAGTTTAGAAGTAGCTCATACCGGCAGGAAAAGTAGAAGACAATATACTACTAGCAGAAAGCATGAGGAGCAGAGTATCCGGTTGGTAAGGTGGTTTGAATACTTCACCGGATCATTATTTTGTTGTGTGGATCCCCAAGGAAGCTTTTCAAGCATGTATGTTACCTGATTGGTAAGTTTTATAATGTTACATTGATCGGTGTACGAGTTTGGAGTTTCGGTAGAATGACTTATTGTTTATTTTCTCATTATGGCTGACCTAGTGTATATAGTGTGTCGTGGATGTATAAGGAGTAGTTTTTTTAACATTTCTTGTGTTGGGAATTTTGATTTGGGTCCCTAATATACTCTAGCTGAATTGTGTGGGTACACATTAATTCTAATTGGTGATTTGAGCCAACATGTGGAAGAATATTATATTTTGTTTAAAGCCAACATATAGTAATGAAATCCTATTAGCAAATATATGTATGAGATCGATTGATTCATTTCAAAGAGAAAAAAAAGTGAGTGTGAGGGTGTGAAGAATTATGAAATTATACGAATGTGTGTAAAGCAGAGTAGATGTGTGTGTGAGTATTAGAAGGATTTCAGAAGGGCAGAAAATAGAGTAGAGTAGAGCAGAGCAGAGTTGAAAAGTAGAGTCAGATAGAAGGGTTGAAGATCATTTTAACTGAGCTTTATTGGAACTGAATCTAGGAATTTGGAGATGTTATTTTCTTAGTTCAACCTTTTTGTTGTATTCCAAAACATTTTGTAAGGTAGTGAGCCTTTCTTATTTTGAGCAGTGAACTCTAGGCAGTGTGCCTGAATGCAAGTGCATTCCCTTTTGTTTATACTTTTAACAGGGTATAATATTGTGGATTAATCTCCACCATGGTTTTTCCCCTAACAGGGTTTCCATGTGAAAATCTTGGTGTTATGGTGTTCTTTAATGTGTTTTCATGTTTCCTTCTATTTATATGCTATGGATGCCATCAAAATTTAAATATTACTATTGACAATTTAAGATTTGATTTGAAATTCAAATATTGTGGAACACTAATTCACCCCCCTCTCAGTGTTCCTAGTGTCCAACAATTGGTACCAAAGTAGGTTCCTCTTTTGAAGTTTAACAGCTTGAGGTGGATCTTGGATTACAATGGATGCTAGTGGTCTTCAACAACAACTTATGGTTGCACTTGATGATCTTGATCAGTCTAAAGCAGAGGTCGTGGAACTAAAAGCAAATCTTGCGGCTATTGAAAAATTCATTCAATCACTGAAGGATAAAATAAATGATTCAAGGGAAAAGAGGAAGGAAATTTGTGGACAGTTGAAGCAAAAAGAAAGAAAAGGCCTGAAATATTTTCATCTGAATCAAACCCTAAAAGAAATAACATAAGAGTGTGAAAAGCTTGCTAAGGACAATGTTGCTCTAAAGCTTGAGATGGAATTTGTGGAAATGAAGTTAACCAAAGAAAGAAGAAGGAGGATAATATGGCCCAATCCTTGAAAGAAAAGTCTGAGGAATGTAGCAAAGTTAATAGTGGATTTTTTCAGTTGGATATTGAAATGCAACAATCCAAAAACAATGAACAAGAGCTTGAAAGATAGATAGTTATTCTCAGAGATGAGCTTTCTACTACAGATGAGTTTAAGGAGAAGTTTAGGATTAGTTCTACTAAGCTTGTTGAGATAACTAAAGGACAAAAGGATGTGAATGATAAGCGAGGTCTTGGTTATGTGAAGGATGAGAGCTCCAAATCTGAACAAAAGGACCCTAAAATGAAAAATCAAAAGAACAAAGGAAGAAGATATTCGATAAGGCAACCCAACACTCAGAAATTTAATGGATATTGTTTTGTTTCTAATAAGTTTGGAAATATGGCTTATCAGTGTAGAAGTAAGATAAATTTTGACACTCCATTTTTTGATTAGTGTTTTAAATGCAAAAATTTTGGTCATAATTCATTAGAATGCAAGAGTATGTCTATCAGTATAAGGAACATTAAATGCTACAACTGTGGAAGATTTAGACATGTTGCTAATGAATGCAGACTAGGAGGAAATTGGTGGAATGGATGGTATAGATAGAAAAATACGGTATGCTACAATTGTAACAAATTTGGTCACATTGCAAAATTTTGCAGGAACAAAACATGGATATGATAGGTTTGGTGTATCAAGGAAGAAATTCACAGAAAGGTGATAAAGGAAAAGGAAAAGAATCTATGGAAGAGATAATAGATCAGATGAAGAAAACATGGGTAAAGAAGAGAGAATCTAATGAAAGTAATAAGGTGATACCGAAAGCTCCCTTCGGTAATGCATCCGACAATTGATTTCAGGCCATTGGCCTAGGGGAAGTTTTCATGAAAATATTTTGTCCCTCGTGTGTAGTTGGTTCCAGATCGCAGGAAGTTGTATGCAGTTGTGTTATTCATCTTCAAATGTATTAATGATAATTTGTTGAGTAGGATGAAATCTTGAAGGTCCATAGATGGATTCTACTCTTGCTATTTGAGAGTATAGAGTAACTAGAACTTCTAGGGAAAAGCATTTAATGTGATAAGGAAGTTAGGTGTGCAAAGCCATAAAAGGGCATTTGGAACCCTCATTTGTCACTGTGCGTTAAAGGAGAACAATTTGAGAGCCTTTTTCAACAAAATTTCAAAGGAGTGAAAGTCAATTTAGCGGTGAATTCCTAGGTATTTGTGTTGATTGTCAATTTTGTACTTATTCGGTGATCGATAGAACCCTGTTCGGTATGGAAAATGAAGCAAATCAAAGGAAAAATAACTCTAGATGAATATAGTAGTTGAAAGGTTAGGGATGTAAGAAATTTTTTGTCTCTCATCGAATTGAAGAAGATTGGAGGTGTGAAACAGAAGAGTTTGGAAATTTGGAATGAGTTTCTTTATTTCATCAATGCGGAAGTGGTTTGATTTATCTTGAATAGATTGGATGATGATATCCTTACTCTGGATAAACCCTATCAAATTTCTAAAGAATTAATCAGAAATCAGATAGGATTATGCAATACTAGAGATGTCCCGAAAAAGAAATCGATTCGAAATGTTGAAGTCGAAGCCCTAACCAGAGTAACAGGAGATCAGAGGGCACTAGTAATTTCAACAATCAAAGATCCATTAACAAGGTATGTTGCATATGGAATCTCTTACAAAATTTTCTTCAGAAATAGCGAAGGAGCAACCTCTGCAGGCACATTCTACTTGTGCACAAAATGATAATGGAAGACAAAGACTTTGATCTGTGTGGATTGTTGAAGGATCAATTGATGGAGAATGTGCAATTGACGAAGGATATAGATTATTCTTTCAGGTTTGGTACCCTAGTTATATGCATTATAATGTATTTCCTGAAATGCTTACCTTAGAATGATAATGTGATATGGAAAGAAAATATACTGGTTTGTAAGAAATTTTTTGAGCATTTCAACACTTTTTAAAATGGTGAACAAGTTTATGAAAATTTCTTTAGAAAGTTGTTAGGAAAGTTTGGTGTAAGTGATATTCCTCTCTTAGTAAAAGTAGTTGAAGTTGGATCATCCTCCGGTAAGGCAGAGAAAAAGAAGAAAAGAGCAAGAGAGTTGGTTGGTGTCACTCCTTGAACCTAAGTCAACAAAAGTTGAGGGAAAAGGTAAAGATCAGATGGTTGTGGATATAGTGGATGAAGATTCTAAGGAATATACACCAAGAGATGAACCGAAAATGGTTGAACCATATGTGATAATAGCAAAAGAAAGTGATGAAGAAGGTGCTTTATTTAAAGAAAAGATATTGCAGATTGTTCAGGAAGAAGACAGAATGCAAAAGATAACTAACATATGGGTAAATGGACCATCATATAAACATGACTTCATTGAGGACACTCCAGGAAGATACTTTATTGATAACAACATTGAATTGGAGAGTCTGCAAAATGTACTTCCAGAAGAATTGATTGAATGTATTAGGGAGGCTATGGACTCTGTGCCTCTGGACAAGAAAGAAGATGAGATAATCTCACATCTGAAGGTGTAGTTTAGGCTATCTCTTTCCAAACTGAAAAATAAAATGAATGTGTTAAGATAGTGCATTGACTTAGAAAATAAGATCTACAATTACTATCTTAGGTGGCCTCATGTGGTTGGTAAATACAAGGACAAGTTGCAGCAAATTGAGAATGAACTTGTCAGAATCGAGTAGGACTACATTATGTTTTAGGACAAGGATGGAGTAGTTAAGAAGAAGATTCATGAGCTACAGGTTGAGCATGCAAAGGTTCACTTTTCCAGAAACACTCTTATGGATACTTTCTAGAAAGTGAAGGATCATACCAAATGCATACTAGAGAAAATGATTGAAGTTTTGATGAAAGGAGAAAAGATGAAAGAAGTCATTACCATTTGTGAATCCCTTGTCTAGGTCATCAACAAGACATTAGAAAACAATAGTCTGATAATAGCTATTGGGATTGCAGTGGACTCTTGGAAGAAATTTCTTCTGGAAATGAAAGATAAGATAAAATAATTTTCTAAATTTAGCAGCATTTGAAAATTTTTTGTGGGGGAGAAAATGCAGTGCAACAAAAATATTAAGGGAAAGAAAGTAGTGGAATTTTTGTCATTGATGTCAAAGGGGGAGAGAATGTAGTGAAAAATGCCTTGACATCCAAAGGGGGAGCAGTGTTTTGTTGTGTTTTGAAGTTTTGAGTTTTGGTTCCGACAGTTAGTCATTTTTCACTAAGTGTTGCCATCAATTCCAAAGGGGGAGATTGTTGGAATATGGTTTGGGGAGAATTTTTTTGGTTGCTAGTGTTGTCATTGATGGCAACTAGAGTCACTATTGTGGTCTATAGTTTAGAAGTAGCTCATACCAGTAGGAAAAGTAGAAGACAATATACTACTGGTAGAAAACATGAGGAATAGAGTATCCGGTTGGGTGGTCTGAATACTTCACCAGATCATTATTTTGTTGTGTGGATCCCTAGGGAAGCTTTTCAAGCCTATATGTTACCTGATTGGTAAGTTTTGTAATGTTGCATTGATTGACATACGAGTTTGGAGATTCGATAGAATGACTTATTGTTTATTTTCTCATTATGGCTGACCTGGTTTATATAGTGTGTCGTAGATGTATAAGGAGTATTTGTTTTAATATTTCTTCTGTTGGGAATTTTGATTTGGGTCCCTACTATAGTCTAGCTGAATTGTGTGGGTACGCATTAATTCTAATTGGTGATTTGAGTTGACATGTGGAAGAATATTATATTTTGTTTAAAGCTGATATATAGTAATGAAATCCTATTAGTGGATATATGTATGAGATTAGTTGATTCATTTTGAAGAGAAAAAAAATTGAGTGTGAGGGTGTGAAGAAGTGTGAAATTATTTGAATGTGTGTAAAACATAGTAGATGTGTGTGCGAGTATTAGAAGGATTTCAGAAGGGTAGAAAATAGAGTAGAGTAGAGCAGAGCAGAGTAAAAAACAAAGTCAGTCAGAAGGGTTGAAGATCATTTTAACTGAGCTTCATTGGAACTAAATCCTGGAATTTGGGGATGTTATTTTCTCAGTTCAACCTTTTTGTTGTATTCCCAAACATTTTGTAAGGTAGTGAGCCTTTCTTATTTTGAGCAGTGAGCTCTAGGCAGTGTGCCTGAATGCAAGTGCATTCCCTTTTGTTTATACTTTTAACAATATAATATTGTAGATTAATCTTTGCCATGGTTTTTCCCCTAATAGGGTTTCCACGTGAAAATCTTGGTGTTATGGCGTTCTTTAATGTGTTTTCATGTTTACTTCTATTTATATGCTATGGATGAAATCAAAATTTAAATATTGATGTTGATAGTTTAAGATCTGATTTGAAATTCAAATATTGTGGAACACTGATTCATCCCCCCCTCTCAGTGTTCCTAGTGTCCAACAATGGATTCAAGATTAACATAAGATATTGGTGAATGAACAATGCTTGGTGAGATTTCATATTGGATCATATAGGGATGAAGTATTGTGTGATATTATGCCTATGGATGCATGCCATTTACTATTAGGGGGACCATGGGAATATGATAAGAAAGAAATTCATGATGGAAGAAGGAATACTTACATCATAACGTCAAATGGAAAAAGAATCAAGTTGACACCTTTGGAGGAAGAGGACAAGACTGAATTTTGTGGCACTTCCAAACTATGTTTGGTAGATGGAAGGAAATTTCTTGATGGGTTGAGACATGATAACATGTGTTTTGCATTAATCCCAAAGAAAAGAAATGGTCTGGAGATAGAGAATCCCACTAGAGAAAGTGAAGAAGTTGCAAAGTTGTTGACTGAGTATAAGGATATCATTTCAGATAATGTACTAGATGGTTTACCAGAGGTCTGGAGTATCAACCATCAGATAGATCTAATACTGGGAGTGAGTTTTCCAAATAAAGTAGCACATATAATGACACTAATAGAGAATGCAAAGTTGAACCGATAGATACAAGATTTGTGAAAAGGATTGATTAGAGAAAGTTTGAGCCCATGTGCAGTACTTGCTATACTTGAACCTAAAAAGGATGGAGAGTGGAGAATGTATACAAATTCAATAGCAATTAATAGGATCATGGTCAAGTATAGATTCACACTACTAAGGATGGATGACATTATGGGCTATTTGAGTGGGGAAAATTATTTTACAAAGATTGATCTTAAGATTGGATACCATTAGATCAATATCAGAGGAGATGAATGGAAGACTACACTTAAGACTAATGAAGGATTATATGAGGGGTTAGTGATTCCTTTCGGATTGACCAATGCATCGAGCATTTTCATGAGATTGACGAATGCAGTATTGAATTTTTTTTGGGTGAGTTTTTCATTGTTTACTTGGATGATATTCTAATTTTTGGTAAAACCAGAGAAGAACACTTATTGCACATTAGGCAAGTATTGCAAAAGTTAAGAGAAGAGAACTTGTTGATAAATATCAAGAAATATAGTTTCATAAAAACATAGTTGGTATATCTTGGATTTGTTATTTCTGTCGAAGGATTGAAAATGGATTTGGAGAAAGTGAAAGCAATCTTATATTGGCCTACACCTATAAATATTGGAGAAGTAATATCATTCCATGGACTAGTGAGTTTCTACTAGAAGTTTATCAAAAAAATTAGTGGAATTTGTAACCCTATGAAAAATACAATGAGAGGAGATAGGAAGGAATTTAAGTGGAAATCCAAAGCACAAAAGATTTTTCAATTATTGAAGCAAAAGGTGAGAGAAAAATCAATGTTAGCATTATCAGATTTTGAAAAAGTATTTCAAGTGGATTATGATTCAAGTGGAAATGCAATTAAGGTAGTATTGAGTCAAGAAGGAAGAATTGTAGCTTATTTCAGTAAAAAATTGAATGATTCCAAAAGAAGATACTCAGTTTATGATTAGGAATTTATGCCATAATTCAAGCCTTGAAGAAGTGGAGACAATACTTGCTTCCTAAGGAGTTTGTGTTGTATACCGATCATCAAGCTTTGCAATATTTGAACATTTAAAGGAAGTTGAATCAAAGACATATGAGATGGGTTGAGTTCTTTCATAGTTATACATTTGTATTGAAGCATAGGAGTGGCAAGTCAAACAAAGTTGTAGATGCATTGAGTAGAAGAAGGAATTTTCTGACAAAGATGAGAATGGAAGTACTAGGATTTGAAGAATTGAAGCATATGTACGAAGAAGATGCAGATTTTGCTGAAGCCTGGAAAGCATGTAAAGAACTAGTAGAGATAGACCAAAGATAATGTTTGGACTATTTTATTCAAGAAGGAATGGTGTTCAAAGGACATCAGTTGTGTATATTGAGGATTTCAATTGGGGAGAATTTGATCAAAGAGAAGCACGGTGGAGGATTAGTAGGAAATTTTGGAGTGGATAAGATAGTAGCTTTGGTGAGTGAACATTATTTTTGGCAACATCCATATAAGGATGTAAGGAAGCATGTCCAAAGTTGTAGAATTTTTCAAGTTGCAAAAGGGAGTAGTCAAAATACTAGATTGTACAAGCCTTTGACAGTATCAAAAAGACCTTGGGAAGATTTGAGCATGGATTTCATTTTGGGATTACCAAGAACATGGAGAGATTTGTTAGAAAAATAAGGACAAACAACTGAGCGGGGGGGTGAATTAGTTGTCTCAGAATACTTAAAAATTTTAAACATAACTTAACTTTATCTCAGATCTAATGAAAGAACAATAAACTAAAAATAATCAACACATCAAAACCATAGAGAAAACCAAGATTTTTTTATGTGGAAACCCTATTAGGGGAAAAACCACGATGGATGTTAGTCCACAATATTATACACTGTTAAAATTATAATGAAAAATAATGAGAATGCACATGCATTTAGGCACACTGCCTAGAGATCACTACCCAAGAATACACAACAATTCATATTAGATCTTTAGGGTATGAACTGAGAAAATAGCTTCTGCAAAAGCTTGATTACAGTTCCAATTAAGCACAAAAATACTTCTTCACACTTCGCTCAAACCTCTTCACACTCTACTCTACAATCGAATGAATAGATAACTTATTCACACACTTGCACTTTATTTGGATCTTCCTCACTTGACACACTCACTAACTTCACATAAAAAACCATTCTTATATATCTGCAACCTGGATTTACATCAACAACTTTGTTGGCCAAAATATAAAACATATTTACAATGTTGGCCCAAATTTACAAATAATTTTTTTAATGCAAATCATATACCGTCAACTAATATTATGATGCAACCCAAAACACTATCCTCGAGTGTTCCAAACATTCAAATTTAAGTCTCCAAGGATCCACAACACATTACAACCATCATGTCAGCCAAGAAAATGAAAACTTGAATGCACACGAGAAAAATCTTTGACCACGAGCACACCGATCAATGCGGATGTACAACAAGGATAGAGAATGATCTAGAAGCATCCAAAAGCAACAAGAACTAACAAAGAATCATCCACAACAATATAAATTACCAAAATCGCATAAAATTCAATCATGAGCACTGACAGAAACCACATAAACACTATGAGAGCACAATTGTTCATAACACGATCAAATCTTCACGTGGACCTTTGAAACTTTTGGTGGATAGAATAGATACTCTCAAAATAAGCACTTTAGTCCACAATAGTTGATCATCAATGTACATCAAGACACCTTCATGACCTTCACTATTCCACTGGTAACCTGCAACTCTTTCTTTAACAATTTTCTCAATATCCTTGACATATACAACCTTCAATACAACAATAATAATAGTGTTGATATTATTGACAACCACATATCAACAACACAACCACATCATCCAACAATCTCCCCCTTTGGCATTGATGGAAACACATGATGTGAAAAATACCATCAACACAACTACACTTACTCCCCCTTAGGTTTTGACTCTTCTCCTCAATTGTTCTTCTCCCCAAAAATATTTTTCACATTGCTCTTCTCCCCCTTTGACATCAATGGCAAAGATAAACATTATCTTCCCACATACAAGCTCTAAACCACATATCTGCACATCTAACTACTCTCCCTAAGTAGTAGCCATGTAAACATTGATCTGGATCAGAATATAGCTTTGAAGCATACAAATTGATACAATAAAATGCATCTTTAGTTCATATCAAGAAGGGTAATCACCCCTAGCATCCCTTTGAGATACTCAAAAGTATCCTTTGGCAACAGTTTGGTGAAAATGTCTGCAATATTTTCTTTGGTAGGCACATACTCTAGTCTGACTTCTTTCTCACTCACTTTCTCCCTCAAGAAGTGATACTTGATTGATATATGCTTGGTCTTAGAGTGTAGCACTAGATTCTTTGATATGTTAATTGCACTTGAGTTGTCATAGTATATGGAAATAGGCTCATCATATACTACTCTGATATCTTTCAACATTTGTTTCATCCACATCACTTGAGTACAGTTATTTGCAACAACAATATATTCTACCTCAGCAGTAGATAAAGAAATGGAATTCTACTTTTTACTCATCCAAGAAACCAACTTCTTTCCTAGGAAGAAGGCACCACCACTAGTACTCTTCTTGTCATCTACATCTCTTTCCCAATCCTGCGTCAGTATATGCACTCAAAGTAATATCATCATCCTTAGGGTACCAAAGCCCAAAATTAGTTGTTCCTTTTAGATATCTGAATATTCTCTTTACAATAGTCACATGAGACTCTTTTGGATCAGCCTGAGACCTAGCAACCATACATACAACATTCATAATTTATAGTATGGTCTGAGTTAAATAGAGAAATCCACCAATCATTGACCTATATCTTGTTTGATTTTCCTTAGGAGAATCATCATTTTGTATTAAGTTGCATCCGGTTACCATGGGAGTACCAATAGGCTTTGAGTCTTCCATGCCAAACTTCTTCAGTAGCTCTCTCACATATTTAGACTGATATATGAAAATCCCTTTGTCTAACTGAGTAACTTGTAATCCCAGAAAGAACTTCATCTCTCCAATCATACTCATTTCAAATTCACTCTTCATTTCATCAGCAAATTTCATACATAGATTGTCATCTCCTCCAAAAATAATGTCATCAACAAAGACCTCAATAATCAACTCTTTGTCATGATCCAATTTGAAATACAAGTTGCTTTAGTAGTACCTTTATTGAATCCAAGCTTTAATAAGTATTTTTCTAGTCTAGCATACCAGGCTCTGGGAGCTTGCTTGAGTCCATATAGAGCTTTCTTTAATTGACAAACCATGTCTTCCTTGTCATTCAATTGAAATCCATCTAGTTGTTCAACATATACCTCTTCTTCTAGCTCACCATTCAGAAAAGCTAACTTCACATCAATTTTTCAGACTTTATAGTTCTTATATGTAGCATAAGCAAGAAATAATCTAACAGTTTCAATTTTGGCAATAGGGGAAAAGGTTTCTTCAAAATAAATACCTTCCATTTGTGAATACCCTTTACATACCAGTCTTGTTTTATTTTGGACTACCTTGTTCATTCAACTTATTTCGAAACAACCATTTAGCACCAATCACATTTTTATCTTTAGGTCTGGGAACAAGAATCCATGTATCATTCTTTTCAATCTGCATTAGTTCTTCCTTCATAGCTTCCATCTAGTGTTCATCATTACAAGCTTCATTGACATCTTTAGGCTCAATCTTGGAAATCAGGGAATACTCTTTTGCAATATTTCTTCTAGTTTGCACACCTTTATTCTTGTCTCCTATAATTTTGATTTTCAGAATGATTTAGCTTTACATACCTTGGAACCTTAGGATTCTCTCAAACTTCTAGTTCTTTTGTTCTTTCTTCTGCACTTGCACTTGTCTCTCCTTCCTTACTTTCTTGATTTACTGGAACAATTTGAAGTTTATTTTGTGTCTGAGCATTCTTCCCTTTGTCTGTACTTTCTTCCTAGTCATCTGAATCATATCCACAATATCTGGATGATCTAGTAGAGTCCTCATCAACTCTGACATTTGCACTTTCAACCATTTTTCTCAATCTTCTATTATAGCATCAATAGGCCTTGCTTTTAGTACAATAACCTAGAAAGATTCCTTCATCACTTCTTGCATCAAACTTGCCTATGTCCTCATCTCTATTAATATAACATTTTCTTCCAAAGATCTTGAAATATTTAATAGTAGGATTATAACCAAAATATAGTTCAAAAGGAGTCTTACCATAATTACCATTGACATTTACCCGGTTTAAAGTGTAGAAAACAGTGCTTACAACTTCACTCCAATAGATGTGAGGCACATTTCCTTCAATCATCATTGTTCTAGCAACATCTAAAATTATTTTGTTCTTCCTCTTTGCAACTCCATTTTGTTGAGGGTTTCAAGGAGCAGATAATTGTCTTATGATTCCATGCTCTTCACAAAAAGAATTGAACTCCCTGGAGGTGAATTCACCACTTCTATATGATCTTAAGCATTTTATTTTCAGACCTTTCTCATTCTCTGCTATAGATTTGGAACTTTTGAACTTCTCGAATGCTTCACATTTTTCTCTTAAGAAAGAAACCCATATCATCCTAGAGTAGTCATCAATAAGCAACATAAAGTACCTTTCTCCATGAATACTTCTGACTCTAGAGGGACCACATAGATCAGTATGCACCAACTCTAGTATTCCACTAGAATGATATTGTTTTCTTTGAAAAGAAACTCTAGTCTATTTTCTAATCTGACATTCCTTGCAAATTGTGTTAGCAGGATTTACTAGCTTAGGTAGATCTCTTATTGCTTGAGTGGAACTTACCTTGAATATGTTATCAAAATTCACATGACACAGCCTCCTATGCCATAACCAGCTTTCATCTATTTGAGCAATTAAACAAATTTCACTAGCAGATTCAAGTGAAAAATATTACCTTTTGTCTTTTTACCTAGAGCAATTACAATTCCAGAACTTCCAAGTATCCTGCATCTTCCACCTTTGAAATGAAGATCATAACCCTTGTCTACCATTTGTCCAACACTCAACACATTGTGCTTCAAGCCTTCAAATTAAAGGACATTATCAATGTTATGCTTACCACCAAGACAAATAGATCCTCTGCCACAAATAACACCAACATTGTTATCTCTAAATCTTACAACCCCACCGTCATATTTCTCTAGATTTACAAATTTTCTTTTGTCACCAGTCATATTATGTGAGCATCCATTATCAATAACCCACTCATCATTTTCTTCAATTCAGGCTGCAAGAGCTTTCTCAGCTTTAGCAGATTCAGTAGCCATCGGACCATTTTCCTTGATAGCAAGGAACACCCATTCATCTTCATTTCCATTTTCTTTATCAAACTCTTCATCAGTCACTCCTTCAGCATAGTAACATTTAATTTGAAATCTATATTTGTTAGGCTTAGACCTATGAAATCTTCTAGGATACCACTAGCACATCTAATACTCATCACTAGTTCATTTACCTTTTGCATAAAATAAGAAATATTTTCATCTTCACCCATCTTCAAATTTTCATACTTTCCTTTCGAACTCTATAGCTTAGCCATCTTCACATGTGCATCTCCTTCATACAAAGTTTCCAGCTTCCTCCACATCTCATGAGCTATCTTCAAACCTATCACATTTGTCATTTCTAAATCTGTCAAAGCATTCAACAAAGCTTCCATAGCCCTATGCTATTCTTAGCCTCTTTAATTTCATCATGAGTGGAAGGACCACTATGAGGAATAACATATCTATTCTTTGTGATATTCCAGAAGTGTTCGCCTAAACATCTCAAATGACATTCCATTCTAGTTTTCCATAGTGAGTAGTTTGTTCCATCAAATCTAGGGTTGTCCTTGTATGATGCCATCACAGATCACCTCAAGCTTTTAAAGTTCTTCAGAGGAACCTACTCTGATACTAATTGTTGGAAAAACAAGGACAGACAACTAAGAGTGGGGGTGAATTAGTTGTCTGAGAATACTTATACTTTTCAAACTTAACTTTATCTCAAATCTAATGAAAGAACAATAAACCAAAAATAATCAACACATTAGAACCATAGAGAACACCAAGATTTTTTTACGTGGAAACCCTGTTAGGGGAAAAACCACGGTGGATGTTAGTCCACAATATTATACCTTGTTAAAAGTATAATGAAAAATAATGAGAATGCACATGTATTTAGACACACTGCCTAGAGCTCACTGCTCAAATACAAGAGGGCTCACTTCCCAAGAATACACAACAATTCAGATTAGATACACAAGGTATGAACTGAGAAAATATCTTCTACAAAAGATTGATTACAGTTCTAGTTAAGCACAAAAATACTTCTTCACACTCTGCTCTATAATCGAATGAATATATCACTTATTCACACACTTGCACTTTCTTTGGCTCTTGCTCACTTCACACTGTTGGATGTTGTGGTTATGTTTATAATATGTGGTTGTCATTGATGTCGACACTATTAGCATTTGATGTATTGAAGCCTATATATGTCAAGGATATTGAGAAAATTGTAAAAGAAAGTATTCCAGGTTCCCAATGGAACTATGAAGGTCATGAAGGTTTCTTGTTCTATACGTTGAAGATCAACTACTGTGGACTAAAGGGTTTATTGTTGAGTGTATCTAGTCCATCCACTAGAAGTTTCAGAGGTCCACGTGTAGATTTGTTCGAGTTATGAAGATTTGTGTTTTGACAGTGTTTATATGGTCTCTGTCAGTGTTCTTGATTAAAGTTGGTATAATTCTCATAATTCTATTTGTTGTAGATGTTTCTCTATTGTTTCTTGGTGCCCGTGGATGTTTCTAGATTGTTCTCTATCTTTGTTGCACATCTGTGTTGATTGGTGTGCTTATGGTCGAATATTTTTCACGGTATGTTTGGGTTTTCATGTTCTTGGCCGACATGATGATTGTAACATGTTGTGGATCCTTGGAGATTAAAATTTGAATGTTTGATGCACTCGAGGATATTTTTTTGGGTCTTATCATAATATTAGTTGACGGTGTTGGATCCACATTGAAAATTTATTTGTAAATTTGGGCCAACATTGAAAATATGTTTCATATTTCTAGCTGACTAGATTTTTGATGTAATTCCATGTTGCGGATATATAAGAGTGATTGTTTGAGGGAAGTTAGTGTATGCATAAGAGTGAATGTATGCCAGAGAAAGTGAAAATATGTGAATAGTGTCCAAATAAATTCGATTGCAGAGAAGAGTGAGAAGAAGTTTGCGCGAAGTGTGAAGAAGGCTTTTCTTTGCTTAACTACAATTGTAATCAGGCTTGTGTAGAAGCTATTTTTTTAGTTCATACTCTATGGATCTAATCCATATTGTTGTGTATTTTTGGGTAGTGATCCCTCTTGTATTTGAGCAGTGAGCTCTAGGCAGTGTGCCTGAATGCATGTGAATTCCCATTATTTCTCATTATACTTTTAACAAGGTATAATCTTGTGGACTAACATCCACCATGGTTTTTCCCCTAATAGGCTTTCCACGTAAAAATATTGGTGTTCTCTATGTTTATGATGTGTTGATTGTTTTTGGTTTATTGCTTATTCATCAGACCTGAGATTGAATTAAGTAAATTTTGAAAAGTTTAAATAATCTGTGACAACTGATTCACCCCCCCTCAGTTGTCTGTCCTTGTTTTTCCAACAATTGGTATCAGAGCAGGATCCTCTGAAGAAGTTTAAAAGCTTGAGGTGATCTGAGATGACATCATAGAAGGACAGTCCTAGATTCGATGGAAAAAATTACTCATTGTGGAAATCTAGGATGGAGTGTAATTTGAAGTGTATTGGTGAACCCTTCTAGAAAATTACAAAGAATCAATATGTTATTCCTCAGAATGGCCCTTCCATTACTGATGAGATTAAAGAGGTTGAGAATAATGTTAGGGCTATGGAAGCTTTGTTGAGTTCTCTAACAGATTCAGAAATGACAAATGTGTTAGGTGTGAAGATAGCCCATGAGATGTGGATGAATCTGGAAACTTTGTATGAAGGAGATGTACATGTGAAGATGGCTAAGCTACAGAGTTTGAAAGGAAAGTATGAAAATTTGAAGATGGGTGAAGATGAAAATATTTCTTCTTTTATGCAAAGAGTAAATGAACTAGTGATGGGCATTAGATGTGCCGATGGTACCTTGGAAGAGGAAGAAATTGTGGCTAAAGTGCTAAGATCATTTCCTCCCTCCTACAAAGCGAAGGCTCAAGCTATTGAAGAAACTAGATCATTGACGAGTGTGACAAGATATACACTGATTGGTAAACTTGTTGCCTTTGAGTTGAGTGAATTTGGTGAATCTACTCCTAAGACTGAAATTGCATTCAAAGCTACTATATCCGAAAGAAACAAGCAAAGATATGATCTAGGAGAGAGTTCTAGAAAGACATTCAAGTATGAGGAAGAAATGAAATAGCTTGAAGATGAAGAAAGAGAGGTAGAAGAGTTAGAAGCACTGATTGTGAAGAAAGAAGGTAGAGGACAATGTAAGTATAAAGGAACGTTGCCTATTAAATGTTTTTCTTGCAGTAAAAGAGGTCATTTTGCATCAAGGCATCCTGAAAGAGTTCCTAGATCTAAGCGTTACAAATATAAATTTGAAAAGAAATGTTATTTTGTTGAAGAAGGTGTGACTGATAATAAGTCTGATAAAGATAATGGAAATGAAGATGATTGGGTTTTATTGCTATCAAGGAAAATAGTCTTGTGGCTACTGAATCTGCTAAAGTTGAGAAAACTCTTGCAACCCGAATTGAAGCAAAGGATGAGTGGGTCATTAACAGTGGATGCTCACATCATATGACTGGTGACAAAAGAAAATTTGTAAGTCTAGAGAAGTATGACAGTGGGGTTGTAAGATTTGGAGATAACATTGCTTGTGTGATTCATGGCAGAGGATCTATTTGTCTTGGTGGTAAGCATAACACTAATGATGTTCTTTATGTTGAAGGCCTGAAGCACAACATGTTGAGTGTTGGATAGATGGTGGACATGGGATATGATCTACAGTTCAAAGATGGAAGATGCAGGATATATGGAAGTTCTTGAAATGTAATTACCTCAGGTAAATAGACAAAAGGTAATATTTTTCACCTGGATGTTTCTAGTGAAAGTTGTTTAATTTATCAAGTAGATGAAAGTTGGTTATGGCATAGAAGGTTGTGTAATGTGAATTTTTATAACATTGTCAAAATAAGTTCCACTTAAGCAGTAAGAGATTTACCTAAGCTAGTGAAGCCTACTAGCATAATTTGCAAAGAGTGTCAGATGGGAAAACAAAATCATTCAAATGGATTATTGGAGCTGGTGCATATTGATCTATGTGGTCCCTCTGAAGTCAGAAGTCTCCATGGTGAAAGGTACTTTATGCTGCTTATTGATGATTATTCTAGAATGATATGGGTTACTTTCTTAAGAGAAAAATGTGAAGCATTAGAAAAGTTCAAAAGTTTCAAAGCTATGGTAGAAAATGAGAAAGGTCTAAATATAAAATGCTTAAGGTCAGATAGAGGTGGTGAGTTCACCTCCAGGGAGTTTAATTATTTCTATGAAGAGCATGGAATCAGAAGACAGTTATTTTCTCCCCGAACCCCTCAACAAAATGGTGTTGCTAAGAGAAAGAACAAAACAATTCTGAATGCTGCTAGAACAATTATGATTGAAGGAAATGTGCCTCACATCTACTGGAGTGAAGTTGTAAGCACTGTTGTGTACAATTTGAATCAGGTAAATGTAAAAGGTAATTCTGGTAAGACTCCTTTTGAACTATGGTTTGGTTATAAGCCTACTATTAAATATTTCAAGATCTTTGGAAGCAAGTGTTATATCAAGAGAGATGATGATATAGGCAAGTTTGATGCAAGAAGTGATGAAGGAATCTTTCTAGGTTACTCTACTAGAAGCAAGGCCTACTGGTGCTATAATAGAAGACTGAGAAAAATGGTTAAGAGTGCAAATGTTAGAGTTGATGAGGATTTTGCTAGATCATCTAGATATTGTGGATATGATTCAAATGAAGACAATACAAACAAAAGGAAGAATGTTCAAACATAAAATAAACTTCAAATTGTGCCATATGTTCTGGTAAGACAACTTCAATTTGTTTCGGTAAATCAAGATAGTCAGGAAGTAGAGACAAGTGCGAGTGCAGAAGAAAGAATAGAAGAATCAAAAGTTTGAGAGAATCCTAAAACTCTAAGGTAAGTAAAGCTAAATCATTCTGAAAATCAAATTATAGGAGATAAGAATAAAGGAGTGCAAACTAGAAGAAAGATTGCAGAAGAGTATTGCCTGATTTCCAAGATTGAACCTAAAGATGTCAAAGAAGCCTACAATGATGAACACTGGATGGAAGCTATGAAGGAAGAACTAATGCAGATTGAAAAGAATGATACATGGATACTTAATCCTAGACCTAAAGATAAGAATGTGATTGGTACTAAATTGGTCTTTCAGAATAAGCTGAATGAACAAGGTGAAGTGGTCCGGAATAAAGCAAGACTAGTATGTAAAGGGTATTCACAAATGGAAGGTATTGATTTTGAAGAAACGTTTTCCCCTGTTGCTAGAATTGAAGCTGTAAGGCTATTTCTTGCTTATGTTGCATACAAGAACTATAAATTCTATCAAATGGACATGAAGTCAACTTTTCTGAATGGTGAGTTAGAAGAAGTATATATTGAATAGATAGATGGATTTCAACTGACTGATAAGGAAGACATGGTTTTCCGATTGAAGAAAGCTCTATATGGACTCAAGCAAGCCCCCAGAGCTTGGTATGCTAGATTAGACAAATACTTACTGAAGCTTGGATTCAATAAAGGTACTACTGAAAACAACTTATATTTCAAATTGGATCATGATAAAGAATTAATTATTGAGGTTTTTCTTATGACATTATTTTTAGAGGAGATGATAATCTATGTATGAAGTTTGCTGATGAAATGAAGAGTGAATTTGAGATGAGTATGATTGGAGAGATGAAGTTCTTTCTGGGATTGCAAGTTACTCAGTTAGAAATGGTATCTTCATATCTCAGTCCAAATATGTGAGAGAACTGCTGAAGAAGTTTGGCATGGATGATTCAAAGCCTGTTGGTACTCCCATGGTAATCGGATGTAAGTTGACACAGAATGATGATTCTCCTAAGGAAAATAAAACAAGATACAGGTCGATGATTGGTGGATTTCTCTATTTAACTCAGACCAGACTAGACATTATGAATGTTGTATGTATGGTTGCTAGATTTCAGGCTGATCCAAAAGAGTCTCATGTGACTGTTGTTAAGAGAATCTTCAGGTATCTGAAAGGAAGAGTTGATTTTGGACTTTGGTATCCTAAGGATGATGATCTTACTTTGAATGCATATACTGATGCAGATTGGACAGGAGGTGTAGATGATAGAAAGAGTACTAGTGGTGGTGTCTTCTTCCTAGGGAAGAAGCTAGTGTCTTGGTTGAGTAAAAAATAGAATTCCATTTCTCTATCTACTACTGAAGTAGAGTATATTGCTGCTGCAAACAACTATAATCAAGTGATGTGGATGAAACAAATGCTGAAAGATATCAGAGTAGTCTATGATGAACCTATTTCCATATATTGTGACAACTCAAGTGCAATAAACATATCAAATAATTCGGTGCTACACTCTAATACCAAGCATATATCAATCAAGTTTCACTTCTTAAGAGAAAAAGTGAGTGAGAAAGAAGTCAGACTAGAGTATGTTCCTACCAAATAACAGATTGCAGACATTTTCACCAAGCCATTGCCAAAGGATACTTTTGAGTATCTCAGAGGGATGCTAGGGGTGATTACCCCTCCTGATTTGAACTAAAGATGCATTTTCTTGCATCAATCCATGTGCTTCATAGATATTTCTTGATATGGATTGATGTTTATGTGGTTGCTACTCAAGGGAGTAGTCAGATGTGGAGATATGTGGCTTAGAGCTTGTATGTGGGAATATAATGCTTATCTTTTCCATTTATGTCAAAGGGAGAGAAGAGTCATGTTAAAATCTGTTGCTTATCTAGAGTAAAGAGTCTTGTGGGGAGAAGACCATGCAGAAGAAGTCAAGGAAGAAGAGTCAGAATCTAAGGAGGAGTAAGTGCTAATTGAGAGTTGGGTTGATGGTGTTTTTCACATCATGTGTTGCCATCAATGCCAAAGGGGGAGATTGTTGGATGTTGTGGTTGTGTTGTCGATATGTGGTTATCATTGATGTCAACACTATTAGCATTTTATTTATTGAAAACTATATATGTCGAGGATATTGAGAAAATTGTAAAAGAAAGTATTCCAAGTTCCCAGTGGAACTGTGAAGGTCATGAAGGTGTCTTGTTTTGTACGTTGAAGATCAATGGTTGTGGAATAAAAGGTTTATTGTTGAGTGTATCTATTCCATCCACTAAAAGTTTCAGAGGTCCACATGTAGATTTTTTTGAGTTATGAAGATCTATGTTTTGACAGTGTTTTTGTGGTCTCTGTTAGTGCTCTTGATTAAATTTGGTATAACTATGGTAATTCTATTTGTTGTGGATGTTTCTCTATTATTTCTTGGTGCTTGTGGATGTTTCTAGATCATTATCTATCTTTGTTGCACATCCACGTTGATCGGTGTGCTCATGGTCGAATATTTTTCTCAGTATGTCTGGTTTTTCATGTTCTTGGCCGACATGATGGTTGTAACATGTTGTGGATCCTTGGAGATTAAAATTTTAATGTTTGGCATGCTCAAGGATATTGTTTTGGGTCTTATCATAATATTAGCCAATGGTGTTTGATCCACATTGAAAATTTATTTGTAAATTTGGGCTGACATTGAAAATATGTTTCATATTTTTGGCCGACTAGGTTGATGTAATTCCATGTTGTGGATATATAAGAGCTATTGTTTGAGTGAAATTATTGTTGTGGATATATAAGAGCTATTGTTTGAGTGTAGATGTGTGAATAGTTTCCAAATCATTCGATTGTAGAGCAGAGTGAGAAGAATTTTGCGTGAAGTGTGAAGAAGGTTTTTCTTTGCTTAACTGCAACTATAATCAAGCTTGTGTAGAAGCTATTTTTTTAGTTCATACTCTATGGATCTAATCCATATTAGTGTGTATTGTTGGGCAGTGAGCCCTCTTGTATTTGAGTAGTGAGATCTAGGCAGTGTGCCTGAATGCATGTGCATTCCCATTATTTCTCATTATACTTTTAACAGGGTATAATCTTGTGGACTAACATCCACCATGGTTTTTACCCTAGCAGGGTTTCCACATAAAAATCTTGGTGTTCTCTATGTTTGTGATGTGTTGATTGTTTATGGTTTATTGCTTATTCATCAGATCTAAGATTGAATTAAGTAAAGTTTGAAAACTTTAAATAATCTATGACAACTAATTCACCCCCCCTCTTAGTTGTTTATCCTTGTTTTTCCAACACACACACTCACTAACTTCACACAAAAAACCATTCTTATTTATCCACAACCTGGATTTACATCAACAACTTTGTTGGCAAAAATATAAAACATATTTACAATGTCGGCCCAAATTTACAATTAAATATTTTAATGTGAATCATACACCATCGACTAATATTATGATGTGACCCAAAACAATATCCTTGAGTGCCATAAACATTCAAATTTAAGTCTCCAAGGATCTGCAACACGTTACAACCATCATGTCACCCAAGAACATGAAAACCCGAATGCACATGAGAAATTTTTTTGACCACGAGCACACCGATTACATGGATGTACAACAAGGATAGAGAATGATCTAGAAGCATCCACAATCAATAAAAACTAATAGAGAAACATCTGCAGCAACAAAAGTTACTAGAATCACATAAACTTCAATCAGGAGCACTGATAGAAACCACATAAACACTGTCATAGCACAATTGTTCATAACATGATCAAATCTTCACACAGGCCTCTGAAACTTCTGGTGGATAGACTAGATACTCTCAACAATAAGCCCTTTAGTCCACAATAGTTGATCATAAATGTACAAATCAAGACACCTTCATGACCTTCACTATTCCATTGGAAACCTACAACTCTTTCTTTAACAATTTTCTCAATATCCTCGACATATACAACCTTCAATACAACAATGCTAATAGTGTTGAAATTAATGACAACCACATATCAACAACACAACCACAACATCCAACAACATTATGATTCTATCATGGTAGTAGTGGATAGATTTTTCAAAATGGCACATTTCATTCCTTGTAAGAAGATTAATGATGATGTGCATGTTGATTTATTTTTCAAGGAGATTATGAGATTGCATGGATTACCTAGGAGTATTGTTTCAAAAAGAGACACTAAATTCATTGGATACTTTTGGAGGACATTATGGAAAAAGATGAAAATAGATTTGAAGTTAATTTTAGTATATCATCTACATAAAAATGGAAAAAATGAGGTAGTAAATAGAAATTTGGGTAACCTACTAAGATGTTTGGTTGGAGACAAGGCAAGAATGGTGTAGGGGCACCCAAGTTTTCATGCCCAAGAGGGGTCAAAAGTTGAAATTTTGTTGTTCTTGAGTCAATTTTATGTAATAAGGTCTTCAAAGACCATTTCATGTCTATTTGAGTTAGTTTTGGGTCATTAGAGGTGAGTTAGGGTCTAGTTGCAAGAAATTGTCAAAGTTACACAAATGTTGCAAAAGCAACTTTTGCATCTATTTGAAAAAAGTGAGGGAATGGTGTTTAGTTAGTTATAATTTAAAAATAAGTTGGAAATAGTTGGGAAATAGTTGAAAATGTTTTAAAAAGACCTTGTGTGGTCAAGAGAAAGGTTGGATGTTGAAATCTTAAAGTGAAGCAATAAGAATATCTCTATTTTCTGTAAATCTAAGTGTTACTTTATTGTTCTTTGATGTAGTACAGATATGTACGATCACATAATAACTCCAAATAAATTGTGTTTGGTAAAGATATGAATCTATTTTATGTTGGCATTGGTTTCATGTAATTTCATCAAGTTTCAAGCAAGTTGTGTCCATTTTACTTCAGACTGGTTGAAACCTTAGTTAAGGTAGCCAGTGAATAGATAAAATGCAATAAATTCCATTCCACCTAGTGAAAACTCTTGTAACTTAGTGGAATGGAAGAAGTAGGTGTGTCCTTGGATTTTAAAAACTTACAGATGTAGGGGATGGTGGTTGGCATGTGTGAGATTGTTGCCCTAGCCTAATATCTTCATGTATTAGGCCTAGGAACCCTAGTGGCTTAGGATCATTGTTGAAAACCCTTGGAACATTGATATAGTTGATGGAAGAAGATTGAGTAGACCCTGTATGACATGTTTGAAGAATTAGAGAGGAGATATAGAGCCTGGAGATCAATAACCATGTTGCTACCAAGCATATTCAAGCAATTAAGCTTAGTTACAAAAGATGATAGTCAAATTTTGATGCATTTTGTACACAGTACCTTGCCCTACTTTTCATATATGTTAAATAAGTTCCAAATGGGTATCTAGAACTATATTTACATTTTGGATGCCATGTTTTCTCTAAAAGTTATGATTGAAAAACCCTGTTTAAAAGGATATTAGGAGGATTTAAGGCTTGTGAGGAAAAACCCACCATTGGATGTTTGAGAGATTGAAAATTTGGTTGATTGAGGTTGTTTTGAAGTTGTCCACCCCTATTCTACATCAATTTGGTATCAGATCATAAGTTTGATTTGAAGAGGAAAAGTTGAAGAGAAGAAGGAACAAGATGCCTCCAAGAGGGAAGATCATCATTGCTAGAGAGGTGAATGAGTTGAAGGAAAAACATGCTAGAGAGATGAGATAATTGAAAGAGAGGCTTGCTTCCTTGGAAACAAGTTAGAGGAGAGAAGTGGTCATAGGAGACTTGAGTGACCAAGGGGAAGAGGAAAGTTTGCAAGAAGGGTTCGAGGAAGAGATGGATCTTGATGACTTGAGGATGAAAAAACTCTCGAAGGTAGTAAAGGGAGAAGGTCCTAAAGATGGATTTACCCATGTATGGAAAAAAGTTGGATAGTGAAGAACTACTAGATTGAATAGGAGCATTGGATAACTACTTTGATTATGAAGATGTGCCAGAGGAGTAAAGGGTGAAGGTGGAAAAAACAAAGTTGAAGGGACATGCCTTTTTTTGGTGGGATTATGTACAAAGTGAAAGGAGAAAGAAGGGGAAGTCTAAACTCATATCTTGGGATAGGATGGTGGCTAAACTCAAGGGAAAATTCCTTCCTAGTGATTACACCATCCAGTTGTTCAAGATGCTTCAAAATCTCAAGCAAAAGGATATGGATGTGTAAACCTATACAAAGGAGTTGTACAAGTTGAGTATAAGGGAATGCCATGTAGATGATGATGAGGAGAAAGTGGCAAGATATATCAATTGGTTGAGATATAACCTTCAAGATGAATTGAGCCTCACCAATCCAAGAATGGTGGAAGAGTGTTACCAACTAGCCATCAAGGGTAGAGATAAGTTGAAGAGAAGGAAAGAAAAGAAAAGCACGGGTAGAGGAAGAAATTCCAGGGGAAGAGGGATGTTTTCTAGTAAGGGGTAGTCCCAAAGATCACAAGGAGAATCAAGCAAAAATCAAGAAAAAAGTTTAGAATCAAGGGGTAGCTTTAGAGGAAGGAGACCCAACAATAGGGGCCGATTTGGAAGCCAAAGAGGACGATCAAGTGGATTTATAGGAAAATGTTATAAGTGCAATAAATTTGCAAGCCATCAAGCATGGTAATGTGCTAAAAATTAGTCCACTACTTCATTTGGAGGAGAAAGAAGAAATTAGTTGGTGCAAGGAGAGGATAATGAGAGTGTTAATTCTCCATCACATAATGTTGATCTAGAAGTTGGTGAGTATCTCATGATGAGAAGGACTTTGATGAAAGTGCCAATAGAGAAGGAACCTCCACAAAGAAAGTCTCTTTTCAAAATAATGGGTAAGTGTTGCAAAGTTGTAATTGATTCAGGTAGCACTGATAATTTGGTCTCTATAGAAATGGTAGAAAAGCTTAAATTAAAAAAGGATCCCTCACACCACTCCATATACAGTTTCTTGGCTCAACAAAGGGAAACAAATAGTGGTAAATGAGCGAAGTTGGGTTGATTTTCATATAGAGGGATACAAAGATAAGGTTTTGTGTGATGTAATACCAATGAATGTGTGTCATTTGTTGTTGGGGAGGCATTGGTAGTATGATAGGAAGGCCATTCATGATGGAAGGAAAAATACATATGCTATAGAGAAGGATGGGGTTTCTTACACCCTCACACCATTGAAGGATGAAAGCCATAGAAGAACTTGGAAGAGGAAAATGTGGGATTTGTTGTCATAGTAAGACCTAAATTTGTCATGGAAGCAGAAAAGAGAGAGGAGTTACCTTTAGAGGTGAAAACATTGTTGAAGAAGTATGAGGAAATTGTGGTGGATGAGATTCCTAACACATTGCCACCTATGAGGGACATAACCAACCATATTGATTTCATTCTAGGGGCTAGTTTTCCCAAAAAAATTGCTTACAAGATGACTCCACAACAAAATGAGGAAATTAAGAGGCAAGTGCAAGAACTACTTGACAAGGGGCTGATTAGGGAAAGTTTGAGTCCTTGTGTGGTTCTCATAATTCTAGCACCAAAGAAAGGTGGTGAGTGGAGGATGTGCACTGATTCTAGGGCCATCAAAAATATTACAATAAGGTATAGGTTTCCTATTTAAAGAATTGAAGACCTAATGGATTGTTTGGGTGGTGCATGCTACTTTTCCAAGATTGATCTCAAGAGTGGCTATCATCAAATCAGAATCAGACTTGGTGATGAATGGAAAACAACCTTCAAGAAAAATGAAGGGTTGTATGAATGGATGGTAATGCCTTTTGGTTTTTCAAATCCCCTAGTACTTTCATACACTTGATGAATGAGGTGCTTAAACCTTTCATTGGTAAGTATGTGGTAGTGTATCTTGATGATATTCTTGTTTTTAGAAAACTAAAGAAGAGCATTTGCAACATTTAGATTTGGTTTTGAGAAGGTTGCATGAAGAAAATCTAATGATAAACTTGAAGAAGTGTGAGTTTTTGAAAATAGAATTGGTTTACCTTGGCTTTGTGGTCACCAATGGTACTTTGAAGATGGATCCAAGTAACGTAGAGGCTATTCTAAGTTGGTCCACACCTAAATTAGTGGCTGAGGTAAGGAGCTTCCATGGTTTGGCTAGTTTTTATAGAAAATTCATAAGAGGTTTTAGTCATGTGTGTGCTCCTATGATTGATACAATAAAAGGTGATAAAAGAAAGAAGTTTTTTTGGTCTAAAGAGGCTGATATGAGTTTTGAGAATTTGAAAATGAAAGTTACTGAGCAACCCATATTAACTTTTCCTAGTTTTGATAAGGTTTTTACCATAGAATGTGATGCAAGTAGCCATGTTGTAGGTGTTGTCCTAAGTCAAAAAAATAGACATGTTGCCTTTTTAGTGAAAAATTGAATGAAGATAAGAAAAAGTATTCTTCATATGATCTTGAGATGTATGCAATGGTGCAAGCATTAAAGAAATGGAGACATTATTTAATTCCTAAGGAGTTTGTGGTGTATATTGACAATCATGCTCTCCAATGTTTTAATAGCCAAGATAAACTTAGTAGTAGGCATATGAAATGGGTTGAATTTTCACAAGGATTTACTTTCACCATTAAGCACAAAAAGGGGAAATCTAACAAAGTGGCAGATGCATTGAGTATAAGGGATCTTATGGTGCAGGAAATTCAATTGAAGAGCATAGGAGTTGATTCTTTGAAAGGTATGTACATTGATGATGTATATTTTAAAGATATTTATGCAGGTTGTAGGCAACCTTGTAGTAGTAATATTGAAAAGTGGCTTGATTTTCTAATCCAAGATGATCTATTGTTCAAAGGGGCACAATTATGCATTCCTAAATATTCAATGAGGGATAATTTAATGAAATAAAAGCATAGTGGCATCCTTGTAGGTCACTTTGGTTTGGATAAGACCTTGGAGCAGTTGAAGAGGCACTACTATTGGCCAAAAATGCAAATTGATGTGAAAAACTTTGTGGATAAGTGTACTATTTGTCAAAGGGATAAAGGAACTAGCACTAATGTAGGGTTATATCAACCTCTTCCAATCCCTAATAGGCCTTGGGAATCAATAAGCATGGATTTTTTGATGGGACTGCCTAGAACTCCAAGAGGTTTTGATTTAGTGTATGTTGTTGTAGACAGGTTTTCAAAGATGGCACACTTTATACCTTGTAAGAGAACTAATGATGCTTCATACATTGCAGAACTCTTCTTCAAGGAGGTGGTAAGAATCAATGGTTTACCTCTTAAAATTGTATCTAATAGGGATAGTAAATTTGTTGGTCATTTTTGGAGGACCCTATGGAAGAAACTTGGGACAAATTTGAGTTTTAGTTCTTCCTATCACCCTCAAATTGATGGGTAGACCAAAGTGGTAAATAAAATCCTTGGAAACCTTCTAAGATGTCTGAAAAAGGAGCATGCAACCCTATGGGATCTGGTTTTACCTCCAGCTAAGTTTGCATACAATGATTCAGTGAATAGAAGTGTTGGAAAAAGTCCTTTTGAGATTGTTTATGGTATGCAGCCTAAGGGTATATTTTAATTGAGAGATGTTAGTGAGATGGAGAGGAGTTTTGAAGGTGAAAAATTTGTTGTGGAAATGCAAGAAGTCCACCAATAGGTTAAGGAGAATCTTCAAAAGAATATTGAGAAGTACAAGCACCTTGTTGATCAAAAGAGGAGAGAGGTTCATTTTAAGTTTGGAGAATTAGTTTTGGCACATTTGAGGAAGAAAATATTCCCTAAAGGGAAGTACTATAAACTGCAAATGAAGAAGGTTGGGCCATGAAAAATGGTGCAGAAGTTTGAAGAGAATGCATATGAAATTGAACTTTCTCCTGGAATTTCCATTTCTCCTATTTTTAATGTTTCTAATCTTTACCATTATAAAATGGCTGTTGTTGTAGGTACTCATGCAAGTTCATTAGTGCAAGATGAAGATTGGATTAGGGATCTTGCATTAAGCCAACCCTTGGAGTTGGAATGCATTTTGGACAAGAAGGAGCTTAAGAAGACAAGTCAGAAGGTCTACTATCAATACTTGGTCAAATGATGAGGTATTCCTATGGAGGATTCTACTTATATGACTAAGGATGATATTATAAAACATGGGTGTACAATTGCAGGTTTATCCTCAAGTGGGACTTGAGTTTTCTTTGTCTGGGGAGTATGTTGTAGGGGCACCCAAGTTTTCATGCCCAAGAGGGGTCAAAAGTTGATTTTTTTTTGTGCTTGAGTCAATTTCATGTAATAAGGTCTTCAAGGACCATTTCATGTCTATTTGAGTCAGTTTTGGGTCATTAGCGGTGAGTTAGGGTCTAGTTGCAAGAAATTGTCAAAGTTGCACAAATGTTGCAAAAGCAGTTTTTGCATCTTTTTGCAAAAAGTGATTGGAATGGTGTTTAGTTAGTTGTAATTTGAAAATTAGTTGGAAATAGTTGGAAAATGGTCTAAAAAATTTTAAAAAGAACTTGTGTGGTTGAGAGCAAGGTTGGATGTTGAAATATTGAAGTGAAGTAATAAGAATATCTCTATTTTCTGCAAATCTAGGCATTACTTTGTTGTTCTTTGATGTAGTATTGATTTGTGTGATCACATACTAAATCCAAATCATTTTTTTGGTAAATATGTGAATCTAGTTTCTATTTGTGTTTGTTTCATGTAATTTCATCAAGTTTCAAGCAAGTTGTGTCCATTTTACTTCAGACTGGTTGAAACCTTAGTTAGGGTAGCTAGTGAATAGATAAAATGCGATAAATTCCATTCCACTTGGTAAAAACTCTTGAAACTTGGTGGAATTGAAGAAGTAGGTGTGTTATTTGATTTCAAAAACTTGTAGATGTAGGGTATGGTGGTTGGAATGCACGAGAATGTTGTCCTAGCCTAATATCTTCATGTTTTAGGACTAGGAACCCTAGTGGCTTAGGATCTTTATTGAAAAGCCTTGGAAGATTGATATAATTGATAGAAGAAGATTGAGTAGACCCTATATGACATGTTTGAAGCATTGGAGAGGGGATATAGAGCCTAGAGATCAAAAACCCTATTGTTGCCAAGCATATTCAAATAATTAAGCCTAGTTACAAAAGAGGACAATCAAATTTTGATGCATTCCATTAAAAGTACCTTGCCCTACTTTTGAGATATGTTGAATAATGTCAAAATGGGTATCTGGAACCATATTTACATTTTGGATGCCATGTCTTCCCTGAAAGTTATGATTGAAAAACTCTGTTTGAAAGGCTATTAGGAGGATTGAAGGCTTGTGAGAAAAAATCCACTATTGGATGTTTCATAGATTGAAAGTTTGGTTGATTGAGGATGTTTTGAAGTTGTCCAACCTTGCTCTACATCAAAGAATTTGGGATATAGTTTTACCATAGGCACAGTTTGCATACAATAACTCAATAAATTGGAGTATAGGGAAGATACCATTTTAGATTGTTACTGGAGTAAGTCCTAGAGGAGTTACAAAATTAAGAGACATCAGTATGGAAAATAAAAGGAGTGTGGAGGTACAGGAGTTTTCATATTTCATGGAGACATTGCATAATCAGTTCTAAAAACTTTTGGACGACATGAATAAAAATTATAAGGTGAAAGAAGATGAGAACCAAAGACAATGAATTTTCTTTTGGAGATGAAGTGATGGTATATTTGAGGAAGGATAGATTTACAGTTGGTACATACAATAAGTTGAAGATGAGGAAGTTTGGACCATGTAAGATTCTGAGGAAGTTTGATTTTGGAAATGTGGATGAAGTTGAGTTACCAAAGACATTAGGTATATCACCTATTTTCAGTATTGGAAATATATACAAGTTTCACAAAGGAGAATCAAATGATAGTAGTGAAGAAGTAGATTTGAAGGAGCAATTACCACATCAAGAACCAAAGGAGATTGAACATATTTTGGATACTCGAACTGGAAGGAGTACAAGTAACAAGCAATACAAAGAATATCTTGTGAAGTGGAAAGGAAGACTAGTGGAGAATTCATCATGGATATATCAAGATAAGGTGGACCATCTTGGTTTACCTCTTAGTCTTGGAAAGTGAGGGACTCACTTTTCTTCCAAACCCAGGTGTTTGATGTAGGAGAATCCCTAGTTGTAAAGCAATCATGTATCAACTAAAAATAGTTCTTTTCTACATTGGATTCAATAGTAGTTTCAGTAGTCCATTCTTCATTTTAGCGCATCATTGTTTCTCAGCTCGTGGAGCAGGATATAGCTTTTAAACATTGATATCTACCACATACCTAAATTTCACATCATTTACATTTGTCTATTGAAAGTTATCGCTCTTAGAATTTCACTGTGTTACCAACAGAGCATTTGGAGTTGATCTCGTCCTAAATTCTTATTGTGGACCTATTCCAAATTGTGCATACCTAAATGGAATATAATTAAAGCATCATGGGTTCATTGGGACCTATCTTGGAGATCTATCAGTTATTTCTTTTCGTGTGGAGCTATCCTTTCCTATCTTGAGTCTGACATGAATAGTTGATCACTCATCGGGTTAATCAACCCTTGTGGCTGATGTGGACCTATATGGGAGCTTGAGAATCATATTTATAAGCATTTTAATCCAATGGAGATCATTAGTTTTAATTTCATGATTAGATAGATTCCTTACATTTTCACAAAAGCTCTTTGGGGCATGTAATAAGGCATGTTGGTGAGTGGTATGTTGTAAGTCTTTAAGGAAAGGCCTGTGAGCCCTGGATATTCACCCTCGTGGCCAATTTTGCATGTAAGCATTCCATATTTATGAAGATTCATGTTCACATATCTATTTTTTGTGTTATTTCCATTATGTTGACTCATTGCTACACAATCCAAACTATTCCTTTTGGAACCCTCCTACTATGATTGCACCATGTGAGATCTATTATATGTCCTTGCTGACCTATATTAAGGTGTTTTGAGTTTTGAATTATGGTGCATTGTGTGGATGATAAGTTTTGGAGCCAACAAGTTACATTTTGGGTATTACATCTAATTAGGCTGACCTAATTGATGTTATACTTGATGCAGATATATAAGTTGGATTTTTTTGGTGTTGAGATGAATATATATGATATGTATTATTTTTTATGCAAATTTTGAGCAAAGAAAATTGAAGTTAAGTTGTAAATGTTAAGTTGATGATCAAAATTGTGTGAATAAAGAGTGAGGTAGAGTGTTGAACTAGAATCAGATAAAGTTTGTTATTGTGCTCCAATGGAACTATAATTCATGCATACATAATGTTGCAAGAATAGAGAAATGAATGAAGGTGTTTTCATTGATGTCAACTGGTCAACTGGTTATCTACTAGTTGTTGTTGGTTGTATATGCCGAGGATATTAAGAAAATTGTATTAAAGGAAGATTGTAGGTATTCAAATGTTTCTCTGGTATTTTCCCCTGTCTTCATGTTGTTCAGATATGTTGGTCATGATTGTTGAAGGTTGTTATATCTGGATGTTTGGCTAATGGCTTGTTGTGTAGTTTGAGTTGTGTTCACCAGTTGTGAACTATTGTTCTCTATGTTCTGGTTGAAGTATGGAAGAAGTTTGTTGGTCTGGATTTCTCTTTGTTGAAGTCTTTTGACTTGTGGTTTTAGAGTTAAGATGTTTTGATTGCATTGAAGATATTTTTGGTTTTTGGAAGTTTCGAGCTTAATTGTTCTGTGTTTTACACTGGTTTGGCTGACCGTATGTTGAGCACTATCTTCAAAGTTAATGAAGCATGTTAGATCTATTTTTGGTCCCAATGAAGCATTCTTTTGGGTCGCACTCATTCTAATTTCACCCTAGGATGTTTGGTGCCAACCTAATTCAAATTTGAAATTGGATGGCTGACTTTGTATCTTTTTCAAGGTTGGAGATAGTATATATATAGGATGCGCTAGTAATGAAAATCATACATAAGAAAAGAAGGAAGATAAGTGAAAGAGAAGATGTGACATTGATGCTATTTAGAAAGTGTGTGTGAGTTGTGTGTGTGAGATCAATGTGAAGCTTAATGTTGAGTTTCTAGATGCAATGAGCAAAAGGTGAACTCTATCATTCATGCAAGTTGATCAAGTAACTATGGTGGAATCATTTGTTGCATTGAGATTGTAGTCTCTGTGTAGTAATTATTCTTTGTCTTCTTTGTATCTTTGTGGCAGTGAGCCCTTCGGGTTGTAGCCCTATGGACAGTGAGTCCTTATTTTGGGAAGTGAGCCTTTTTGTAATCAGTTTTGATATTCTCTATAGTGTGAGTTAATTGTCACACATTAAGCTTCACATTGATCTCTCACACAGACTGTGGTGGAATCCTTTGTTGCATTAAGATTGTAGTCTCTCTATAGCAAGTCTTCTTTTTCTTCTTTATATCTTTGTGGCAATGAGCCCTTCGAGTTGTAGCCCTATGGACATTGAGTCCTTATTTTGGGAAGTGAGCCTTGTTTTAGGCCGTGAGCATTTTTGTAATCAGTTTTGATATTCTCTATAGTGTGAGTTAATCATCACCGTGGTTTTTCCCTTATTTGGTTTTCCATATAAATCTGGTGTTATTGTGTTTATGTGTTGGATTTGAGTTTCTGCATTGATGTTTGATGATTAATTATTTAAGCAGTTTCATGTATTAGTTCTGGTGATTGAATTAAAGGTATTTCAACACATAATATGTAATTGTAAAAATTCAAAAATAGGTTGTGAGCCACCATCTCTCTTCTATCTTTTTCTCTATAAACAGTGAGTCCACTTAGATAGTGAGTCCACCTATAGTGAGCATTTTTGTAATATACTATAACTAGTTATAATATATTGTGAGCTAACCCTCATTGCGGTTTTTACCATTTTGGGTTTTCCACATGAACTTGGTGTTCATGAGTTATGTTATGTTGTGAATGTTTCATGCTTCCTTTCCTTACTATAGTTGAATATGCATTAGTAATTGGATGTTTGATTTTTGAATGGTTTAAGAGAATATTGATTAACCCCCCACTCAATATTCTAGGAATTCAACACTTTCTCTGCTTTGGAAGTAGGTAGAGAAATAGGAGGAGGCCTCAAGGGTGAGAGATGTAGTAGAAACATGAAAAGAGTTGGCTCCAATTGCATGCTTCCCCTTATCTTGCAAAGTAGGGTGAGGGATTGTAAGAAAAATCAAGAGTTGGAAGACTTGAGGTTTATATTTCATGAATGCAAGTTCCTTTTCGTTCTTTATGCTAGGAATAGTAGAAGTAATCAAGGACACCACTAGTAGTTGATAAATTATGGTAGAAGAAGGTCTACTCACGGGAGCATGATTTAATATAGCCTTTGAATAAGATGGCACAAAGGATGAAGCACATTGTTTTGTACGCATAGATTCCTTCATGGAAATGGAATGAGATGAAGGGGAAAGATGGTAGTAGGTGTTGAAGCTCCAATCTAGTACCTAAAATAAGCCTTGTAGAACAAGGATCCACAAGTAGTAAAGGTCCAACAGAAGCATGACAAATGTGACACAAGGGGTTTGTGTCATGTGTCATGGAGATTATGCATTATGCTATCATGAGGGAATTTTAGGAACTTGTGAACTACCTATATGACCACATTCACATAGAATAGCCATGTAATTCCTAGTCTCACTTTGAATAGGCTAGATTCAGGAGTCACAATAAAAGGACACCAATAGAATTAAGTCCCATTAGGAACATCAAGGAAATATATCTAATAGATGGCACAAAAAGGTCATCATGACTATGAATCATGGCCTTTGATTCCTCATATTTTTCCTTTTATAAATTGTTAGTGAAGAGTGTCTCCTCTATGATAATATTTACTCTACTGGAAGGGTCAATCATAACACCAATTATGATGTTACTATTGAATTGAGTAGAAATGTAAAGAGGGGAAGGTTCCCTATTAAGAGGAAGGTCATGTGGTATGAAAATTTTATTCAAAATCTTATCCACATGACTCATAGGAGGAATATGAGTGGAAAATATTATGTTCACATATTCATAGTGACTAGGTTCAAAAGAGGTGGAAGTAGCAATGAATAAGTTAGCAAAATGAGATGGAAAGGGGTATGTGTAAATCTAAAGTTGGATATCAGCCTTGGCCATAGAGTTTTTCAAGTTTTTTTTTCTATTTTTGAGATGGATGGCATCACTATCTATGTTGTCCTTGACTACATGTTGAAGACACACACCATGTTTAGTGTCATGGCTTGGGACCCAATGGTATTGACAAAAATTTTGTGTATCATACCAAATAGGGTATGGTTTATCATTGGGAAGTGGTCTAATTTCAAAAAGAGAAATTGAATTATATTTTAGTAGTTTTTGAAGAAAACTGGTGTAAGATTTAGATAACTTTGTAAAAATATTATTTTGTCCCACAATGTTATTTTTAGTGGAAACAAAGACAATGTTCACTACTACTTTATTCTTCCTATACTCTCATAAAATAGACACAAGTGTGTGATTATCGATATGGAAGGATGAAAAGAGCCCTTGTAATGCACCATTTTCTACTGATAATCCCTAAGCATAGTACACAGATGAGTGAAGGATGGGTATTTAATTATGATGACTTTTTCTCGAAATGCCAGTTGTAGATTCCCCAAGAACACACAATGGAAATAAAAATCAAGCAGGGCATAGGGGATCTAATAAAATACGAATTGATAATCAACAATGAAGTTAGTTACTCTCTTGTGAGCTCCTTTCTTGCAATGGATGAGGTCATTGAATGTGACCTTCAACCCAATGTTATCCTAGAACTATTGGACGAATTGATTGATTAATTTCTTAAAGGTAAAGATGGAGTTATATTAGAAAGAGAGAAAAACCATTCCAACCTGGTGTCCTTAAAGGACCATGGAAATAGTTTGGCCAATAACTCATCCTAAAAGAGAAAATCACTACACATGGAGGTGGATGATGAGACATGAGTCTATGGGTCACCTCTGTCATTGTACTTGTCAAAATTTGGAACCTCCAACCCTTGGGGAATAGGAACATTAAAATTATTGAGGGACAAGGGACTATGACAATAGTAATTTTGCAAGGTGGAATGGGAAGTAGTGTTAGATAAGTTGGCTAATTATGATTGCATTTGACCCATGTTTTGTAATAGGCTGTTTATAATAGGATTGGAAGGTGGAGATGCATATTAGCCATGTAAATAGAGGTTAAAGGAATATATTCATGTAGAGGAGGAATGTTGAACCCCAAAGGAGTGTAAAATACATTTGATTGTAGGATTAATAGGGGGTGGTGTTGTGTGGTCTCACAACATGCCCCAAGAATGTAAGACTTGGGGACCCCAACTGAAAACTAATGCTTATGGCAGGTGTTGGCTACTCAAAATGATCATTGAAAGTAGAAAGAAAAAAAATAAAATTAAAGAGTACTTCATATTTCAACTATTCTGGGTACCAAGTACCAGGAACTGGGAAAGCTAGAAGTGTAAAAGAGGTAACATAAGGTGTTGAGAAAAGTGTTCTGGTCTAGGAATATAGGTCAGGTAAAATATGGAGGTTCCGATAAAATTTGAGGTCTAAGAAAATTATTGGTAAAAGTTGAAGTAGTAGGTACTAGGTACTGGCTAACAATGCAAAGTAAAGTTTAAAAGTTTAATGTTATCCAAAAGGTCTGATGGTCCAGTAACCAACCTAAAGGAATAATTATGCGAGAATATATGTTTTTTTGTTGAAAGTGTGTTATTTAAGATGGATTTAAAGTGATGATTAATTAATGATGGCTTTATTTACATGGGATTTTTATGAATGTTTTAAAATGGATGTAATAGTTGGAATTTGTGATTGTAGGAGAAGTAGATTGTGATGCAAAGTTTAGGTATGGATGATTAGGAAAATCTAGATCACAGGTGGAGTCATATCTAGATCAAGTGATGCATTCTAGGAAGTTATGTGAAGGAGGAGCTTGAGTCATTGGAATATTGGTAACCCTAGTGTTATGAATGTGGTGGGAGAGAGCCCCAACCTCCTGTGTAACCCATTCTTGAGAGTAGAAAGCCCAAGGTAGAACCAGAATGTAGGAACAAAATGATAAAACAACCGTTTTGAATATATGGGAAAGTTCCTACATACTATCCAGATTCAAGTTATTATACTGGTGATAATATAAAAGATAAAAGACCTGAAGGATATCAGCGTGTAGGTGATAGTCAACCTTCATTGACTCCATTAGTAATTCTCCTACTAGTTGTTATATTTCACATGTCTCATCATGATTCGTCCCTTGTATTTCCTCTCATGTATTTATCTTATCTTCCCTGTGTCTTGTTTCTATAAAAGGACGTAAGATATTTCTTTTTAAGTTAAGTTAAAAATATGTGGATGTTGGAAGAGCCAAAACTTCTTTAAGTTTTGTTAATTTTACTTATTTTTTGAATAATTTTGGATTAAAGAATTGTATGCACATAGAACTTGATCAATATCAAAGACAATTTGAAAACTACCAATCCCATGAATCTTTTGTAGCTGGTTTGTTCGTTTAGCTAGACAAGAGTGTATGCTATGCCATTTAAGGGTGCATACAGAACCTACTCATTGTCCAAACTAAACCCCTCTTTAAAAGCTTGCACCATTCTATTCCTAGCTTTGAAGCAATCTGGTGATGTATAGAGTAGTTTTCTTTGATTTGATTAAATCTTGGGGCATGTGTGGAGAATACCTGGGAGCAATTTTACTTTTCAAGTATTTTTGATGCTTTATTTTAGATTAGATGTTAAATTCAGAAAATGTTCCAAAAGAAAAGATGAATGAATGGAAATATTATTGTAAATCTTTCATTTTCATGAAATTGTTGAATGCTTAAAGCTAAATTTACTTAAGTGATAGCAATTTTTTTTTATATTCATGAAATATTATTGCAAATCTGTTGATTTCATGAAATTGTCTAATGATCAGATTAAAAATCTTCCATTTGATACCAATGATTCTCTTAAGAACTAGAGATAACCGTATTCCCCTTGAAATTAACAATAATATCACATCATACACTAAAGTGAACCTTGTATGGTCAAGACTTGACTATCAGAGCCTTGGAATTAAGCTAAGTCAACCTTCCTCTTTTCTCATACTTTTAGGTTACCCTAGTTTAGTCTTTCAAGTAAACGTAGGTTCTTTGCAGTTTTCTTGTGGGGATTTTATCTACACTCTTGTTGTGACTAACATCATGATCAACATGAACTAGCACTAGAAGGAGGGCACATGTCTTTCCCTCTAGGTTTTGTTTAGGAATTTGCATCGGTTTTGGGTTTGAAAGTAGCTTGTAAGATGAAAGTCTATGCAAGTCCGTAGTTTGAAAATGAAAGTTGAGAAATTCTGGGGAATCCTTAACCGAAGATTACATACTTTGAGTTTGTTCACCTTTGGTAGAGTCACCAAGTGTAGAATTCATGATACAATTGACCACGATGAACTTGATTGTAATTTTTTTCTAACTAGGGTAAGTTTGGCCATGTGTAAAGTGATTTCGTTAATGGAAGAGGTTTTAATTGCTAAAATAAAGGAACTGCTAATGAGAAAAAAAATTGAATTCTGAAAAGGAGTATAACCCTAGTAGAACTGAAAATGTAAGAAAATTAATTGATACAACAAAACAGTTTGTTAACTACAATTGTTATGAAGAAAATCCTAAGGTTTTGTAGGAAGATAGGCAAGAATGTCGAGACTCAGAAATATTGCACTAAGAATGAGGAAACAACAGTGATGAGTCATCATTCTTTTCACACATGGAAAATTTTAGTGAAGGGAAGGAGCGGGAAAGTTGAGCAGAAGGCACGTGTTTTTCATTCCAAACTGAAAATTCATGAACTAAAGAGTAATTTTTCTTGATTTCAGGCAAGATAGAGAGTATCAAGCTTTTACCTTCTCTTTCTTTGATAATAATATAAATTGTGCTATTACTTGGTCTAAAAAAGTTCAAAGTGAAGACATGAACGAAGACTCAAAAAATTTTGGAGAGGAGGAAAATGAAGAAATGGACATAGTCATTCATGGAGCTGAACAGAGTAAAGAAGAAAATCATGAAGTAGGACTAGAAGAAGGTAGAGTATTGAGGAATCAACAAAAGTGTGTGCAATCGACCTTTAATGAGGATTTTTTCATACATGTGAGACAATTTATATGTAAGTACACCTTTGCATTTACATTTTTTAAACATAGAGAATTTAAGATAATTCATTGTTATAGTAGGAGGTTTGAAATTAATTCTAGTGAATTTAAAGATAAACCTGTTGTAATTTGTTGGAATATGTTGTCACTGATGTCAAAAAGGGATCAGATGAGAAGTGTGTTGAAGTGCATATCTTCTGTGTTGAAGTGCATATAGTTTTCATTGATGTCAAAAGGGAAAATCAAGTAAAGGAGTTTTTTGGCATGATGACAAAAGATGGATGAGAGAGTAGTGGTTCTTATGGTGAATTGAGTAGCAGATTCGTGATGGTTTTTTTGAGAGCATTCTAGTCATGTTCTTTGTAGGTTGAGAAAGTGTTGGATTCCCCCAAAAATAAATTAATTCTATTCTGGGGTGATATTAGGTTTTACAAATAAACCCTAATGTGTTTGTAATCATGGCATCTTGAAAATGTTCTATTTTGATGTTAGCTTGGTATTGATGGTTGTCTGTTGTATTAGTTGCAACTTAGGTCTTTATAGTCATGAGGGTGACTGCCCCTCTACCTAGAGCTTTAAGGATATACATTACCATTAGTTCGATGAAAGTGAATGGAGTCACAGAGTTCCAAGTTTTCCTAACCTATGTCACAGGGTTCTCAAGTTTCATAACATCTCAACTTAGCAACTTAGCTAATGGAGTGATAAGGAAGAAGGCTCTCTTTGTTATCAACATGTCATGGATTTTCAAAAGTTCACAACCTCTAACAAAGAGGTTCTTATGCTCAAATTTCTGGCAACTAAGCGATGTAGGGATAAGGAGTAAGGAAGCAATCCATGTGGGACCCAACCATAATGACGATGCAGACAAATGACATGATGGGATTGAGTAAATGGTAATCCACATCCTTGTTGTGGATTACGAAGCTGTGACATGGTGATGATGTGGATATGTGACGATAGTAGGTGGACCCCACATTGGAATGATGTATTGGGTGATGTTTTTATTGAAGTGACTTAGTCATTTTGAAAGGAGTTTCATAGGTTCTCTTAATTTTCGGCGTGTCATGGGTTTTGAGAACTTTGTAACCTCAGACATGAGGTTTTGAGGTTCAGTTTTTTAGCAACATAGCAATGGGAGAGTGTGATGTTGATTGTGGGACCCAGTAAAGTGAACGTGGTAGTGAGACCCAATAAGATGAGGATGACGTGCATTGACGGTATAGTCAGAAATTGAATGAAAGAATGACATGTGGTAGGAAGCGATAATGGATAGTGACATGTGGTTCCAATGTTCCAGTCTTCTGTGATGGAGTGATAAGCTAAGTGGGACTCGATAGGTTGATAAGGACAGGTGGTGACATGTATAAGCAGATGATGATTATCAATTGGATGATCATGCAAGTTACATCCTTTTTGTGAATTGTGTGGCAGTGAGCTAGAATGGTGGACCCCGCATATGGAAAGTGATGTATGAAGGAGATTGGTGAAAAAGATCAAAAGGTAGAAGGTCCATCAGTGAAGATGGAAGGATTTGAAGAAGGTTGATTGACGATCATGATTTAATGTTATTCTGATGCACTATGTGATCGCAATGGTTATGTGATCGATGATGAAGATCAAAAGGAGATTGATCCAATGGTGATAATCAATTGGTGGAGATCGAAAAAATGAATGGTTAAAGGTATTTGATCTGATGAAAAATTTAAAGATATGATGATGAACGAGAGCCAATGGATCGTGGTGTGAAGAAGATCAAAGGCCTAGATTTGAATGCAATAATCACAAATGACTAACTCAGTGTGAAGAGGGTTTCATCTAGTAACCGACACAGAGGAAGGATTTAATTGGTCTAGCTACACCAAGCAACCAATTAAATGAAGATTTTATCTTCAAGGCGGCAGAGAAAAATACAGAGGTGATCGAGATCGAATCAGATCAATTGAATAGGAGAACACATTTAATACATATCTGATTCTAGGGTTTCATGGGTTGCTATTCTTAGCAAACCTTCTAAGATAGAATTTAATGTTGTGAGGCTCGATGCACAGGTATGGTGTAGATAAATATATGTGGTAAACACTAATAGGTGATTGAGATAAAATCAGATTTGATGAATAGAAGAATGCATTGAATGCATAATCAGATTTTAGGTTTCGAAAGAGAGAATGGTGAAAATTCTCTATAATTGAATTAAATGTGGAATCATTTCGATGCAGAGATAGAGTGACAATGAAGATATTTGAAAGACCCTATCTGATGAAATAATGATGAGCTAGACAATGGTGTGTGGCTCGAGGAAAAGGTATCTTGCTGGTGAAGATTGCAAGCTAAGAAACCCTAACAAAAGTTTTGAGAAGAACTGAACAATGGTGAGAATCTTGAGGTATAGATTGTAGGTTGGTGGAGAAAGAAGAAAATTAGATATTATTGAAGTAAGAGGTCTATAGCATGTATGCACAAATAGAGAGAATAGTCAGAAGCCATATCTATTGTATGTGTGTGAGGTCTGCAAGTGCATAGGGTGCTGAACAAAAATATGTTCAATGTGCATGCAATAGAGGAAAAGAGAGAAGAGAGTGTATAGTGCAGATGTATGAGACACTGCAGAAAGGGAAAGAAGAGTAGAGCAGCAAGATAGAATAGTGAGTGTTCTATGTGCAGAGGAGAGTGTAGAGATTAGGGTGTGTGTTGCTGAGAGTGCAGCTTTAGCAGTAAGAAGTGAGTTGCAATAAGTGCAACTAAGAACATAATGCAATGATGCATCTCAAGTTTATGAAGAACCATTTATATGCATATATGAACTTGTAATCCTTTAGATGTGGTAGCCTCATTGTACTGAGTTGTAGCTTAGATTAGGGTGTTGTTGCATCCTTGGAGTTGTAGCTCCTAAAGAAGGGTGTTGTTGCATCCTTGGAGTTGTAGCTCCTAAAGCAGGGTGTTGTTGCATCCTTGAAGTGGTTGCTTCTAAATTATTGTAACAGAGATTTGGATTGTGACCCTAGATTTGAGCAGTAGACTCAAGCAGGCTTTGTCACTGTGGTTTTTCCCATATCAGGTTTTCCATGTATATCTGGTGTTATGTGATGTTTCTATGTGCATGCATATTTCTGTATCACATGATTAATATATACACATTAAAGGTTAAAGAAAGTAGTCTGCACAAAAGGTTTTAAGAGCTAAATTTTTAATATCTACTCATTCATGCCCTCTTATTAGATCATTGTGTTCCAACATAATTGACACAAAAACAACAATGAAGATAGTTATTGAGCTTAAAATAAATTACTTAGTTAGGGTTAGTCATTTTTTAGGGTAAGTTTTGGTTAGTTAGGGTTAGTTTTCTTTCATAGGGTTTTCTTTTGTTTTTGTTTTTTTGTTTTTTTGTTTTCTATTTTTCCCTCCGTGTTAGCAAATTCTGCTTAACTTATCATACACATGATAGTAAATTGAAATATTCTACAACATTGTGTTATGAAATGTAAAAAATAAAACCATACATAGTAAATACATGCTTTAAAAGGTACGATAAAGCTAAGTTTATATATGTGTATATTACGTATATACATGGAAGTACCAAAATTATTGCTGCAAAAAGTGCAAAAAGTACAAAAAGGATGGAGTTGAGCTATAGAAGGATGGCCATTCAGTCAATCTGGGATGCCTCTTCTACCAAGGAAAAATATCCTAAGTAGGAATTTTCCTAGTAACTTCAAATTCATGGGTATATGGAGGTCAGTTAGGAATGTTCAGAGTGGAACTACTTCTCTGTGTTCCAAGAACTAAGGAATATCGTTAGCAGAGGGAATTCTGATGGTCAGGTGTGCAACAGACAAAACAATATCCAAATTCTCCAAATATTCAGGCTGCACTATCATATTCATAGCCTAGTGAACATCTTGAACAAAAAACCCAAGGTCTAGGAGTGACACTACAAATTGTGAAGCTAAGTCTAAATTTTTCTGGTAGTATGCTCTAGATTCCATGAATTTTCCCCAAGCACTAAGCACAAATTTGGTACAGTGAAGCTAGGAGTCTGAATGAAGAAAATCTTGTCAAGCCTCTAAGTCATGATACGACCCATGAAGCCATTCTAGTGGTGAATGTAGGTCAAGCAAATTGGAGTATCCATGACTTAGAAGCAAGAAAGTACTAGTAGAGTGGAAATGAAAAATGATAATTGAAAGAGAAAAGAAAATGTGTGAGGAATTTGAGAGAAGTGCGGAATTTCTAGAAAGTTGTGAGGAAGTTGTAGTACATAGTTGCCTAGATCGAAGTCTTGGAAAGCATAAGTTGAGGTGGCAACCAGATGAATTTCTCTAAAGAAGAATGTTAAATCAAATTAATTCTCACATAATTGGTGGAAATTTTCTTCGAAGTTTGCTAGTATGAAGATCATGAATTAAGTAGATTGAAGATTTCAAAATTAATGGTGGTCATTTCATTATGTTTTATTGAGTTGTATTAATCATGAAGGTTCCCATGTCTACAATGGAGAAAGGAAAATGAATCTAGTAAGGAAGCACATGTCAACACCTAAAAAATTTGAAGGAAATGATACATGTGCATTGAGGCATGTGAATTTAATGCAGAATATTGTGGTTAGATTTAAGTGTCATCATGAAAATTTTGATACATTAATGTGGTGCAGTGCCTTCAAATTGGAATTGCTAGCCAAGTATTTAGTAGTTTCCATAAAATTGAAATAGAAGGGTGGTAACTAATGGTTCTAAATTTAGATTTAAATTTGGTGATTAAATTTTTTGCTACTAAATTTTAATTTATGCATATCTTCTAACATATAGCGAGTTGCAGTTATAGCTGGAAATACACACCAATAGGGAATAATTAAATGATTTTCTGGGAAATAGTGAAATGATGAAGGGATTTGCATTGAATGAAAAATAAAAAGGAAACCTTTGCTACCACTGTAATTCCCAATCTAATAACGGGCTTCATTACCTGCAAGTTGAAATGAGCTATCAATGAAATATCAAAAATAAAAAATGAGATATCAATGAAATATCAAAAGAGATATATTAAAAAAATCAACTCTTTAGGCTATCCAAATATCTCTTTCAGGGCCATAGAAGCTTGGTTGGTAGTAGAGCTATGTTTAGGGGAATTACAGAGATAACCTTGCTAGGGCTATGCACGCTTGACTGGTAACAAGGCTCTATCCATGATTGGTTTTGAAGGATTACAAAACTATGGAATCAAAGCACACACTGATATTTTTTGAATTTTTTTTACTATTTTTATGTTAGAATCTAGGTAAAGGTAAAGAGCTATCATTTTAAAATATGCATAAATTATAATTTACAACTAGTGATTTAATCCCAAGTTTTGGTTTAAATTTGGTTTTATTGGTTGCAAGTTGTTTTGTAGTCTCACAACATGCCCCAAGAATGTAAGGCTTGGGGATCCCAAGTGAAAACTAATGCTTATGGTAGGTGTTGGCTAGTCAGGAAGATCACCAGAAGTGGAAAGAAAAAATAAATAAATTAAAGAGTACTTTGTAGTTCAAGTGTTATGGGTATTGAGTACCGGGAATTGGGAAACCCAGAAGTGTAAAAGAGGTAACACAAGGTGATGAGAAGATTTTTTTTGATCTGGGAATAGAGGTCCGGTAAAATATGGAGGTTCTGATAAAATCTAAGGTCCAAGAAAATTATTGGTAAAAGTTGAAGTAGTGGGTACTGGGTATTGGGTAACAATGCAAAGTAAAGTTTAAAACTTTAATGTTATCCAAAAGGTTCGATGGTCCGGTAACCCGACTAAAGGAATATTTACCTGAGAATATATGTTTTTTTATTGAAAGTGTGTTATTTATGATGGATTTAAATTGATGATTAATTAATGATGGTTTTATTTACATGATATTTTTATGAATGTTTTAAAAAGGATTTAATAGTTTGAATTTGTGATTGTAGGAGAAGTAGATTGCTATGCAAATTTCGAGTAAGGACGGTCAGGAAAATTTGGATCAGGGATAGAGTCATATCCAGATTAGGCAACACATTTTGGAAAGCTATGTAAAGGAGGAGCTTGAGTCATCGAAATATCGAAAACCCTAGTGTTACGAATATGGTGAGAGTGAGCGCCAACCTCCGGTGTAACCCATACTCGATATTAGAAATTCCAAAGCATAACCAAAATATAGGAACAAAATGATAAATAAATCATTCTGAATATATGGGAAAGTTCCTACATAGTATCCAGATTCAATTTATTATCCTAGCGATAATAAAAAATATAAAAGACCCAAAGGATATCAACGTGTTGGTGATAGTCGAAGTTTGTTGACTCCATCAACAATTCTTCTGCTAGTTGTCATATTCTATGTGTCTTGTCATGATTCATCCCTTAGATTTCATCTCATGTATTAGTCTTATCTTCCCTGTGTCTTGTTTCTATAAAAGGCTATGGGATATTTCTTTTTAAGTTAAGTTGAAAATTTGAGGATGTCAAAAGAGCCAAAACTTCTTTAAGTTTTTTTCTTTTCTCCTTTTTCTTGAATCATTATGGATTAAAAAATTGTATGCACATAGAACTTGATCAATATCAAAGCCAATTTGAAAGCTACCAATCTCATGAATCTTTTGTAGCTAGTTTGTTTGTTCAGCAAGATAAGACTATATGTTGCATCATTTAAGGGTGCATATAGAACCTACTTGGTGTCCAAACTAAACCCATTTATTTAAAAGCTCATACCATTATATGCCTAGCTGTGAAGCAATTTGGTGACGTATAGAGTGGTTTTCTTTGATTTGATTAAATCTCGGGTCATGCGTGGAGAATACTTGGGAGCAATTTTACTTTTCAAGTATTTTTGATGCTTTATTTTAGATTAGATGCTAAATTCTGAAAAATGTTCCAAAAAAAGAGATGAATGAATGGAAATATTATTGTAAATCTTTCATTTCCATGAAATTGTTGATTTCTTAAAGCTAAATTTACTTAAGTGATAGAAAATGTGTTTGATATTCATGAAATATTATTGCAAATCTATTGATTTCATGAAATTTTCTACTGATCGGATTGAAAATATTCCATTTGATACCTATGATTGCTTTAAGAACTGGAGATAACCATATGCCCCTTGATATTAACAACCATATCACATCATACCCTAAAGCGAACCTAGTATGGTCAAGGCCTGACTATTAGAGCCTTGGGATTAAGCTAAGTCAACCTTCCCCTTTTCTCAGACTTTTAAGTTGCCTTGGTTTCATCTTTCAAGTAAAGATAGGCTCTTCACGGTTTTCCTATAAGGATTTTATTTGCACTGTTGTTGCGACTAACATCATGATCAACAAGCGGATGCAACATTGATGTCATTAGTGAAAGTTAAAGTAGGTATAGAAGGATTGGTATCCCCCATATATACAAATACCTCTGAAATTGGAAGATGTAATTGACTACCAATGACATCTGATTGGGTAGCTTGGGAGTGGCTCAAGAATACCATGTATGAAGGTACATGGGTCTTTATGTTTGACAGTGCACACAGTAACTCAATGACCTTAGGATCTATGATAAGTAAGTTCCTCAGATTACTTACAATAGGGGAAGCTTGAGTGTATTTGTTACCATGAACTAGAAAATATTCAAATTATTTAAGCCTTTCCTACAAAGATTAAACCTACTCAAAGGGGACCTGAGAGAAGCTTCGTAAATCTTAGAGGATGGAGACAATGGAGGGGAATTTGAAGGGGAAGGACCACCAAACATTGGTTGAGAGCTAGAAGCAAAAAGGCTTTTCAAAAAACATGGGACTAGGTCTAGTAGGAATATACCTATCTGGGGGTATGGCAGGCCTCAAGCTTCTCCTTACTATGTGTCAAAAAGTAGTAGATTGGTTTGTAAATCTCATAGAGAAGTGCTTGCAACATAACCTTTCCAACTCTGAGAAACAAGAGAAGAAGAACTTAAGAGGGATAAAAGGTTTTATAGTTTTTGAAATGACCAAAATTCTAGAAGGATGGTTCACATCGAGTTAACCAAAATTTAGAGTAGGGGATTCACTACTCCCAGGATGATATGGTATCAAGGAGAAAATAGCCCTCAAATACCTCAAAGATCAAATCTCATGTGATGAGATAGAATGATGAAGTCTATTTATTTACGTTTTATGTAAAATTAAAAGGCGAGAGTTTCAAAAATTGAAAGAGTAGGTCACAAAAGTATTTTGGAAAAACTGACAAGCTCTCATCTAAGGATGATAGTGTGGCATGTGGATGTCTTTGTAGTACACTAGTGTCTTGTGTGGACCAAGAATTGAGACTATCCAGAAAACAACTAAATTCCTACTAACATTTCAATTTACTATGGACTTTGAAAATAGAGGGAAATGATAGGGGAATTAAAAAAAACTTGAATAATGTGAACTAAGTGAAATGTAGGTGATAAGATGAAGGAAGAGAAATAAATTACTCATAGAAATAAAAGTAATGAAGCTTCCAACAAAGAGATATTTCCAATACCTACACAGATAATATCAAGAAAAGTGTTGGGGGTTGTTTAGGGGGTAGCCTTAGTCAAACCCCTATTTTGGTGTTTCCACCTCCACAAAAAGCTAGAAGAGATAGATAGAAGATGAAATAAACATGATAAGAGAAAAGATAAATATGCTAGAATAACATTGTAGCTAAACAATAATGCAATAAATGAATTACAATTACCCACCTTTAGCAAGATGAGAATTCCAAAAGAGACTATGATCCCTAAGTTTGAGAGAACAATGTGGAGTGCCTTGTGAGATAAATAGAATGTAATAATGATGGTAGAATGAAGCTACTAAGATGTAGGAAGAACAAGAAATGAAGAAATTTCTAAGAGAGATTGAAGAATGAATGAGAGAATGAGAGAATGAATCAAGGAGACATATAAGATGAAGTGTTTGAGAAGGTATAAGAATTCAAGGGTTGTCCAAGCATGCTTTTGAGAGAGCAGAGGTGTTACATTCATTGGTAGGTGAGAAATGTAACATCTCAATAGTTACTACAGTCAATAATCTATTCGGGATGTTTTCACAACATGCAAATGTTTATACAACATGCATTCATCTGAAACATAAATTCACTTTAATGGTTAAGAACAAAAGGGTTAAGGATTAAATTAAGGTTAGATAAAATGGGATATTACATTATGGAATTTAATTTATCTAATGGGAGGTTTACAGAATACAAAATTACATAGGATGCAATTTTTGACATTACACCCTCATAGACAAGTGCAACCTATTAATGTTTGACAAATGCATGAAAAATGATTTTTAAATTCTAGAAAATCCATTCCAAGATCACACCATAAAAATATCATGACATGCATGAGTTTAAATCAATAAAAAGAGATTCACAAATTTTAATCAAATTCTATTCTACAAGTATGGATGCAAAATGTGGAAGTAAAGACAAAGCACAATTTTTTTTTGACAAAGTTCTCAAAAGAAATGTGGTCTCAAAGACTATAATAATTATAGAATATGAACAAAATGAATTTATTGAAAAGTCTTTACAATCTATCAAGCAAATACATTTGGCAATGATAAATCCAAAATATATAATGCTTTCCCAACATCTTCTATGCTAGTCCCAATAATGGTATGCTAAATAGGGTATTGGCATTGTCTAAAGCATAAAGGTTACTGAATTTTTATTAGATGATTGGAATAGAATTATATGGGGTGTGATAGAGCATAAAGGAAAGTATAAAAACTACTTCACATAATTCGTCAAAGGGATGTCATCAAAGTTAAATTTTATGACTATAGGGTATATTAAGATGTAATTAGTCTATGTAGAAGACAAGGTAGTGAAAAATTTGATAGAATTTGCTAAATAAATGATGTTAAATGAATCATATTCATGATAGGATATGTACAAAATTCATTACAATGAATGTAGTAGTAAGCAATGAGGCATGATAGAGGGAAAATATAAGAACTATTTTACAAATTCCTCAAACAAATATGGTTTCATGGAATATATGGTTGCATGATATACATAAAATTGATTTGTTGACATAGATTTAAAAACTATCAAGAAAATGTGCCATACATGTGACACGACTAATTATTTCCAATTTGCACTAGGTTGTAGACCCTTTGTAAACATGTATGTGAAATTTGAAAGAAAACATGTTTCAAAGAGACTTCAACTAATTGATAGCATAATTGTAAAATATGCAAAAAATGGATTTGTTTATAAGGATTTTGAAACATTCGTAGATGAAGAAGGGAAATAGTTGCAGAGATAAAGAAATTAATGATTTATTCTTTATGAAACATAGAAAAATAGGTTAGGGGAAATTTCCCAAAATGGAAAAGTGGATCTAAAGAGGGAAAAAGGGTCCTATTCTTCTACTTTCATTAGGAAATGAGATCCACACAATGAAATGACTATCAACCAAAAATCAAGAGTCAAGTCAAAGAGTGAATCTGCAAAATTCCCTTTTATGCTAATATAGGGGTTTAGGTAAAAAAACACTTTGGGAGGGAAGAGTAAAATAGAAAATAAGCTCCAAATTGTGATCTATAAAGTGCATTTTGTTGAACAATCCAGATATCTAAGAGGGGGGTGAATCAGTTATCATAAGACAATTTTCTTGACTTTAATTAATTTGGAGCAATCTTAAATCAATAATATAATAATTAAAATAGGTATGAACACACATAAAAACACCATGCACAATGAACACCAAAATTTATGTGGAAACCCAAGATGGGAAAAACCACAGAGAATGCTAATTCTCAATTATAGAACATTGGTTAAGGTGACACTGGTCAAAGGGCTCACTGCCAAAATGCTCATTGTAGGTAAGGCTCACTTTCGGTGGGCTCACTGCTTGACTAATACAAAAAAAATGATTACAAAATAGTCTTACTAACAGGACATGAACTAATGAAGTTGCATCTACATATGCATGAAGTTGGTTCCGGTTTAGAGAACAATACCTATCTGCAGTAGATCCGGTCAAGAATCTTCTACCTACTTTCCTTGCACAACCTCTTCACTACTAATTACTTCTTCCTGACACTTTCCTTTTGCTTCCTTCTCTGTTTCTTATCACATAATCCTTTGCAATATTTTTTGCACAAACCACACTTCTTGTTCAAAACCAAAGAGATGTTCAATATATATATGTACCCATAGAACAAAAAAATTCAGCCTAGCAAAACATGTTGACTTGAAGAAAAACCTTAAAATATTCAATAAGGCTTGGCATGCTAGCACCAGACCGAAAGGATAGGATGCACATAAAGATCACCTTACCACATTACTACAAGACTCATAAATAGGTCATGCATAAGATAAGCATAATTATTAAAAGATAGCGAACTTTGAATTCTATGAGATATATTCTAGAGCTTATGTGAATGCCACAACCAAGACCAAGTCTCGATCTCCATCAATTTGAGTATCAACTAAAGGAATGCAGTTAGACATACCAAAACTTGTAACATGATACATGAATGTTCAAATAGCAAGGATAACCAGAATAATATTTGAGCATAGAAGCCAAGATCAAAAGATTAGTCTTCATTAGTTTGCATTAACTAACTTTCATGGGTGTCCCAAAAGAGGATTACTGCCATATCTGGATCAAGGATAACATCCATACTACACAACATCATAGCACATGATAGGATAGATCATTTTTGTATATCATCTAGAGCACAACTTTTTGGATCCCAGGTTTTGACATCAATGACAACCATGCCAAATCTTCTCAACAACTTATCAACAATCTCCCCCTTTGGCATTGATGGCAAAACAACAATAATTCAAAAACACAAAAAATGAAAACAAAAGACTCTAATTGCTACCCATTTGTCAAGAAATTCAATTTCTCTTCTTCTTTTTTTTATCTTCATTTTCTCCCCCTTTTTTCCATCGAAGGCAAAGGGCCAAATAAGAAAATTCAAGAAATCAAGTAAAAATAACACTTTTCACACAAAAAAATTTCTTGTACCTTTCCCTCTGTCTCTGAGTAGACAATAACTCAGCTTGCAACTCACCAACTCTTATTCTTTATTTTCCATCTTTATCTTTGAAGAAGTCAAAACATTTCCCTTTATCATTCAATTCAGATTCAATAGCTTCAATTCTGCTTCTAAAGTTTTCAACAATAGTAGGCCACCGAAGACAGTACCTATAGATGTCAAACATCTCCTTAATGCATTCTCTTTTCACACCAATGTGTTTGGATAATTTTTTTTTTGGATTTGACACACCTCTCAATCATAGCTTGGATCTTATGTCCTTCAGATCCTTTCCACAACAACCTTTCATCAAAAACTTCTACCAAATCATCCAGTAATGAGTCAGAAACAACATAAACAATAGTATCCTTTTTTAGCAGATAATCAACTAAGGCATCTTCAATTCTAGGCCTACTGACTAGAGAGTAGGAATACCACATTTCACCAATATTTTTCATATCACCCTCATCCAACACTGAACAAAATTTATCTAGAACAAAAGAGTCAGATCTAGGAAGAGACTCTTCTTCCTTCTCCTTCTCTTATGAGATAGTGATGACATCCTTTGTGTTGATTTTTCTCCTTTTAGGTTTCAAAGGGGAACCACCAATGACAACCACTAACTACTTTGAAAAGTATGAGAAATGGTTTGAAACTCCACCTTTTATTCTTAATTTCTTATGATGATTTCACCATAAAAAACTTGCATCAATGACGCCATCAATTGTACTTCACTTTTCAATTAGCCAAATTAAGCTTTATCATACATCACCAAATGGATCAATCTTAGCCATGCCAAAGTCACATCAATATTAATTTGAAGAGGGGAAATTGATAGGATATGTATTGAAAAACTCCCCCTGATCCAAGGCAGTTGGCTTAGATTCTGAAGGAGCTTATACTGAAATTTGGTACCACAGAAGAGATCCCCACACTCATTTCCTTTTTCTTCCAAACCATGATGGTCTTCTTCTTAGATTCATCTGATTCTACAACCTTCTTTTTATTTTCAAAATTTTCCATAGCAACATATCTGCATCTGTTAGCATAATGTCTGGATTGACTGCACTTGTAACATCTTCGTCTTGACTTAACTGAGTGAATCCTAGATCTGCACTGATTAGCTTTGTGGCCATAATTATGGAATAAATGGAAATTACCAGGAAAGAGATTATTCATTCCATTCCTTTTATCCAGATTAGATAATTGACTTCTGCAATGACTTTCTTTGTGACCAAACTTGTGATAGTTAAAGCATTGAGTGCTTAGTTCTTTCTTGATTCTACACTCTATGTCCTTATGTCTAAAAATTTTGCATAGAAAACAATGACCATTAAATGATAAGTACGTTTGAGAATTTGGTTGCCTAACTGAAGGTCTTTTTGTAGGTGTTCTAGAGTTCCAAACATTGCTTGTTACAATTGATCTTGCTTCAACTTCAATTACTTTGTCTTTACCTTTAGTATTCAGATTTGAGCTTTCACCTGAGAAGCCAAGTCCTTCCTTATCCTTGTGACATTTCTGTAGGGACAAGAGTTGATTTGGAATTATGCCACTTTCACATAATCTTGCTTCTGATTTTATCCTTCTTAACTCTTGATCTAACTTCTCATTTTCTTCTAATTTCTGTTTGATGGTATCTTTGAGATTTTCTTCAATCTTCTTCCATTCTTCCAGTTTATGTTTGATGGTATCTTTGATATTTTCTTTAGTCTTCTTGCATTCATCCAATCATAGCTTCAGATTCACAACACTTTCCTTTGACTCCTTTAATCCCTTGTAGACCTCTCTATATCTTGCTTTGAATTTCTAGATTTTCTCCCTTAGCTTTGAGATACAAGCATTTGCCTCCCTGATGTTTTCTTTCAATTCTTCATTTTCAGATTTCATGCTTTCCATGTCATCTAACATTGTCTTCAGTTCTTCATCAAAGTAATAGTCTCCTACCATCTTGTCAAACTACTAAGATCTCCCTCAAGTGGTTAAGCTCTATTTGCAAGGGACCATGATCTGATACCAATTGTTGAACAGTCCAGATAACTGAGAGGGGGGGGTGAATCAGTTATCATAAAACAATTTTCTTGGCTTTAATTAATCCAGATAAATCTTAAATCAATCAGACAATAATTAAAACAGATATGAACACACATAAAAAAACCATGAACAATGAACACCATCTAATTTAAGTGGAAACCCAAGATGGGAAAAACCACAGAGAGTACTAATTCTTAATTATAGAACATCGGTTAAGGTGACACTAGTTAAGGTGATTTTTACAAAGGGCTCACTACCAAAATGCTCATTGTAGGTAAGGCTCACTGTCGGTTGGCTCACTACCTAGGTAATACAAAAACATTTGATTACTAAATAGTCTTACTGATAGAACATGAACTAATGAAGCTGCCTCTACATATGTATGAATTCAGTTATGATTTAGAGCACAATATTTTTCTACAGTAGATCTGGTCAAGAATCTTCTGCCCACTTTCCTTGCACAACCTCTTCACTACTGATTACTTCTTCCTAACACTTGCCTTCTACTTCCTTCTCTATTTCTTATCGCATAATCCTTTTCAATCTTGTTTAGAACCAAAGAGATGTTCAATATATATGCAACCATAGAACAAAAAAATTCAGCCTAGCAAAACATGTCAGCTTGAAGAACAACCTTGAAATATTCAATAAGGCTTGGAATTCTAGCACCGGACCCAAAGGATAGTTCACACATAAAGATCTCCTTATCACATTACCACAAGATCCATAAATAGGCCATACATAATATAAGCATAATTATTAAAAGATAGTGAACTTTGAATTACATGAGATATATTTTGGAGCTAATGGGAATGCCACAACCAAGACCAAGTCTTAATCTCCATCAATTTCAATATCAACTAAAGGAATGCAGTTAGACATACTAAAATTTTTAACATGCTACATGAATGTTTAAATAGCAAGGATACTTGAAATAAGCTTTGAGCACAACAACCAACATCAAAAGATTAGTCTTCATTAATTTTCATTAACTTACTTTCACGGGTGTCCCAAAAAAGGAGTACTGCCATATCCTGATCAAGGATAACATCCATACTACACAACATCATAGCACACGATAGGATAGATCATTTTTGTATATCATCTGAAGCACAACCTTCCAAATCCCAGGTTTTGACATCAGTGACAACCATTCCAAATTTTCTCAACAACTTCTCAACACATTTAAAAGCTTAAACATAAAACTGATGGAACCTACAGACTTTGGGGAGAATTTGGAAGGGATACATGTTGTGTACCTTTTGCAAGAGGTGATTTTTTGAAGCTCACTGAGGACTCATTTTCCCTATGGCGAATGGGTCTTGGCTAGGGATTTTTAAAAATGATTTATGCATTCTATTCCTCTATGCCTGCACTCCCAAATCCATGAATCTCATAGTCGGAAAGCCAAAAATAAATCTTGTAGGTTATTTTTTATGAAATTGCAAGAATGGTGACAAGTTTGACAACTTTACAATTTTTTATTTTCAAGAGATCTTCCAACTAAAACCTATAAACATACATCAAGAGAGAAAAAATGTTGTTTTCTTAGGTGAATGTGGGGTTTCCTTTTTCAAACTCTATTTTGGTAATTAAACCTTGTAATGAAATCAAATAACATGAAGGAATGATGAATGAACAAATGGAAGGTCACAAATCACCAAACCCTTGGATGAACCTTTGATAATGGAGGTATGAAACTTTCATGACATGGATTCAATAGATGTGGATCTTGATACTTGAATCTTGCTTTGAATATTTGACTTGAATGCTTGGATTAGATCTTGAAACCTACATCACAATGTGATCTCCAAAAAAATGCATGATGCAACATAACTTTAACATGATGCTTGATATCTTGAATGCTACAATAAATCCTTGATAAATCTGCTCTTGAATTCTCTTGACAATAATCTTGGCTCTTGTAATTGATCTCTCAAAAATCTAATCTTCAAGACCTTCCTAGAAACTTAGACTTGATTTGATGAAATAGCCTTGTATTTATAGTAATTCATCCTTAATTCAAATTTCACAAGCCAACATTTAAATATAGATTTGAAAATATTAAAATACAACCAAAAACATAATTGAAATATAGATTTGATGAAATATATTTGATGAATGTCGGGTTTTATTCTTTGTAAATTGTAGTTAATTATGATTGGATTTGAATTAAAGGGTCCAATTAAGGCATAAATAGCCTCAATTAATTAATATAGCCCTAGATAAGTGTGAAAGTGTATAGGTACACCTTACAACACCATAAATAAGGCACAATTAAGTCTATTTTAATTAAAAAGGTCCTAAACTTAATGTGGATATGTACAACATATTACAACACTAAATTAAGGCATAATTAAGTTAATTTTATTTAATAAGGCCCTAAACTTAATGTGAATATGTAAAATACATATTACAACATTAAATTAAGGCATCATTTAGCTCATTTTATTATTAATATTTATCCCAAATTAAGTGTGAAAAAGGGATACTTTTTCCTACACTACACTTTATTTTCATATGTTCTTCAAGGATGATCTATTGGATTGTCTAGTCACATTGGTTTCCTAAACAATAATAAATTTATATCTTTTATCATATGGTTTATGTTGAAGGATTCACCATTTTATCTTGAGTTATAGTTCAAGCTACGTTCTTGTTGTGCCAAATATTCCTTGGTATTATAGGGAAACTTATTTATCATTTTTTAAACAATATAAGAAACATTTATAAGGTGTTTTACTCTTTACACAAAAAACCACCAGGGTAGGAGATCAACAGTTCAATTCATAAAAAGAAAAAAACAACAGTAACAATATACTAACAAATCCATAAACACAACATAGTAACAACATAGACAAAAACCCCTAGGGGGATCTGACAAGCCCAATATCACTACTTAGTATTGTTTTCCCATTCCTCCATGAGGAATTTGAAAACATTCATTTTATGTCTAGTTGGAGCTGGGATCAGTGTCAATATTATTCTTCTTGATTTTCTCCTTCCACAAAGAAGAAAAAATCACAAAAAGCGATGGATGACCTTAACGGGGAAAAAATTTGGTTCAATTTCATCAACAGAGTGCTCACATGAGCTAGGAGAGCTTTGTAATCTTCATTAGGAGTGTGGCCAGACATGTTAGCTGCTTCATTCCCCAAATGATGATTGGAGGTGTCTAGGGTGGAGTCCTCCAAAATCATCTTGTTAAGTTGAGGGAAGTGGCTAGGGCCCTCCACGTAGTCATATGCTTCCTCAATAGTGTTGTCCTTGTCCTCTTTCTTGTTATCTTGTTCATATCTAATTGATGTTTCATCAATTAAAACCTCAAGCTTTGGTTTTGCTAGTCGATTTGATCTTCTCACATTCTGCTGGTACTTGTAAAATTAATGGCCATTTTTAAATTTTTGAGATCTTTAGGGTTCCAAACTTGCAGGATAGGGCTTCCAAAACCCTTATGGGCTTAAACCCTCATAAAAACCTAATTGTTCCATGCATTGCACTTTTGTTCTAAAGTGATGTTGACTCCCTGTGGCCAGTTCCCATTCATCTAAGTTATAACTTATGTTTAGGTGATCAAGTGTTCACTGACCCCTTTACCCTTCCTTTTCTATTGTAGCCCTATTTAAGTATTTAATATTATGTCCCTAGGTCAAAAAACATTTATGGTGAAAGTCCTAATTTACATAGCCAAGGCCCACTTTTAAGTTGGTAACATTTGTACGTGCAGGTTTAAACTTTCAATATGGGCGGTTGGATCTATTTGATTCGATCCTAACCATTCCCTTCTCCCTCATTGGGTTTTAATATTTGTTAAAATATTCCAATGGGCTGGCAAGCGGGTTCCACATTTCTTATCACTTAATGAGGCCATTATCATGTGAAGGTAGCATCAACGGTTGAGATGAGGTGGTTCAGGTTAATCTTAACCATTCCCCACTAGCCTATCGAGGACCCGCCATCATCTCTTATCTTTCAGAGGGGAAGCGAGGAGGCAACTTGTGGTGTGGTGGGACCTGACAGGGTTAGGGTCAGTGTTTGTCTTCACTACATCGAGGGGACTCAAATGTTACTCCCCCCGATGTGTTGAGGTCCTTCTGATCATTCCATTGGGGAGACTCTAAAAGGTCTCACTCTGATATATGGTTGTCTCCTCGATTATGTTTGATGGCGATCGATGAGGAATTTGGTGGGTCCATCGAACACATGGTGACATATCACTTGGTTTCTTCACATTTATGTTGTGAAGCAAGGTGATTATATGGTTCTAGTGATGAGTGATGAACGTAAGATGGGAGTGGAAGGTGATATCAAAGGGATGACAGGTGGCAGATTTTGTTTCATTGGAGGGACTCAAATGTGACTCACTCTGATTTTTTGTAGTCCCTTTGATGATGGTTATGAAATTTCTTGGAGATCAACAACTATGTTTTAAACATTCATTGGGGATTTTATCTTTTCCCTCCATATTGCATTTGATGACTAGAATTCAAAATGCAAAGTGCTAGCTGCCTCATTTTGCAAGTAAACACAAAATAGTAATGGTATCTCTACATCTCAACTACCAGATCGACTCCAAATAGCCCTAGATTGAATTTGTATGCTTCTCCCAAGCCAAATTGATTGTTGAATGATTCCATTTATTCCTTGAAGTGTTTCAAAGATGAAGTTCCTTTTGTCAGGGCATGGTTTCCTAATTTTGGCTATGGATTTCCTGAGTGTTTGATCTGCACTCATCATGAACACCATGCTGGGATGTGCTCAAGATGTTAGGGGCCTTTATGGCTGATTGTTTGTTTATTTTGAGGGGGAATTTCAAATGTTTGTAATAAGATCAGATTTAATCCTCTCTGTAACTCTAATTGAGTTAGGGTTAGGGTTTGAATTCGAATTGGAGTTATTCTTGTACTATAAAGGAAAATTTTGTTATTTTGTCTTGGGTTTAGACTTTTTCTCTCCAACTTGAGGGGTTCGGCGTAGTGTTTCCCTTCCATGATTCTATTTTCTAGTTTTTTGTAAGTCTTTGGTTGAGTCAAGATGAATAGGATAAGTCCTTATGACATAGATAGGGAATGCTTTAAGCTATCCTCTAATAAAAATAGATGACTGCAATACACATTGTATTTTATCTCAAATCTAAATGTCAATCTGTCATGTTCTCCAAATATTGCACACATTATCTTTTAAATAAAAGTGATCAAGGGTTATTTTGATGCTTCAAGCACATTTGGTGTTTGAATTATTTCTATGTTTTCCTATCATTCATGGAGTGGTGTAATTGCTTGCATAGAGATAGTCAAGGTATTGTTACTATAATGTGGATTAATAAGTAATGTGATGGTGTTGTCCTTTTTTTGGTTTCCTGTCACAAGGTAGTAGTGTTATGAGAATCCATGGTTGGTCTATTGAAGGATTTTATTTCATTCCCGAATTTGTATGGATTAGGCATTCGTCAAGGAGATTCACAATGTTTGAAGCTAGGGAAAAATCAGAACCTTTAAATCAAAAAAAAATTTCCGCTTTCTTAGTTTAGATTTTCTTTCATGTTTCTTGTTTGTCCTTTCCACAGTACCAAAAGTCACTAATAATATAGAAGGTTGCATAGATAATTTAGCCCATCAAAATCCTTCCACCATTGTAGTGTGATGATCTGATTTAACATATAGGGATACCCACCTTGGTCCTACAGAGCCTAAAGTGTAGAGGAGAAGATTTCTAATCATATATTGTTCGTTGGACACTGACCTAGGGTCTCTAAGCATAAGGAGTAGCTACCCTTTAGGAGAAAATGGACCATTAGCTCGAAACACCAACAAATTGGCAACTCTACTAGGGAGAACAATAATTTTTGGTTAGATCAGTTTCTTGTATTTGTATCTCTAGTTGAGCAACTGAAAATATGACTTTCCTCTTTGCAAGCCACTTAAAGTGGTGATTCCATTGAGGAAGATAGTGATATATACATTTGGGAGAGTCAAGAAATTTTCTAATTTGAAGTTTTGGGTTAGATAATTCAAAGGGACCTGCATACTTGAAGAGGGAGATTGTTGTAACATTTCTGTTGTGGTATTGAAGTCTGGTACTCTGTTGGTGGAGAGAACCCAAAAATACCTAGATCTTGGAAGAAGCTCTCTACTACTTGAAGATCTTTTCCTTTTTCAAAGAGTGGGTGAATTACAAAAAAAATACATCATCAAAAGAGTTGGTTGCAGTATTTTTTAGGTATTTTCCTACTACAACATTTTGTATGAAGGTCTATAACAAAGTTCTAGTAAATATTGCCCCTTATTTAGTGCTTTAAGGTACTAGTTGAAAAGATAATTGAGAATTTGGATATTCTAAAGAAGATAGTTGTAGAGGGTTAGATATTATTTTGCAAAATGTATAACCAAATGGGTTCCCCCTCTACAAGCTATTTTGTCATGACTGAACCATAATCATATCCTCAAAGGAAACCTTTTTCTTTGGAGATATATAACCCTCTGGATTTTAGTAAAATCCATGGTTATCCACACTTTGTTCCAAGAGAGATAAACGAATATTTTCCTAAGTTTAGAGGAAATTTAGAAGAATCAATATCAAGACATTTGCAAGATTTCACTAATTTGATGCTGAAATGTCAGATAGTAGAAGATGTCATGATTTTTTTTGTAAAAACTTTAGAAAATGATGCCAAGGATTAGTTTTTTAATCTTCCTCTGCATTCTATTTATTCATGGTATGATTTTAAAGAAATGTTCATGGATCACTTGGGTGAAGTGAATAATGAATGTTTGTTTGACATTAGTTTTCTACTCAGTTGGGAAGTTGAAGAAGAATATGAATCAAAGGTTGAAAATTTCTCACCTCTAGATGCATTATGGAAAATAGAAAGATATGAGGATGATTCCCCATTTAACTTTCATGATAATTTCATGGAATGTATGTTCGCTATACCAAAATCAGATAGGACAGATGAATCAACTTGTGTTGATTTATTTTGTGAAATACTTGAAATAGGTATGAGTACAATGCCATGAAGATCGAAGCCTTTCGAAGTTAGAGAGATTGATGGTCGGATTTCATTGATTGGTAAGTTGATAGAGAGGAATGGATATCACTTCTTGTCTAAAATGTGTGATGGTACTTATTCTAGGTGTTTGGATGGTATAGAAAAGAATAATGATGCATCTTATAGTGATGAAGATTCTGCTTTTGAGCAACCTACAGAAGAATTGTGTGCAAATGATGTTTTCTATTATAGCAACGAAAATGTAAGGTATGATGAAGCAATAGAAAAAATTGATGTCATACCTTTTGCAAATATTGAAACAATAGAGGTAGATAGTTTTCTCTCTATATTAGATGAATCTGACAATATGTGGTGATTCTCAACTAGAGGAAAGTAGCAATGATGAATCTAATGATGATTTCTAGTTTGATAGTGTGGGATATGACTCTATTGATTGTTGCAACAATATGGAAGAAGAAGAAGATATGTGTGCAAGAGATTCACTGGATGAATCCAACCAGATTGTAGATTGTGGCGAGTATGCATATGATGGTGATACAAGTGATGAATAAGAAGCTACTTCCTTATTTGATTTCTCACCTTCTTTTACCCCTTGTTCTATTTTTGAAGTTGTCACTAAAACTTTGCATGAGGATAGCATAGATGTAGTTGTATGTGAAGAAGAAAATGAAAAGATAAATGTTAGTAAAGCTAAAGATGTTATTTATGATGAGTTTTCACCTGAGGAGTATCATGGTATGAATCATATGGATGCCTATGAAAACTTGTTTTCAAGGGGTACAACTCTTAGTCTTCCTCATGAGCAATGGGCTTCAAATTTTTCATGGCAGAGCATTGTTGTTGAGGTAAGTTCCACATATATGTGTCATGATTTTGATTTTTGTGATACATATGCCTTAATAGATTGCAAAGAGGTTGAAGAAGAGATTTTTTTTGAAGAGTATAGCTCTTCACAAAAAATATCTCATGATTCAAATGGATTTGTTGATGAGGTCTACATCAACATTGAGAACTCCAAGCATGTTGCTTGAAGTACTAATGAGCAGTAACAAGGTATTTTTTCAGCTGCTCATGTTCCTTGTGTGTGTGAGCTTAAATTTTTTTAGCTTGACTTGTTTGAGGATGAGTTTCCCTCTACATGTCAGCATGATGAGATGTCATATTTTCCTTTTCCATGTGAATTGGAGGTTTTTTCTTTTTTCCTTGGTTCATATGAGAGGTTTAGAAGATATGAAGATACAATGCTTTCATATGGTGTTGATCAGTGTTCTCAGTTTTTTGTCACTTGCTACAAAATCATAAAATGCATTGGGTGGTAGTGAGGTGGCCTATATGATGTGGTTACCATGTAGCAGCAAAGCCAAACATGGAGAAAGTTATCACTTGTTCAAGTTTAACCTAATATTTTTTTTTGTAGGAAAGGGGCTACTTGTGCTACTATGGTGTGATAGAAACAATTATTGGTTGAAGGAGATCAACCCCTTTAATAGATTGGTGTTTGACAAGGATAAGTGTTGACTTCCCTTTTCCATTTGGTGGCATGAGGCTATCAAATAAGGTTTGAAAGATTGGGTTGACTACACTACCCAATGGTTGGCATGGTCTGCTTCTCTAGATATTTGAATTTGCACTTTGTTCCTCTTGAACAAACGTCCCCAACTAGAGCCACTGGTGGTACTTGCAAAATTCATGGCTATTTTTTAGTTTTTGAGATCTTTAGGGTTCCAAACATGTAAGATAGGGATTCCAAAACCCTTATGGGATTAAACCCTCATAAGAACCTAATTGTTTCATGCCTTTCACTTTTTTTCTATAATGTTGTTGACTCCCTGTGGCTGGTTCGTAGTCATCTAAGTTGTAACTTATGTCTAGGTGGTCATGTGTTCACTGACCCCTTTACCCCACCTTTCAGGTCATGGCCCCATTTAAGTATTTAATCTTATGTCCCTAGGTCAAAGAAATGTTTTTCCCAAAGTCCTAATTTACCTAACTGAGTCCCACTTTTAAGTTGCTAACATTTACACATGCAGGTTTAAACTTTCAATATGGGTGGTTGGATCTAAGTGATTCGATCCTGACTGTTCCCTAATCCCCCATTGGTTTTTAATATTTGTTAAAATATTCCAACAAGCTAGCGAATAGGTACCACATGTCTTATGAGTCAGTGAGACCATTATCATATGAAAGAAACATCAACAATTGAGATGAGGTAGTTCAGGTTAATCCTAACCGTTCCTCGCTAGCTTGTGGTGGACCCACCATCATCTCTTATCTTTCAAAGGGGAAGCAAGGAGGTGATGTGTGGTATGGAAGGACCTGACATGGGTCAAGGATGGTGTTTTTTTTCATAAAATTGAGGGGACTTGAATGTTACTCCCCTTGATGTGTTGAAGTCCTTCCAATCATTCCATCAAGGAGACTCTAAAATGCCTCACTCTCATATATGGTTGTCTCCTTGATTATGTTTGATGGAGATCGACGAGGAATTTGGTGGGTCCATTAGACACATGGTGACATACTACTTGGTTGCTTCACATTTTTTTGTGAAGTGAGGTAATCAAATGGTTCTAGTGATGAGAGATGAACGTAGGATAGGAGTGGAAGGTGACAATAGAGGGATGATAGGTGGAAAATTTTGTTTCACCAGAGGGACTCAAATGAGACTCACTTTGATTTTCTGCAGCCCCCTCAATGATTTTTATAGAGTTTCTTGGAGACTAATGGCTATGTTTTAAACCTTCATTGGGGATTTGATCTCATCTCTCTATCTTATATCTGATAGCTAGAATTCAAAATGCAAATGGCTAGCTACCTCATTTCACAAGTAAACACAAAATAGTAATGGCGTATTTGCGTCTCAGCTACTTGATCAACTCCAAATGGCTCTAGGTAGAATTTCTACCCTTCTCCTAAGCCAAATTTATTGCTTAACAATGCCACTTATTCCTTGAAGTGTTGTAGAGTTCAAGTTTCTTTTGTCAAGGCATGGTTTCCTAATTTTGGTTGTAGATTTCTTGAGTGTTTGATATGCACTCATCATGAACACCATGTTGGGGTTTGCTCGAGGTGTCAGGGGCCTTTATGGCTAGTTGTTGCTCTATTTTGGAGGGGAATTTTCAATTTTTTGTAATCATAATGGATTTAATCCTCTGTAACTCTAATTGAGTCAGGGTTAGGGTTTCAATTTGAATTGGAGTTATGCTTGCACTATAAAGGAAAATTTTATTTTTTTTGTTTTGGGTTTGGACTTTTCCTCTCCAACCTTAAGGGGTTTGGTGTAGTGTTCTCTTCCACATTTTTTTTTTATAGTTTTCTATAAGGATTTTGTTGAGTCAAGTTGAATAGGATAAGTCCTTATGACATAGATAGGGAATGCTTTAAGCTATGCTCTATAATAACAATAGATGACTGCAATACACATTATATTTTTTTCTCAAATCTAAATTTCAATCTATCATGTTCTCCAAATATTGTACAAATTATATTTTGAATCAAAGTAATCAATTTTTATGCTTGAAGCATATTTTTTGTTTGAATAATTTCTATGTTTTCCTATCATACAAGGAGTGGTGTAATTTCTTGCATAAAGATAATGAAGGTATTGTTGTTGCAATGTGGATTAATAAGTAATGTGTTGGTGTTGTCCCTTTTTTGGTTTCCTATTGCAAGGTAGTAGGGTTATGAGAAGAAATGGTTGGTCTATCATAGCAACTTATTTCATTCCCGACTCTATATTGATTAGGAATTGGTCAAGGAGATTCATAAAGTTTGAAGCTAGGGAAGAATTAAAAACTTTAAATCAAAAAAATTTCCCTACTTTCTTAGTTTAGATTTTCTTTTACGTTTCTTTTTTTTCCTTTCCACACTAATAGAAGTCACTGATAATCTATAAGGTTGCGTAGATGATTTATCCCATCAAAGGCCATCCACCATTCTAGTGTGATGATCTTCTCTAACATATAGGGGTACCCACCTTGGTCTTGCAGAGCCTAAAGTGCAAAGGAGAAGCTTTCCAATCATTTCCTATTCATTGGCCATTTCCCTAGGGTATCTAACCATAAGGAGTTGCTACCCTTTAGGAGAAACTGGACCATTAGCTGGAAGCACCAACACACTGGTTGGTTCCAAACTAGCTTCCATATCCATAGCCATTATGTTATCCTCCTCAACAAAGACTTTAGTATCAACATCCACCTCTTCATTCTCTCAAATAGGTTCTTCAACATAAAAGGAGATGGATTTTTTCTTCTTCAAATTAGGGTTATACTTTCCTACATTTTTTGTAGCCCTCTTGATAGGGGTGTTCTTCAACTCGCACAAACTCACTATGAAATTTTGTTGAGACTACATAGGGTTGATTTTTTTCTTTTTACCTAACTATTTGGGGTTTTTGATAGGTTAGGTCAGTTGGTAGGGAGGATGAGATTACACTTAGACCTAGAAGTAGAAATATAGGAGGTTTTTTTGGGGAAACTTCAAGATGCTTAGGCTCATCACTAACTAGGGTTGCATGAATTAGCTTCAAAAGACACAATGCCAAGTGAAAGTGATACAGTCTTAGTATTAACCCTTGGTGTTAGGGGAGAGGAGATTTATTTGAGTTTCTAGAGGCAATCTCAACCATTTCCTTCACCAAATTTCTAGGGAAGAAAGGAGGAAAAATGAGAAGCTTATGAGGAGAGGGCTTTTAAAGTGGTTGAGAAGGGACATGTGATAGTAATAATAACACTTAAAAAGACCTTCAAGAGTTACATATTTCAAGAGAACGAGAAACATCATGTCCCATGGTGGAAAGAGCTTGATCCTATTGTAACTTGCATGGAGCTTGAAGGGTTGCTCATTATATTTGAAGAATTGTTGCATGTTGTCTGTATCTTGGACTTTGGTATGCTTCTTTAGCTTCTATCCATTACATGAAATCTTGGTTTCCTTAGCAATAAATTCCTCACTAAATTCAAAGGAAATTCCTCTCAATTTCACTTGATGATCACACCAACCATTAGAAAATTAGGTAGATAGGTTTTCATCATGGCCTTTAAGACTCTCTATAAGAGGTTCCAAGCCCCCTCAACACAAATATTCCAAAATAGGGCATCCGATGGAATTCCTTACAAGAACTAGGATTTATTCTAACCTTGTTACCACCCATAATATTGCATAGATTAAAACATAGATGGAAAAGGGGAGCGAAGGAAATGAATAATTTGCAAATGCTCAAAAAGGATAAACAATAAGATAAGCCTTCCCAAGATAAACAATGGGAAATTATCTTTGTACAACTCTAGGTTAAGATGATAATATCTTCCCACACACAACCATTCTTTGAAGGACCAAAGTTGGTCGAAAATGACTAGAGGGTGATAGAGTATATTGAGACTAGATATTTAGTAATTATGGATCCATAAGCCATAATTATGGTGCAATAATAAATCTTTATTTTTAAAGGTTGAGTTATCAAATTATCAATATGCCAACTCAAATTAGTAATAGTATTATAAATGTAAGGATGAGTAGCCTCGTGCAAAACAAAAAAATGACATTTCTTTTTTATCACAAGTGTTTCCAAACCAACTAAGCAGAAAGTACAAGTTGAACCTCATCACAATGGTCCACATATTCACATCCATCTCATCAAATATATTCCACATCATCTTACCAAGCCTAATTGTAAAGAGTAAATATAAGAAAACCAAAGTAGAAAATTTAAGCGATCATCGTTTGGGATATATATTTTTTTTCAGAAAGGATCAATCCTTTCATAATAGTGGGAAAAGCAGCAATGTTTCTCCAATACTTGGTAGAGGTCCAAGGAGTCCCAACATTGGCCAAAGCATAGGCCACCTTATTACCTTCTCTGAAGATATGTGAACACTTTTTCCATTAAAATTTACTAAGGATGAAATGAATATCCACCATAACATCGTTAATGGTCCATCCTCCAAAGCTTTTTTCTATGATAGCATCAATAAAACCTTTAGAGTCTACCTAAACATATAGATACTTGATCCCTACAGAAAGAGAAAAGTTGACCACACTAAGCACTGCCCTTGCTTCAAATGGCATAGAATATTGCACCCCTATCCCTCCAACATAAATAACTAAGAATTTTCCTTCAAGATCTTTAATGATACCTCCAATACTAGTGGGACTTGGATTTCATTTTTCAGCCCCATCAAATTTGAGTTTGTGCCAACTTTGAAGAGGAAGCCTCCATTTAGTATTCAACCTTGCCAATAATTTACAATTATAATAGGAATTGTGTTTTAGAGGAAGATTCCAATTACAAGAAATATTGATCTCCAAAGCATTGGGAGGTTCGTTCGAAGGTTTCTTGGAAAGGGATATGTTTTTAGTAAGAAGCTTGGAACAAACACTAAAACCTCCTTGGGGCTCTTTTCCAGATTATGGAAAATCCTATTGTTCCTTTCCTTCCAAATACACCAATAGATAAAGGGGGAACTTATTCCCAAATTTCTTTGTGTAAGGGATGAGAATAACAACTAACCAAGTTCTCCACAAAGTATTTGATATTCTCATTCATTGTCCAAGTGACCCCAAATTTTTGGAGAGAAGAATCCCAGACCTCTGCATGAAAGGGATAGTGGAGTAATAGGTAAGGAATAGAATCCTCATTAATCTTGCAAAGCATGAATCTATTAGGGATTTGGAATCCACTTTTTCCTTAGGTTATCCTAGGTGAGGATTCTATTGTGGGCCATATTCCACCAAAAGAAATTTATTTTTGAAATAAGATGTCTATTCCAAACCTATTTCAAAAATCTACCACAAGTTCCTACATCGACAACACTTTGTAAGATGATTTTACAGTTAGGTTGCATTTTCTTTCCTCGGTCCAGAAATATCATCTTCTTGGAAGGATAAGGGTGTTCTTGTTAAGGAGAGAGATTCCTAAAGTAACCTTGTTGAATTGCATAATTCATGAGAGTTATGAAAACAATTCACAAAGAATTTTCACTTTTGAGTTTCTTGTTAACCATTAATGTAGTCCTCAACATACCTACTAAAGTACCTAGTAGAAGGGTCCATCAAATCCTTGAAGTCAAATTGGTCGAGAGGTAGCTCAAGTAACCAAGGATCATCCCAAAAATTGATGTTCAATCCATTACCAAGTTTCCATCTCAGGCTAGTCTATAATAGTTATTTTACAACTAATATTATTCCAAATTAGGGACCCATGAGAGTGACCATTAAAAAGGATCCTGATAAAGGGATTATTATTGAGGTATTTGGCATTTAGAATAGTGAACCAGTCCTTTTTTCTCTAAAAATCCCATCCAACCTTAGCAAGGAGTACTTTGTTAGTAGTTTGTATTTTTATGGTACTGATCCCACCACTATATTTGGGTAGAAAAATAGTATCCTAGCTTAGCAAGGAAATTTTTTTCTTATCCTCAGTACCTGACCAAAGAAATTTTCTTTAGATTCTTTCCAATTTCTCAACTATGTATCTAGGGATTTTGAATTTGGATATTAAGTACACTGGGATTCCTTGAAGAGAAACATCTAGAAGTTTCAGCTTACTAGCATGACTCAAGATGGAACCTTTCCACCTAGCTAGTTTTCTTTTTATTCTTTCCTACACCAAATTCTAAAAAATTGTGGGTGACTTCCTTAATAGTTAGAGGAAGACCAAGATATAAAAAATAAGAAGAGGAGAACTCTCACAACCTAGGATAGCACATCTTTATCATGTTGTGTTAAAATAATATTGAAGTTTCTCTTGGAAAGCTAGATAAACAATAATAAACAAGAATTGGAGTAATATTATGCTATGGTTCCTTCATCAGAATTTTTCTTATAGTTTTTATGAAGTAACAAGATCAAATTTACACAATTATCAATCAAAATATTTTGAAATACAAACTCCAAATTATTTCTAGACTAGTATGAAAAGGAAGAACTCTAGTATTTTCTTAAAGGCTTGAAGGAAGGAGTTTAGTAATAAAGACATAAATGACTTACACCATTTGAACACCATAGTTTCCAGGCTTTTCCATAGGCAATTCATTTATATTATATGTTCAATAGATTCTTCATTTGGTGGTTCCTCATTAGCTTTTCCTAGAATAAATGTTAGGAACCATACAAGTGGCTAGGAATAAGTATAGAGGCTTCTCGAGAGGAGATTCTTGTAGCATGGTCTTTTCTTGTTAACGAATGATTAGGACATAAACCAAGTGTTGATGCAATAGAATTTACACATGAAAAATATTATTGGAGAAAAAAGGGGTGTTATTTTGACCCATGAGGTAATTACCACCACTGTAGCAAGAGCTAATTATATTTTTATATATTTTGATAAAAATATGACAACTCAAGATGTATATTTATCTTTCCTCCCTTTGGCTCATATTCTTGATTGAATAATTGAGGAATTATTTTTGCATTGAGGGGCATCTTTGAGATATTGGTAAGGAGATAGTAAACTATTGCCAAAAAAATTCTAGAGTTGAAGCCAACTTTGTTTGCGGTTGTCTCCAAGGAGAAAAAAAGCATTAAGGAGAGCCACATAATGAGGAGATTATTTTCTAATGATCTATATCACTACAAAATTAAATGGTTTAAACTAGGATTCAAGACAATTGAAACATCTTTGGTAGATGCAATTTTTTTTAGAAATATTAAAGCAAGATTAGGAGGATGGATTCAACTTATATTGTCAGGAGCTACTCCCTTAGGTAATCTTATGGAGGAATTTTGAGGGTAACCATTTTTTTTCATGTTTTGCAAGGATGTGAAACTTGTGGATTGAGTTCTATTTGTTCACTTAATAAATTTTCAATGTTAGGAATAGATGGACCTATAAGTCCAAACACATAACTACTTCTTGAGTTTATCCCAAACATGGTTTATGATGCATTAGAAGCCATTTCTTGGGGAAAGTTATGTTTTTGAGGAAAAATATTATTCTCAAGATATTAAAAGAGATATTACCTTACTAATTTTTTTTTAAAGATGGATGGTTTCCAATAGGGGATATTAGTGAAGTAAAACAAAATGGAACATTAAAAATCACTAATAGGAAGAATAGTCTTTTTAAACTCTTGCAAAGAGAATATATTGTAGTGGAAAATCTTGAAAATGTTTATCTACTATGTTCCTATGTGAAAGAAATGCAAATTTATGGTGGTAGGTTTGAGTCATGGATTGAAGTTGTATTTGTCCTAGAAAGAGTGGAGATTGAATCTTGGGATAAGAAGAATGGTCTGAAAGGCTAATTTTAATCAACTATGTTTTGAACCTAAATTAAATCCCTTCATACTTGAACAAGATTCGTGAAGTTATGAGTTTATATTTGTATTTTAGTAAAAGTGATGTATATCACAATTATAACTAGAATTTATAAAATAAACCTTATTTCCAAAAAGTGATGTAAAATATAACTTAATAAGGTTTATTATTTTAAAAACCATTGTATTTCAAAAAGGTAATTACTAGGTCTAGTTACTAGTTACTTATTAGGGAAATCCTATTGTAAGAGAGGGGGACCACTGTGTGCAAGACCCCAGGTCATGGAGGGTCAAGATGCGAGAGGCTGCCCTAAATTACCTCAGCTAAGTGTAATGTTTAGAAATGTGAGGTGAGAGTAATGAGGACATCGAGGCCTCTCAGTTACTCTATAGACCCAAAACATAGGAAGGGGCTAAGCGAGCCAGTTTATACGTCTAACACTACGCCTCAAGAAGCTCTCTATCCAAGGACGAAAGCACTGTTGGCATATGGATTTGGGAGATTATTCTTGGTTTCTAGTGTTGTCATTGATGGCAACTAGAGTCAGTAGTATGGTCCATAGTTTAGAAGGAGCCCATACTAGCAGGAAAAGTAGAAGACTATATTCTACCGGCATAAATCATGAAGAACAAAGTATCTGGTTGATAAGTTGATCTGATTACTTCACCAAATCATTATTTTGTTGTGTGGATCCCCAAGGAATATTTTCAAGCATGTATGGTACCTGATTGGTAAGTTTTGTAATGTTTCATTGATCGGTGTACGGGTTTGGAGATTCAATAGAATGACTTATTGTTTATTTTCTCATTATGGCCGACCTATTGTGTATAGTGTGTTGTGGATGTATGAGGAATAGTTGTAACTATTTCTTGTGTTGGGAATTTTGATTTGGGTCCCTACTATTTTCTAGCCGACTTGTGTGGGTACACATTAATTCTAATTGGTGATTTGAGCCGACATGTGGAAGAATATTATATTTTGTTTGAAGCTAAAATATAGTAATAAAATCTTGTAGCAGAGATATATGTGAGATTGGTAAATTATTTTTGGTGTGTGAGTGAAAAAGTGCAGAGAATTTGTATGAGCTAATATCAGAAGATCTATTGAAATGAATTTTGTTTGTGCAGTAGAAGAGTTTTTGTGTAGGAAAGCAGAGCAGAGCAGAGCAGAAGTGTGAATTGGACAAAAGGTCCAGAATCTATTTTATGTGCCTCATTGGAACTGAATCTAGGAATTTGTAGATGCTATATTCTCATTTCAAAATTTTGTTGTAATCTCAAATATTTTATAAGGCAATGAGCCTTCCCTATTTTGAGCAGTGAGCTCTAGGAGGTGTGCCTGAATGCAAGTGCATTCCTTTTTTATCATACTTTTAACATAGTATACTTTGTGGATTAATCTCCATCGTGGTTTTTCCCCTAATAGGGTTTCCACTTAAACATTTTGGTGTTATGGTGTTCACATTATCTCTTTAATGAGTGTGCATGTTTCCTTTTGTTTATATGTTATGAATGCTATTAAAGGTTAAATATTGTTGTTGATAGTTTAAGATCTGATTTGAAATTCAAATATTGTGGAACACTGATTCACCCCCCCTCTCAGTGTTCCTAGTGTCCAACAATTGGTATTAGAGCAGCAGGTTTGTCTTCTAAAGTTTAACAGCTTAAGGTGGATCTTGGATTACAATGGACGCTAGTGGTCTTCAACAGTAGCTTATGTTGGCACTTGATGATCTTGATCAGTCTAAGGCTAAGGTCATGGAGCTAAAAGAAAATCTTACGACTGCGGAAAAAATCATTCAATCACTGAAGGATAAAATAAATGAGTCAAGGGAAAAGAGGAAGGAAATATGTAGATAGTTGAATAAAAAAGAAAGTAGAGGCCTGAAAGATGTTCATCTAAATCAAACCCTAAAAGAAATAATAGAAGAATGTGAAAAGCTTGCTAAGGAAAATACTACTCTAAAGATTGAAATGGAATCTATGGTGATGAAGCTAACCAAAGAGATTGAAGAAAGAAAGAAGGAGAATCTAGCCCAGTCCTTGAAAGAGAAGTTTGAAGAATGCAACAAGTTAATAGTGGATTCATTCAGCTGGAGATTGAACAACACTCCAGAAAAAATGAACAAGAGCTTGAGAGACAGATAGTTATTCTTAGAGATGAGCTTGCTACTGCAAATGAGTTTAAGGAGAAGTTCAGGATCAGTTCTTCTAGGCTTGATGAGCTAACTAAAGGCCAAAAGGATGCAAATGATAAATGAGGTCTTGGCTATGTGAAGGATGAAAGATCTGGATCTGAACAAAAGAACCCTGAAAAGAAAACTCAGAAGAAAAAAGGAAGAAGATATCTGGTAAGGCAACCCAATGCTCAAAAATTTAATGGATATTGCTTTGTTTGTAATAAATATGGAGATATGGCTTCTCAGTGTAGAAGTAAGATAAACTTTGACACTCCATCATTCTCTAGTCAGTGTTTTAAATGCAAGAAGTTTGGTCATAAGTCATTAGAATGCAGAAGTATGTCTGTTAGAATAAGGAACATTAAATGCTATACCTGTGGAAGATTTGGACATGCTACTAAACAATGCAGATCAAGAGGAAATCAATGGAATGGATGGTATAGACAAAAAAATATGGTATGCTACAATTGTAAGAAATTTGGTCACATTGCAAGATTTTGCAGGAACATAAACATGGATAAGAAAGGTCTAGTTTAGCAAGGAAAAAATTCACAGAAAGGTGATAAGGGAAAAGGAAAAGCATTTGTGGAAGAAATAAGAGATTAGATGAATAAAATGTGGGTAAAGAAGAATGGATCTGATGAAGGTAATAAGATTTTACTAGAAGCTCCCTCTGGTAATTCATTCAACAATTGATTCCAGGCCATTGGCCTAGGGTGAGTCTTCATGAAAATATTTTGTCCCCCTATGTGTAGTTGGTATGCAATCATAGGAAGTTATCAATAGGTGTATTATTCATCCTTAAATGTATTGGTGATCACTTCTTGAAGGTCCGCAGAAGGATTCTTCTCTTGCTATCTGAAAATGCACAGTAACTGAAACTCCTAGGGAAAAGCATTTAATGCGGTAGGAGGTTAAGTATGTGAAGTTATAAAAGGGAATTTGAAACCCTCATTTTTCACCGTACATTGAAGGAGAATAGTTGGAGAGATTTTTCAACAAAATTTTGAAGGAGTGAAATTCAAATCAGTGGTGAATTCTCTAGATATTTCAGTTTCTTGTGAATTTTGTACTTATTCGATAATCGGTAGAACCCTGTTAGGTATAAAAAATGAAGAAAAACAAAGGAATAGTAATTATGGATGAATATAGTAGTCGAAAGGTTAGGGATGTAAGAAATTTGTTGTCTTCCATCGAATTGAAGAATCTTGGAGGACTGAAACATAAGAACTTGGACATCTAGAATGAATTTCCTCATTTCGCCAATGCGGAGGTAGTTCAATTTATCTTGAATAGATTGTATGGTGATATCCTTACTCTGGATAAAGCCTATCAAATTTCTAAGGATGTAATAAAAAATCTAACATGATTGTGTAGAATTGGAGATGTCCCAAAAAATAAATCAATTCAGAATGTCAAAGTTGAAGCCCTAACCAGAATAACATGAGATTTGTGGGCTCTGATGATTACAACAACCAAAGATCCATTGACAAGGTACATTGCATATGGAATTTCATACAAATTTTTCTTCAAAAACAGGGAAGGTGCAACCTCTGTAGGCGTAGTCTACATTGCGCACAAAATGATAATGGAAGACGAAGAATTTGATCTATGTGGATTGTTAAATGATCAATTAATGGAGAATGTGCAATTGACAAAGGATATAGATTACTCTTTTAGGTTTGGTACCCTAGTTACATGCATTATGATGTACTTCCTGAATTTCTTACCTCAGAATGATAATGTGGTATGGAAGGAAAATATGTCAGTTTGCAAACAAATTTTTGAGCATTTCACCACTTTTAAAAATGGTGAATAAGCTTATGAAATATTCTTTAGGAAGTTGTTAGGAAAGTTTGTTATAAGTGATATTCCTCTCTCGATAAAAGTAGTTGAAGTTGGATCATCCTCTGGTAAGGCAGAGAAAAAGCAGAAGAGAGAAAGAGAGTTGGCTAGTGACACTCTTCTGACACCTAAGTCAACAAAAGTTGAGGGAAAAGGTAAAGAGCATATGGTTGTGGATATAGTGGATGAAGATTCTGAGGAATATACACCAAGAGATGAACCAAAACCAGTTGAACCAGATGTGATAATAGAAAAAGAAAGTGATGAAGAAGGTTCTTTACTTAAAGCAAAGATATTGCAGATTGTTGAAGAAGAAGATGGAATGCAAAAGATAACTGACATATGGATAAATGGAGCATCATATGAACAATACTTCATTGAGGACACTCTAGGAAGATACTTTATTGATAACAACATTGAACTGGAAAGTCTTCAGAATGTACTTCCAGAAGAATTTATTGAATGTATCAAGGAGGCTATGGACTTTGTGCCTCTCGATAGAAAAGAGGATGAAATAATCTCACATATGAAGATGCAGTTTAGGCTCTCTCTTGTGAAACTAGAAAATAAAATGAATGTGTTGAGACAATGCATTAACTCAACAAATAATATGTACAATTATTGTCTTAGGTGGCCTCATGTGGTTGTTAAATACAAGGACAAGTTGAAATAAATTGAGAATGAGCTTGTCAAAATCAGATATGTCTACAGTATGTTTCAGGACAAGGATGGAGCAGTTGAGAAGAAGATTCATGAACTACAGATTGAGCATGCAAAGGTTCACTTTTCTAGAAACACTCTTATGGATACTTTCTAGAAAGTGAAGGATCAAACTGAATGCAGATTAGAGAAAATGATTGAAGTTTTGAAGAAAGGAGAAAATCTTGAAGAAGCCATTACCATTCCTGAATCCCTTGTCCAGGTCATCAACAGGACATAATAAAATAATAGTTTGATAATAGCTACTGGGACTGTAGTGGACTCTTGAAAGAAATTTCTCCTAGAAATGAAAGACAAGTATAAAATAATATTATGAATTTAGTATCAATTGCAACTTTTTTTTGATAAAATGGGAGAGAGAATGCAGTAAGAGAGAGTGCAATAAAAATAGTAAATGGGAAAAGAAAGTAATGTAATTTTTTGTCATTGTTGTCAAAGGGGGAGAGAATGCAGTGAAAAATTCCTCGAAATCTAAAGGGGGAGCAGTGTTTTGTTGTGTTTTGAAGCTTTGAGTTTTGACACTTAGTCATTGTTCACTAAGTGTTGCCATCAATACCAAAGGGGGAGATTGTTGGCATATGGCTTTGGGAGATTGTTTTTGGTTGCTAGTGTTGTCATTGATGGCAACTAGAGTCAGTAGTATGGTCCATAGTTTAGAAGTAGCTCATACCGGTAGGAAAAGTAGAAGACTGTATTCTTCTGACAAAAAGCATGAAGAATAGAGTATCCAGTTGATAAGTTGATCTGAATACTTCATCGGCTAATTATTTTGTTGTGTGGATCCCTAGGGAAGCTTGTCAAGAATGTATGGTACCTGATTGGTAAGTTTTTTAATGTTGCATTGATCGGTGTATGGGTTTGGAGATTCAGTATAATCACTTATTCTTTATTTTCTCATTATGGCCGACTTGTTGTGTATAGTGTGTCATGGATGTATGAAGAATAGTTGTTTTAACTATTTCTTGTGTTGGGAGTTTTGATTTGGGTCCCTACTATAGTCTAGTCGACTTGTGTGTGTACGCATTAATTCTAATTGGTGATTTGAGCTGACATGTGGAATAATATTATATTTTGTTTGAAGCCGACATATAGTAATAAAATATTGTTAGCAGATATGTGAGATTGGTAAATCATTTTTAGTGTGTGGATCAAGAAGTGAGAAGGTGTGTGAGCAAAAAATCACATAGTGGTTTTATGAGCTAATATCAGAAGATCTGTTGAAGTGAATTTTGTTTGTGTAGGAGAAGGGTTTTTATGTAGGAAAGTAGAGCAAAGTAGAGTAGAAGTGTGAATTGGACGAAAGGTCCAGAATCTATTTTATGTGCCTCATTGGAACTAAATCTAGGAATTTATAGATGTTATATTCTTAGTTCAACATTTTTTTGTAATCTCAAATATTTTGTAAGGCAGTGAGCCTTCCCTATTTCGAGCAGTGAGCTCTCCGCAGTGTGCTTGAATGCAAGTGCATTCCCTTTTGATCATACTTTCAAGATAGTATACTTTGTGGATTAATCTCCACCGTGGTTTTTCCCCTAACAGGGTTTCCATGTAAAAAATTTGGTGTTATGGTGTTCACATTGTCTCTTTAATGAGTTTGCATGTTTCCTTTTGTTTATATGTTTTGAATGTTATTAAAGGTTAAATATTATTGTTGATAGTTTAAGATCTGATTTGAAATTCAAATATTGTGGAACACTTATTCACCCCCCTTTTAGTGTTCCTAGTGTCCAACAAGCACGGTCTCTAGACGTTAGCACAGTGCACTGGCGTCTCAAAAGTGCATTGGCATTTGTACATCCAAACAATAGGGAAGATGAGGTCAAACCAATAAAACTAGCTAATGGCCCATCTGATTAACTAAAGGGCCAAAATAATGTGATTAAATAAATGAAATAGTTTCTAATATTATAACACAAACATGCAAGAGTGAAGAGAGTAAGGAGGATCTCACAAAGGAATTCGTTCGCCAGTTGATCGTTCAAGAAGCACGTGCTCCTACACACAACAAGAGAGGAAAATTTTGGGTGGCTTTAAAGGGGTCTTCCTCGGTCATACCCCCATTTAGGTGTTTCCACCTCCATGGAAAGCCAAGGAAATGAGATAAAGGAAATAACATAGTAAAGAGAAAATAAGGACTACAAAATAGTGTTATGCTACTCAACCAAGTGATAGAGGAGAGGAGAGGGAAGCTTACCACTTCCACCAAGAGCACTCAAGGCTACTTGGGGGAGAATATGAGAGTGCTCAAGCCTCTGCTGCAATGGTGTGGTCCCAAACTTGCTCTACCAAAGTGATGTAGTGTTGCTTTGGCTATGATGGAATGCTTGAATGGTTGGAGTGAGTGAAAGTGATCTTGAGAGTGAAGTGAAGTAGCTTGTGAATCCTGTCAAGAAGTTAGAATGCATGTTGAAGGGATGAATTTGAAGGAGTGGAGAAAAATGGCTATATTTGGGTTGGTCGGCTAAAGGGGGTGTTACAAGTTCACCTCCAATGAGAAGAGTAACGCCTCTATAGGTACAACTACAAGAATCTACTAGGGACATAAGCATGCCACACAAACATCTGCATGTCGTGCGAGTGTCCCCGATAGAAACACCTCCACCAACACTCAAAATATGTGCCATGTGGGATACAAGCAGTGGGCTTAGGTGGAATTAAGCCTTTGAACTTGGTTTTCTAAGGTGGATAAAGGAAAAAAGGGGATTTTCACATGGGGTGCAAATTCACTCTTATACATTTTCCCCCCACTTGAGCAAGCACAAACACTGATAAGTGCTCAATAAAGTAGATCAAGAAAGAGTAGGGTGAGAAATGTATACTTGAACTGTTGAGGAAGCAAATTGTGATCTGGTGAACTTGAAGGCATAGGGAAAACAAAGGACTCTATAGTTGCTCAGAACTATGAAGTTAGAAAAACAAAGCATCCTACAAGCACGTGAACCTGTAAGGAGGCTATAAGGAAAGCAGGGGTGTGGAAGCAACTTTCCTAACGTCAAAACCATAGGGAAGAATGCATACAGTACTTTTAATTTCCAAATTACAATCTAATTAAGACACACATGATAGAGTTACAGAAACAGAGAAGATACTCAAAGACAAATTAACACCAAATTTACGTGGGAAACCCTTTTGGGAAAAAACCCACCACACCAAGTTGAATCTCTTTGTATTTTAGTAATCAAAAAATTACATACAATGCAAAGACACAACTCTCTAGTATCAGTTTTATAGTTTCTTCATTCACTGTTCTTCCTATTACAAAAATGATCTCATAGATTCAATCTATATCCAACTCAGAATGCTATCCTTTAAATCTTATCACATTCTAATTTTTATCCTCTATTCATCCTTATCCGCCATTACCCATCATAGAAAGTTTCCATCCCATTGCAGATTTTTCTTTGCATACTATTCAGCTCCAACATCGTAGCTGTTACAAAAATCAAACCACCAACAATTCAAATTTTTCTTCCTCTGATTGGTCCATGAGAAACCACATACAAAATTCAAATGGTCAAGGGCATTCAACCTATGTTGACATGTCGGTGAGACACTAACCGTGTCTCCCCAATGCCAACATAGCCAGCATTCGATATCGGCGTAGGTTCCAACAGACGGAAAGATGATATAGCGAATGCCACAAGTCATACTGAAACCATCAACACTCATTGCATTCCTATTGGTAAGAGTTTCCTCATCAGAAAGACTCATACCAATGCTCACTCACAAGTCACATCGATCTCAAAATTGCCATCGGCAAGACTACTGCAGTTTGCCAAGACTTCATACCGAAGTCTTCAAGTCATGCCAACGTGAGTATTCCATTCGGTGAGACAATCGTATTTCACCAAGACCTCACACTGAGCCTTCATGTGTTACTTTGAAGTCACATAGCCATCGGCGAGACCATCGCAGTTCACCAAGACTTCATACCGAAGTCTTTTTGTCACTACGAAGACTCCAAGTATCCCCATCAGCGAGACTTTCATCAGTCGCTGAGAGTTCTTCCTGAGACCTATGAGTTACGTCGATGATCATGTGCTATTGGTGAGACTCTCTTCAGTCGCTAAGACTTCATAATGAAGTCTTGTGTTACACAAATGACTCCAATCAGTATCCACTAGACACCCGATAGCAACCTTTGTTGGTGAGAAATTTCATATTGGTAAGACTCATACCAACAATAAACCTTTCACCCAAGTCTCCCCAATAACTGCGAGTGAATAACCATCGATGAGAGAAACAACAGTCAGCAAGAGATCTTACCGAGTCTCCATGTCATAGCGATAGGTCTATTTAGCAAGACTATAACTAAGTCACAGCGACAGGACATTTCAACAAGATTCAGAACAGCTAGTCGGACAGACATCAATAATGTCACAACGACTTTTCCCTTTAGGAGTTACATGCCAATAAGAATTGAGGCACCTATTCCAACAAAGGAAACCCTCAAGATATCTTGGATGGAGGAAGCCCCATTAAGTAAGTGTCTTATAGGCCTACAGACCTACAAGGAAGGTATCCCTCAAAAACTCTAGCATGAAGAAAACCCCTAGGAAGCAGACTCCCTAGAGTCAAGAAGTAGCCAAATAGACAATTAAGTGGATAGTTCTGCAGACCGTCAATGATTCAGAAGTCTTTCAAAGAGGTCCCTCAAGAACCCTTCAAAAGGAGAGGGGTCCACTCAAGGGACGCACTATTTGAAAGGAAAGGTCTAGTTAGGCTGCCCCTAAGCTAGACACAAAGATATAAAATAGATCGAGTTGGGCTGCCCCTGAGCTAGAAGTGAAAAGGGGAATGGAATAAGTCTAGTCGGTTGCCCCCAAGCTAGACACAAAGATATAAAATAGATCAAGTTGGGCTGCCCCTGAGATGGACGTGAAAAGGGGAATGGAATAAGTCTAGTTGGTTGCCCCCAAGCTAGACACAAAGGAATCCATTTGAGGTAAATAGTTTCAAGAAAGGGTCCCTTGGGAACCCGCCATGAAGAAAAAGGGGTCCACTCAAGGGACACACAATTTGAAAGCAAATGTTCTTCTCTTCTCAGAGTGATCTTTCATCAAGGAATCCTTTTGAAAGATGTTCACTTCATTAAGGAATTCGAAAGGAAGGATATTCCCCCATGCAAGGGGAAGATTAAAGTTGTTCCTGCTTCAGAGGAAGGTCTTTGAGTCCTTTCTTTATGAACCTATGATGAAGGAAACACATTTTGTTAGGGTTCCAAGTTGAGAATGCGATTCCAAAGAAAAAATTTGTGAGGATTTTTGAGAAAAGATCCATTGGCAACGAATGCATTTTATGAAAATTGAAATGTTAAAGAGAAGGCATCGTCACACATGAAAGGGACAACTCAAGCAAAGAAGAGAGAAAGATAAAGGGATAACAAAAACAAAGAGAAAAATATAGACAAAGGGCACAAGGGGATCTAGTTTAGCGGGGTCAGATCTGTTCGAGCTCATAATAATAGGTAACCACAATGCAAGGTGAAAGATCATCAATCCCCAACAAGATCAGGAAGAATGCACGAGAAGACAAAGTAAAACTAAAAAAATGGGTCAACATGGAAGGGAAGCCTAAATGCTCCCAACACTTTGCATCATCCCCAATTTATGGAAAAATCAAGCACAAACATGGAAGAATGATGATACAAATGGAAGAAGGTTTACGACACAAAAACCACACCTATATCCAAACACTAATAGGCTTGATGAGGTTCATCCAGACACACATAGCATGAGCACAGGGGGAACACATTACAAAACACACGCACACACAAGATCAAGAAGAGGCCTCCTCCTAACATTGATCAACCAAGAGGTCATTTGTTTCCCACTCTAGATCATTGTAGGGGGAAGGAGGATGAGCATCCAACCCTCCCAAAACAAGGGCCAAGGAAGAGGGCCCCTCGAGGTCCTCTCCATTGAGCTCTTGTGGAGTCAAGGTCAACGATTTTGCGAAGATCATTGACAAGGCCAAAACTTCATCCACAGAGTTAAACATGCACCCTATAGGAGTGTTGTGTCTAACTTCAGTAGATGGGGTAGGATGAGCCTGAGATTCACCGCTAGGGTTGTTGAGTGACTTGGGAGTAGTGACAAACTCAGGGGAAGCCAAGACTAGTTTCATCACTAGGATAGAACAAGTCAGCATAGGACCACCTTGTGAAAAAGGTGGGCTCCTCTTACATCCTTTGTTGCTATAAGGACCACTCTCCACCTCCTTTTTCACCAGAGGAGATGAGCTCCCCACAAATGAGGCTAGAGGTGTGGAGGAAGAGGAGAAAATAATCATAGTGGATATGACCAAGGTATTAATCATATCCATGGGCTTCAGGAAAGGTTGGATATCCGGAACAGATATCAGCAAAGGTGGTTCCACCGAAGGAGTGATGAACATCTGTACCCATTTAGAGTTAGGTGCATTTGTACTCGCAACAGAAGCTAGGAGTAGTACAGGATCAGACTGGAGAGAAGTAGGAGGAAGCAGAGAAGAAGATGTTGTAGGATGCCTTGAAGCAAGGGCAATCGTTTCTTCCTACTTTCTTTGTGAGGCAACTTGCTCAGCCAAGAGAGCCTTTTGTCGGTGCTTGCGTTTGTGCACAAGGTAGTTTCTATGACTTAGAGTTAGAGGTTGTGATTTTCAAAGGGATAGAATGTTCCTACTCAACCATGGGAACGTCCACCTCGGCTATCTCTAGTGGAGAGGTAGGTTCTTGCACGAGAGCAGAAGGAATAGGCTGAGGAGCAATAGGAGGAGTCGAATTGAGAGCCTCGACAACGGGCCTCTTTCCGCTCACTACTTTAGGAGCAGGGGGAGTAGGAGGCCACAGAGGTCAAGAAAAATAGGACTCTCCTCAGGAGGCCTTCTTCCTGTTATACCGAACGGGTCTAGGTTTTGTCAACAAAACAAGAATTTTGAAAGCAAGACGCTTAGGCTTTCGCCAAGCGGGCACCATAGGGTTCCCCTATAGATGAGGAGAAGGACCCAATGGTACCTCAGTGAAGCAAGAAGAAGCACCAGATTGACCAACAGAAGAGGAAGGAGGATCATGAGACCGCTTTTCTTCTTCCTTCTTCCATGCCTTACTAACATCATTGTCAGCTTTTAAGCAAGCCATATGTGAAACAACATAAGGTGAGGGAGGGTATCTCACTTTCAGCCTTAGTCACCCTTTCTTATAGTTTTGATATGTTCAATGTAGAAGGTTTATCCTAGGCAGGAGAGGCCCAATGGGCATAGGCCAAGAGTGGTCCAAGGAGTAGCTACCATGTGCAACTGGCGGTCTATAACTAGTGTCGTGGATTACATGCACGGATCCCCTGTGGATAAATTTTAGGCATTTATGCATGATAGATGGTACCGCATTCATCGCCACTAACCAAGGAATACCCAATTTTACCCTAAAGAGTTCAGACCCAGGGATGATATCAAATAGGAGTTTCATGGACTTAGGTCCAACTAAGACCAATAGGACAATACTACCCAAATGGGGTACAGAAATCCTGTCATGTGTGTGGATGGTACTCATAGGAGCATCATACCCATCCTTGTGTAAGAAGTTTATTAGCATAATCTCCTCTGTTATTATGTTCACTTATGATGTCAGATCAATGAGAACACCTGCTATGATGTTTCCTTTGATCCGCGTAGGAATGTAAAGAGGAGACAGTTCTTTGTTAAATCCCATTGATAGGTCATGTGAAGTGAAAGTTATACCAGTACCACTGTCCATAGGCTACGTAGAGGGAATGGGTTGGTGCAAGAAGGAAGCCATTATGAACACTAGACAATGCTTTCAGGTGACCCAATTAAGGTTTCACTATGCAATACCTTTGGAACCTTCCAACTACGCCAACTAGGGGTCATAGGCTAGGTTGTAAGGTGACACCTTGACAACACTCTCACCTAAAACACTCCTAGAGTACGAGGAAAGGAATTGTCAGGATCGCAAGAAAAGAACCAAAATGGTTCGCATTGGGTTCACCAAAAATTTAAGAGAGGGGGACCACCACATGCAAGACCCTAGGTCACGAAGGGTCAAGATACGAGAGGCTTCCCTAACTTACCTCAACTAAGTGTAATGTTTGGAAATGTGAGGTGAGAGTAACGAGGACCTCAAGGCCTTTCAATTACTTTGTAGACCTGAAACATAGGAAGGGGCTAGGAAAACCAATTTTTAGGTCTAACACTATGCCTCAAGAAGCTCTCTATCCAAGGATGAAAGCGCGGTCTCTGGATGTCAGCGCAGCGCACTGGCATCTATATGGCCAGAGCATAGTGAAGATGAGGTAAAACCAATAAAACTAGCTAACGACCCAGTTGATTAACTAAAGGGACAAAATGTTGTGATTAAATAAATGAAATACTCTCTAATATTATAAAGAAAACATGCAAGAGTGAAGAGAAGGAGGATCTCACCAAAGAATTCGTTCACCAGCTAATCCTTCAAGAAGAATGTACTCCTACACACAACAAGAGAGGAAAATTTTGGGTGGCTGTATAGGGGTCTACCTCAATCAGACCCTTGTTTAGGTGTTTCCACCTCCATGGATAGACAAGGAAATGAGATAAAGGAAATAATATAGTAAAGAGAAAAGAAGCACTACAAAACAGTGTTATGCTATTCAACCAAGTGATAGAGGGGAGGAGAAGGAAGATTACCACCTCCACCAAGAGCACTCAAGGTTGCTTGTGGGAGAATATGAGAGTATTCGAGCCTCTACTACAATGTTTTGGTCCCAAACTTTCTCTACCAAAGTGATGGAGTGTTGCTTTGGCTGCGATGGAATGCTTGAATGCTTGGAGTGAGTGAAAGTGAGCTTCAGAATGAAGTGAAGAAGCTTGTGAATCCCATCAAGAAGTTAGAATACATGTTGAAGGGATGAATTTGAAGGAGTGGAGAAAAATGTCCATATTTGGGTCGGTCGGCTAAAGGGGGCATTACAACTTCACCTCTAATGAGAAGAGTAACGCCTTTGCAAGTTCTGCCGTAGGAATCTGCTAAGGACGTAAGCACGCCGCGCAGGCATCCCCGGTAGAAACACCTCCACTAACGCTCAAAATAAGCACCAAGTGGGATGCAAGCAGTGGGATTAGGTTGAATTAAGCCTTCGAACTTAGTTTTCTAAGGTGGATAAAGGAAAAAAGGGGATTTGCACATGGGGTGCAAATTCACTCTTATTCACTTATAAATACAAGGCTATTGGTATTGTAAAGGGAACTTTTATGGAGAGGAAAGTCTAAAGGGATTTTTATAGAGACTGTTTGTTGAATTTTGACTTTACACATTATATAGAAAGGGTTTTTGAAATTATAGGTTTTGAATATATTTTTGAGTTATTATAGGTTTTTTAATGTCAAATTGGAAATATTTGTATGTCTTGGTGGATATCATCTGTTATCTATTTAATTAATTATTAATCTATGTAATTGATGTAATGAATGTTGAACACATAAAATACTGAGAGGGAGGTGAATGAGTATTCTACTAAACCATCCAATTATCAACCATCCAATTTCTAAAGCATATTTAACAATTATAAGGAATGCAAGCATAAATAACCATAACACACACAAAACATGAACACTAGGATTTTTACATGGAAAACCCAAAAAGGGAAAAAACCACATTGAGGGTTAACTCACAATATGTTATAGCCGGTTAATAAGATATTACAGAAAGTCTCACTACTAGGAAGACTCACTATCCAAGTGAACTCATTGTTCACAGAGAAAAGAATGATGCAAGAGAAGTGGTTTCATAGCTAGAGTTTGAACTGAGAGAAATGTATCTAACTTATGTTGAATTCAGTTCCTTTGAAGCTCATTACACATACTAAAATCAACTCGGATTACCAATCCGTTCTTTACTCTATCTTCACACATCAATCACTTAATGCTCACAACCCATTCACATAATTTTGCAATATTCACATCACTGCTTGCATTTGGATCATATCATTGTCTGATCTCTTTATTTTACAACTCAAATCAACCTTGTATATGTATATTAGTCTTCACTGCAAACATCAATTAGGTCGGCCTAATTAGATGTAGCGTCGAATTATGCAAAACATGCCTTGTCAGCACCCAATTCAAATAAAAATTCCTTCACACTCAAAACATAAGTAATATAGGTTGGCATAGACCCATAACAAATCCTCTTTCCTTTTGCATCAAGTATTTATTCTTCTCAACACTTTGCATATCTCAGGTCGACCAAGAATAGAACCAAAAGTAGAATACACCAACTGATCAACACAAAGGAATATACGAATCAAAAAATGTCACACCAACTGAACAATGCAATGTAATGGCACATGCAAACCTTCTCCCAAAACAAAAACATCTAAATCTATGGAGGAATGTAGACCAATTAGATAAGGTCCACTACATAGAAAACTATGTAAACCATATATGTCAAACTTCTATTACTTGCAAATCTTGAACCATTTAATTAGGACAACTAAATTTTTTAAATAAGATGCAAAATATATCTATGAACAACATAATAGAACTATATGAGTAGATTTGAAAAGGAAAAAAAACACAGACCAAAATATTAGAGGGCATTGTGTGTTAAAACTGTTGGTATAAACACTCAGCCAAAAGACCTTTTGCAAAATTGACATTTCTATAGACATCTAACATTCATCATGTGGTGTTGACATCAATTACAACTCATTAATAAAAACCTTCTTCATTCTTTCAACAATGAAACACAAGAAGAATTTGATATCTCAATTTGAATGTGTTGGAGTTATTTATCTCTTTGCATGCCAAGATTTATAACCCCTCTTTCAATTTCATTACATATTGAAATATACATTATGGTAACCTCCTTGTAATGGTTGTTAGTCATGAAGTCTTATTTAGTGTTCCTATGTCTACCAATATGTTCTTTGTTATTTAGCTTTCTTTAGTTTCTCTTTTCTTCTTTATGTCCTTTTAGGTTTAAATTACTCAAAAAACTCAAAATTCCCTATCATACAAGGGAGCTTTCCCTCTCAAATTCAAAGAAATATTAACATTTCACACACAATCTACCCAACTATTAGAGCATATTTATCACTTTTAATTAGGTGAGTGAAAGTATCATTTCAAGTATCAATCCACTTACCAATAAAATCCCAAGTAGCTATGTTTGAAAGATGATGAATTTCATGTGATTGTAGGGCATAATAACTCGCCCAAAATAACCCTGGAAAAAATAACCCGGTCACAATAACCCAAGGACAAACTAACCCAAGGTCATAATAAACCAAGCCAAAATAACCCGTGGTCTGAATAACCCATGGACAAAGTATCCCTGTAAGAATATAAAGGAAAACAAAATTTATGAATTACGAGTTATTCTGTCCATGGGTTATTTTGACCACGGGTTATTCTGTTCATGGGTTATTATGACCCCCGGTTATTCTGTCCTTGCATTATTATGATGGATTTATTGTGTCCAGGGTTATTTTGGCCAAGTTATTATGTCTGGATACCATTTCATGTTGTACTAAACTAATATGGGCCAAATGTGTGGTGATGCCAAGTTGAAAAAGAAGAAAAGAAGATGATGACAAGGTCTCGGTCTTAAGAGTGGGAACATGAAGACAAGTTTTTGAACCATCAGAACAAACAAGACCTATAATATACTCAAGATTTTCTAAATTATCATCATCAAATGTTATGAAATATAAATTTGCAAGAGGATTGACAAAACCTATAATAGTGTCCTCAAGGTATGGAGAGATATGGTCTCCATGGATCTCCCAAAATTGAGTCCAAAGTGTGTGGGGATAATCAATGTTCAATATCACATGGATAATTTCAAGATCAACACTAAAACAATTTACTCCAACAAGATCACTGATAATAACTCATGCTAAATAACTTATTGGTGTTTCTAGTGTCGGTATGAGTCCATAAAGATAAGGAAAAATATCAAGCCACCTAAGATGTGTTAGGATTCCATTTCATTAGGACTCATATTTATCCTTTTCCAAGATGACCATATAAGGATGAATAGAAAGCCCATGATACATCCTCAAATGATAAAATTAGAGACTAATAACCTTAGTATATATAAATAAAATAAAATCGTCATCTCATGTAAATAGATTTCCAGGTGCTAAGATATCTAAGTAATTAATAGAACTGTGAAAACAAAAAATTAAATAAAATGTACTTGGGGCATATTCTAAAAAAAAGTATATTTATGGATCTAAATAGCTCTAAAATACCTTTTCAACATTGCTAGAATCATGAAAATTAGAGATTCTATTGAAATGGTATGAGCTCAAAAGAAAAGAAAAATGAAGATTTAAATTTTATTGAGAATAAAATAGAGTAGAAGCAAAATTTGATGATGATACTTACACCACTAGAAAGTGCTTAGAACCAATTTTCTAACAATATCCCATTTGCTCAATTTTGACGCTAAATGACCATGTTATGATAAAAGTAAATAATTATTCCCTTAGGGAAAATAGGGATATGAGGGGGGCCTAGAGCTGTCTATATGGTCATCCACACTGCTAACATCATGATGATGTCAACATAAAATATTTACAAAATATTCCCCTCAATCATTGGAAAAATGGCTCCTTGGAAAAAATGGTTGCCAAAAACCAGTTAAAAGGGATGGAATATGCTTTTTGGGTGGAATATTTTGCTAGCTATTAGTGATGTTAGATTTTTTTGTTCATCAGTTGATAGTTCTTTATTCCACTAGAGATATAAAGGTATTGTTGGTGCCATAAAGGTCATCACCAACTATAAATTTCAATAACAACCTTTAATAAAAAAATTTGTGCACCTATGGGGTCATAGGTGATCAAGCATAGCCCCTTTTTAATATGTAGGGGAAAAAAACACCACCACCTAAGTATGGCCTAGGTGCATACCTTTGATTTTTTTGATTTTTCTAGCTTTTTCAAATATATTTTTTCTTTTTGAAACCAAAAGAAATTAACTCGTTTGTACATACGAATGGACCCACACAGGGGCACACAGGTAAAGAATGATACAACTATATAGATACATATGGATCTGCATGAATATATGAATTTATTTGGGATTTTTGTAGCTCCTAATTTTTTTTTTCCTTTTTTAATTTCTTAAAATTTTATGAAATTATAAGTATCATAAGGTTTTTGGTCATTCTATACTCAACAAAGATTTCCTCTTTTCCCTAGGATGAGCCAAGTTTTATCTCAAGGTTGTATATCTCAAAATTTAGATAGGAAGTCACACATCTAGTTCCCTAATTATACCATGTTGGAGGTAATAGTAAATCCCATAGCTCTAAAAATCACTTACAACCAAAACACCTATTAGAAATGAGAGACCAAAGCAACTAATTTTTTATGCAACCAAGATAAAAAAGATTGATTCACACAAGCATCTGATATAATCTCTACATTGAATAATGAATACCTAGATTATATAGATGATTTATTATAATTAATGATCAATCCTTATAAAAGAAAGAAATAAAACCCTAAATGAGGATTAGATTAGATTGTGACAAGTGTCTTAATCTCATGCAATGAGACAACTTGATCTATATTTAGTCCAATCTAATAATAAAAAAGTATTTATTGTTTAACACATGGAATACTAAGAGGGGGTGAATCAATATTCTTTTACACCATTCAAAAATTTAAGCATCCACTCCACTTAGAAAATTCAATTACAATATTGATAGAAAGAATGAAACATTCATAAACATCACATATCACATGATCACTAGGATTTTTATGTGGAAAACCCAAAATGGGAAACACCATGGTGAGGATTAGCTAACAATATATTATAACCCATTATAGTATATTTATAGAAGTGCTCATTGTAGGTGGAATCACTACCCACTGAGAGAAAAATATAGAAGAGAGTTTGTGGCTCACAACCTAGATTGAACTGTTACAATTCCATCTATCATATACATGAATTACAGTTCCAATGAAGCTCAATAAATTGAATTTACACACTATTTGATTCTAATCTAACATTATACTTTCCTCTACATTCACATCACTCTAATATTCTACTCAATATTCACAACTTAAATTTCCATTGCTTTGATAATATTCACATCATTCACATCACTTATATGTCTATTATTCCTTAGATTAATCAAAACACCAAAAATGACCTAGTGTATATATCCACTTCAAGCATAACATCAATTAGATCAACCTAATTAGAGGTATTATACAAATATACAATATATAACTTATCAACTCAAAACCTTCCACACAGACTTCATGCCAAGAATCAATCCTTAGAACAATTTGAAATAGGTTGGTATGGACCAATAATAGCTCCCACATAACTCGACAACACTTATTTAACCTTCGCATATCTTCACATCTATTAGGTCATCATCGTAAAAGACATAATACAAAAATAATTTAACTGTATACCCATATTTTGACATGTGTACCTCAAAAAATCATGCCAACTAGAATTCATACTCTATTAAAATTTGTAAACATCTCCTTAAGACTTCAAAACAAAAATCCCAACCATGGAGAAGTGTGGACTTTCCTACTCACATGCACTATATAGGAAATGACTATAATTTCCCAGGCCGAACTTATGTTATCCATAACTTTCAAACCGGAAGCCAAAACAAGATGGAATTCTTGAATTAGATGCTTCTACCAACCAAAAATATTATGCTAGAACCATAGAGTAAAATTTTCATACGCAGACCAGTGTAGACCCAAAAATTGGATGCTCTATTACATATAATTATTAGAACTGACACTTAGTCAATTTCCACCACAAGTATCTTCACTGAATTAAACCATCTTGTAAAATTTTCTTCCACAAACATTAAAAAGCATGTTCGAATCAACCAAAATGATTTGCACCAAATTCTTCATGCCAAGATGCAATGTTGACATCAATGACAACACTACAACACATAATGGTATACCTTGTCCTAAATGCTTATGTTTTCAACAACAACATCAATGAAAAACTTCTCATTCTTCCAACAATCTCCCCCTTTGTCATTGATGGAAACATGCCAAAAAATCTCCATAATATCTCCAAAAAATTCCCCCTTTGACATCAAGGGAAAAAGGTTCCTACAACAATTATTCTAACATATGCCAAATCTCTCCTTGAGAAATATATGCATATGTACAAGTTAAAAGATTGGATTGACTCCCCTTAAGTCATGTACTAGAGAAAAGCCAAAAAAATTATACAAGAAACTACTCTATATACTCTGCATATTTATAAAGAATCTAGAATTAAAAATTGAAAATGTATAAAGAGTACAAAATGTTGTAAACCAGAAGAGATTGAATCTTGTAACTTATGCACATGGTTCTTCCACACCTATTTGTCTTCTTCCCATGCCTTATTGGCTGCCCCAAGCAATTTTAATTGACTTTCAAACTCCATTTGTAACTCTTCTCCTTCTTCTAGAGTGCTAAGTACAAGATTCATCTATATAGCTTTGGTAGCACTCAAAAGGGATCTTGAAACAAGTATGAATTTGGGATTCACCAGGTCCCTTATCTCTCCAAACTAAAAAATGATATGCTCCTTTTGAATTGGTAGCTGAAAGAATTTCTTATGCAAATCCTTAATAACATTCCTTGTGTCTCTAGCCAGGTCGAATGTTGAATCATAGGCACTAGAGGAAATGTTGATCTAGGACTCAATGGAGAATGTCTCCTTCTTGATGCTCTGTGTGGCTCTGGGCCGATTCATGCCATATTGGTAAAGAGCCTTTGCTTCATCTACACACCCTTGTGCAGCCTTCAAATTCTCTTGAAACTTTTTATGTGCAAGATCATGCTTTTTCAGTAATCTCCAAAATCTTTTTATCATTTATCTTTCTTTCAACTTCTTTCTCCACTTCACCTCTAAGACCGGAGGAATACTATTTAAAATAATCAATCAAAAGCTTCAAATTTTCTATACCAGAAAGTGATGTGTAAATTTTTGCACTGAGTATGGCCTCTTACAATTCCTTTACTACTTATTCCATTATCTCTCCACTCTTTTGATGTGTTTCTATGATCTTCTTTTGAGAAGATATGAAATACATCTCCCAACTATAGCTTGTGGAGGGGGGGAAATCTTGTCTAGATCTACATTTCCCTATCACATTCACAATTGTAGCAATTGTGATGAGACAATAGGATAAAAGTTGAGTTGCATAATTAGTATATTCTTCAAGGAATCTTTGGAGGAGCTAGAGGATTCACCAAAAGACTTTGTAATCTCCATAGCTTTCTCCTTTAACTTATTTTCCTCATTATTTCCAAAGTTTACAAGATTGTCTTCTTCTATTTGTGCATCTCTAGATGCATTCTCATTCTTATCTTCATCTTCCTTCTCTACTTCATAATTCTCTTTTCTACCATTCTTATTTGCATTATCTTCCTTAGTAGGATTCTTTGTGTTTTCAAGAGGAGTAACATTTTCTTTAGGTACCAAAGGAGGAGTGGATGTATCTTCTTTTGTTTCTTCCTCACTGGTGACTGTCTCTCCTTCAACATTCTTCTCTTCTTCATCTTCTTATGCTAATTCTTCCATTTCTAGAGGGACAAAAAATGGGAATTTAATATTTTCCCTTGATGTTTAAGGCCCAAAAAGGATGGGCCTAGACTAGGGTTCCCCACGCCCTTGTCCAACACTATTTGGCTCCATTTTGAATATGTTGGCATCAAAAAATTATTATTTTAAATTTCAAAGTCATTTTTCAACTATCAATATTTTATTTTTGATAAATTAGAGAAATTAAATATAAATACAAAATATTTACACCATTTTTAATCCTAATGAGTCCTAACATGATTAAGGAAGAGATTAAGATCATTTTTGAACAATTAAGAGGATTCAAGAGTAGAATTATCAAGATTTTTGTAGCATTTATTTTACTTAGGAATCATGTTAATCATTCATAATGTTTTTATGTACTTTTTTTTGTGTTTTATGTTTATTTGTTTTATGATTACTAAAACTTATAGGACTTTGTTGGAGATTAGTGTTGTCATTCATGTCAATAGGGAGATTGTTGGAGATTGTTGCACTATGTTGTCTTTAGTGTTGTCACTGATTTCAACCTATGTCAACCTCTAGTGTGGTGTTGAGAAAGTGTTGTAGGTGGGGATATTGTTGCAATCTCTAGTGTAGTTTTGATGAGAAGGTGGTTTTGATGTTGTTGTTGTAGCTTGGTTCACTTAGATTCCACATTCTTTTGAGAAAATTTGAATAAGAGAGTATATAAGGTGACATAGTTGTGTTTTTTGTTGTGCTCCACATTTATTCATTGTTAAAGATGTACTTGTGTAGTTTGGATGAGATGATATGAGGTTTTTAGAGGCGTTATATATAGATTTTCAAGTTTTAGATCATGTAGGAGTGAAAGATGTGTTTGATAGTGTATTTCCTGTGAAGATAGTTGCCTAGAAATGAAATTTATTTGTATTTCTTTGTATTGAAGTTTATTGTTTTGAAGATTTTGGAACATGCTAATATTGTTTGTATCTACCTTCCCTTGTAATTTTGTGTGTTTAGGTTTTCCACAAGGTTGGTTAGTTAGTTATTGTTGGCATATGCCTTCTGGTGTTGTCATTGATGGAAACCTAAGTCATTGATCTGATCCACACTTCAGTATTTGTCCATACTGGGAGACAAAATGAAGAACAGGGTATCGACTGAGGTTGAATTTGTCAATCCATTTGCTTTACCAGTTTATCAATTTGAGTTGTGGATCTTAGGAAAGGTCGTTGGGTATTTGGAATATCTTATTCTCGAGTTTTGTGTCATCGCATCAATTGGTGTATGAATTAAGAGATCTGATTAATTTAGTTTATGTTTATAAGTAATAGAAGGCCAACTAAGTGAATGTGGCATGTTGCAGATGTTTGAGGCGAAATTGTTTGAAGTATTTTCAGGTTTGACGATTTTGATTTGGGTCCTCACTGTGTTGTGGCTGACTTTGGATGGTGCACATTGAAAATCATTTGTGGATTGGGCCAACAGTTGGAAAATATTTTATGTTTTATTGAAGCTGACATATGGGTGATTAAATATTTTGTTGTAGATATATATATATAAGCGATAATTTATATAATTTTGGTACACAAATTGAGTGTGAAAAGTATGTTGTGAAATTTAGAAGGATAGTAGAGTGATTATGCACAGTTTCTCTTGTGCATAAAAGGTTTTGTGATGTGAATGAAAGCATATAGAGCATAATCAAACAAGTAGGTCAAGAATGTGACTAATGAGCTTAACCGAAACTATAATCTGGTATTAGCAGATGCTACTTTCTAAGTTCAAATCTTCTGGATGTAATCCAAATATTTTGTAAGACAGTGAGTATTCTTTTTGTATATGAGCAGTGAGCTCTAGGTAGTGTTCTTGAATACATGTGCATTCCCCATTTGTATAATACCTATATTTGAGTACTCAAATTGTGGATTGATCTCCTCCGTGGTTTTTCCCCTAACAAGGTTTCCATGCAAAAATCCTTGTGTTATGGTGTTATGGATGATTTATTTATGTGCTTGCATCTTTCTTTTGGTTCAATGCTATAAGTAGTTTAAATATTATATTAATAAAGTTAGATTTTGTAGAACACTAATTCACCCCCCCTTTTAGTGTTCCCTGATTCCAACAATTGGTATCAAAGCCTCATTCCTCGAAAGAAGTTTAATAGCTTGAGGTGGATCTTGGAATGTAATGGACTCTTGTAGTCTTCAACAACAAATTTTGGTGGCACTTGATGATCTTGATTAGTCCAAAATAGAAGTTTGGGAATTGAAAGCATGTCTTAAGGATGTTGAGAAATTCATTTAGACGTTAAGAGATCAGATTATTAAGTCCAGGGAGAAGAGAAAGGATCTCTGTGATCAGATTAAGAAAAAAGAGAAAAAAACATGGATGATGTTCATCTGAATCAAACCTTGAAGGAAATAACTGAAGAATGTGAAAAGCTTGCCAGAGACAATGCTACCCTAAAGCATGAGATGGAATCTATGGTGATGAAGTTGACTAAGGAGATTGAAGAGAGAAAGAAGAATGAGGAGAATCTTGCTCAGTCTTTAAAAGAAATATTGGATGAATGCAACAAAATTAATGGAGGATTCATTCAGTTGGAGATTGAACTACAACAATCCAGAAATGATGAAGAAGAGCTTGAAAGAAAGATTGTTATTCTCAGGGATGAACTTGCTATTGCAAATGAATATAAGGAGAAGTTCAAGATTAGCTCAGTTAAGCTTGATGAGCTGACTCAAGTTCAAAAGAATGGAAATGACAAAAGAGGTCTTGGATATGAGAAAGGAGAAAGTTCTAGATCTGAACAAAGGAATTTCAGGCATGGAAATTAGATGAACAAAGAAAAAAGGCATCCAGTAAGACAACCTAATGCTCAAAAGTTGAATGGTTACTATTTTGCTTGCAATAAATATGGTCATATGGCTACTCAATGTAGAAGTAAAATGAAATCAAGTGATCCATCATTCTATGGTCAATGTTTCAACTGTAATAAGTTTGGTCATAAGTCAATTGAATGCAGAAATATGTCAGACAACTCTATTAATAGAAGGAATGTTAAATGTTATACCTATGGAAGACTTGGGCATATTGCTAACCAATGCAGATCAAGAAGAAATCAATGGAATAAATGGTATGGACAAGGAAATTCTTTGTGTTACAATTGCAACAAATAAGGTCACATTGCAAGATTCTACAAAAATAAAAATATGGATAGAAGAGGTCCGACATACAAAGGAAGAAATACCTAGAAAGATGATAAAGGAAAAGGGAAAGTGACTGCGGATGAAATAAGAGATTAGATGAAGACATGGGTAAGAAAGATTTAGTTTGATGCAAGAATTGGTTCTGTACCAGAATCTGATGTTGGTAATTCCTCCAGGAATTGATCTTAGGCCATTGGCCTAGGGGGAGTTTTTCAAGAAAATCCTTTTTCCCCCTGTCGGTAGTTGGTGTTGGAATGTGGAAAATTGTCAACAGTTGTTTACAAATGCATTGGAAAACACTCATAAAGAAATTCAAGCAATTGAAGGTCTGTAGAAGAATTTTTCCCTTGCTGACTGAGAAAACAGGGTATCTAGAACACCTAGGGGAAAATAATTTTATACAACAAAAGGTTAGGTGTGCGAGTTATAAAAATCAAGTTGGAACCCTCATTTTCCACTTTATATCAAAGAAAAGAAGGAGAGCACTCTGCAATAGAATTTTGAAAGTGTGAAGATAATTTGGTGGCAAAACCCTAATTTATCAGGTACTTTAGTTGTATTGAGAAATTTCTATTTAATTTGGTGTGCGGTTGAAGAACTTCTTTGGTAGAATCAAGACACGAGTAAAAAAGGTAAAATGGAACCAATCAAAGGAATGATAAACCTAGATGAGTATAGCAGTGAGAAGATTAGAGCTATAAGAAACATGTTGCCCGATGAATTGAAATGGCTGAAAGAAGAAAAACACAAAAGCTTGGATATTCGGAGTGAATTCCCCTATTTCAAGAATGCATAAATCATTGAATTTATTCTGGATAGATTGAATGACGATATTCTAACTCTGGATAAACCCTACCATATCTCGAAAGAAGTGATTGGAACTATAATTGGGTTATGCAAAGTTGGGGATGTTCCGAGAAAGAAGTCAATCCAAAATAAAGAAGTCAAAACCCTAAGTGGAGTAACTAGAGATCAAAGGGAATTAATAATCTCAACAATCAGAGATTTAGTGACAAGGTACATTGTGCATGGAGTATCTTACAAAATCTTTTTCAGAAATAGAGAAGGTGCAACTTCGGCAGGTGTTGTTTACATTTCACACAAGATGATAATGGAAGATCAAGATTTTGACCTTCACGAATTACTGAAAGATCAACTAATGGAGAATGTACAATTGACAAAGATGATAGATTACCCTTTCAGGTTTGGTACTTTGGTTATATGTCTTGTGATGTATTTTCTGAATTGCTTACCACTAAACAACAATGTAATATGGGAAGAGAGTGAACTAGTTTGCAAGCAGATTTACATACATTCTAACAATTTTGCAAACTGTGATCAAGAATATGAAAGTTTCTTTATAGGTTTGCTAGGAAAGTTTGGCTCAATTGGTATTTCCCTTTCGGTACGGGAACTTGAAGTTGGTTCCTCCTTCGGTGAGATGGAGAGAAAGAAGAAAAAAGCAAAAGAAATTGTTGTATGTACTCCACCAACATGCAAGACTCCAAGAGTTGAAGGGAAAGGAAAAGAACAGGTGATTGTGGACATACCAGATGAGGAATCTAATAAAGAAACTGAGGACACCCAAAGAAAAGAACTAGAAATATCCGAACCGGAACAAGAAAAGGCGATGACAAAAGAAAGTGAAGAAGGTGTTTTAACAAAAGAAGAGCTATTGCATTTTATTCATGAGGAAGATGGAATGCAAACAATCACAAACATGTGGTCTATCAGACCTTCATATGAGTAGGACATGATTTTAAATGTACTAAGTGATCATCTTATGCACAACCATATTAAATTAGAGAGCTTACAAAATACGTTTCTAGAAGAGATGATTGAATGCATCAAGGAAATCATGGAAACTGAGTCTTAGAATAAGGAAGAAGAAGAAGTAATTCTATACCTAAAGAAGTAATACAAATTATCACTCACCAAGCTAAAAGGGCACATGAACTAGCTAAGGCAATGCATAAAAAAAACAAACATCTATAACTATTGTCTTCAATGGCCTCATGCAATCGGCAGATACAAACAAAAGTTGGAACAAATTGAAATAAAGTTGAACAATATTGGACAAGATTTTAACCTTTTTTAGAATCAAGATGGTGCAATTAAGAAAATGATTCAAGAATTACAGACAGAGCATACAAATGTTCAAAACATCAGAAACAGGATTGCTGACACCTTTTGGAAAGTGAAGGACATAACAAAATGTAGACTGGAATAGTTGATTGAGATATTGAGGAAAGGAGAGATATTAGAAGAAGCCATCACCATTCCAGAATCCCTCATCAAGATGATCAACCAGACATCTAAAAAAAATAGCATGATCATAATCACTGAGATTGTAGTAGAAGCATGGAATAAGTTTCTTCTGGAGATAAAGGAAAAATATAAAATAATTTTCTCACACAAGTGGCGGCTATATTTCTTCAAAATTTTGAACTAGTTTTTGAATAAGTAAGTTTTTGGTTACACCCCAAAAGGGATTACTGTATGAAAATCCTTTCTTGGCTTGTCACTAATGTCAAAGGGGGAGAGAGAGCAGTGAAAAATTCCTTATCAAATTCAGGGGGAGTTGTGTCAGTATGAATTTTTGAAGTCTTGAAGGATTGCAGTATGTTGGTTCTAACACTTAGTCATTTTTCACTAAATGATGCCATCAATGCCAAAGGGGGAGATTGTTGGAATATGGCTTCTGGTGTTGTCATTGGTGGCAACCTAAGTCATTGATCTAGTCCACACTTTAGTATTTTTCCATACCGGGAGACAAAATGAAGAACAAGGTATTCAGCTGCAGTTGAATCTGTCAATCCATTTACATTACCAGTTTATCAGTTTGAGTTGTGGATCTCAAGAAAGGTCATTGGGTATTTGGAATATCTTATTCTTTAGTTTTGTGTCATCACATCAATTGGTGTACAAGTTAGGAGATCCAGTTAATTGATTTTCTATTTATAAGTGCTAGAAGGCTGACTAAGTGAATGTGGCATGTTGCAGATGTTCAAGGAAAAATTGTTTGAAGTATTTTTGGGTTTGAGGATTTTGATTTGGGTTCTCACTATGATATGGCCAAATTTGGATGGTGCACACTGAAAATCATTTGTGGATTGGGCTGACGGTTGGAAAATATTTTATGTTTTATTGAAGTCGACATATGGGTGATTAAATCTTTTGTTGTTGATATATATAAGTGATCATTTATATCATTTTGGTATGTGAATTGAGTGTGCAAAGTATGTTGCAAAATTTAGAAGGATAGTAGAGCAATTATGCACAGTTTCTCTTGTGAATAAAAGGATTTGTTATTTGAATGAAAGAAGATAGAGCATAATCAGACAAGTAGGTCAAGAATGTGACTGATGAGCTTAACCGGAACTGTAATCTGGCATTAGCATATCCTACTTTTTGAGTTCAAATATTTTGGATGTAATCCAAATATTTTGTAAGATAGTGAGTCTTATTTTTGTATCTGAGCAGTGAGCTCTAGGAAGTGTGCCTGAATGCATGTGCATTCCCCATTTGTATAACACCTATATTTGAGTACTGAAATTGTGGATTGACCTCCACCGTGGTTTTTCCCCTAGCAAGGTTTCCACATAAAAATACTTGTGTTATGGTGTTATGGATGATTTCTTTATGTGCTTGCATATTTATTTTGGTTCATTGTTGTAAGTAGTTTAAAGATCAGATTAATAAAGTTAAATTTTGTAGACCATTGATTCACCCCCCCTCTAAGTGTTCCCTAATTCCAATAGTTATATGTTTGTGACAGTGTAGCTGGTTGTATAGGATGTTAAGTATTCTCAATTGGAGGTGGTTGTGGCAGTGTTGGTGAATATTCTGATGGTGTTTTAATATTTTGGGATTTTTTGTTGTTGCATCATGGTCTGAAGGATGTTTCTAGATCTAGTGAAAAGTGAATTGATTGTTTGTCAACATTAATGCAAGTTTAGATAACTTGGCATGTTAGCATTTCTTGTGGATGTGATTCATGGTTTATGGAAGCATGGTGAATCATGTTGGTATGGATTTGGGTCTTGGTTAACCCTTGGTGTGGTATTCCTTGAATTATTTCCACCATGAAAGTGTTGGAAACAAGCAACATTGAGAGGGGGGGTGAGTCAGTGTTCTACAAAAATTAACTTTGTTATTATGATCATTAACCCACTTTAAGCATTCAACCAAAATAAATATGTAGAAACTGAAAGAAAATAACCATAACACAAGGATTTTTATGTGGAAACCCTTTTAGGGGAAATACCACGGTGGATGGCGAATCCACAATATGATCTGAGTATACTCAAAATAATTTTATAATATAGGAATGCACTTGCATTCAGGCTCACTTCCTAGAGCCCACTGCTCAAAATAGGAAGGCACACTACCTTATAGAGATTTGGATTAGATCCAAGAGAATGAACTAAAATAATAGCATCTACAAATGCTTGATTATAGTTCTGGTTAGGCTCAGTTGTCAATATTCTATCCTTCTAACTGATATTGCACTTCTGCTCTACTTTTCTCTGACTCGCACCACACAATATTTATACACAAGTGAAATTGTGCATAAAATTGGTCTAACACTCTTATGATATTCACAATACACATCGAAACACCATGCACACACCAAAATGATATAGTAGATCATACATATATTTTGGTGACTAACAATTTAATTGCAACAAGTCAGATTTAATAAAACTTAAAAATATTACCAACTGTCGACTCAAATCTTAAGAACTATCAAATACACATCCACAATGGTCTACCACAACTTAGCTCAGACCCAAATCAAGATGATCGAACACAAAAATATTTGAATAAGCATTCCTTTAATATCTGAAACACATAATATCAACTAAGTTGGCCCCAAAATGTTGATAAACAGAAAAGTATCAACTAGATCTCCAAACTTACACATGACTTGGTACGAGGCACTAATATTTTTGGATAACACAAGAAATACACTGATGCACCTTTTGTGAGATCCACAACTCAAAATAAGAACTAAAAATTTGCACATGAATCGTTGAACACCAAACTTTTAGATGCTCAGTTCTTCCTAACTGTCCTCAATCTGACTACCGGTATAAGCAAATGATGTCATGTGGATCCAATAACCGACTAGGGTTTCCATCAATGACAACACCAAAGCATATTTGTAGTGTCTCTTTCCAACAAAAAGTGTTTGGTGTTGACCTATTTTTTGGTTGCACATTTGAGATGAATACATTTAATTAAGGCTAACCTAAACAAGATTGTTTGAGGTCATGGAGGATACATAAGCAAGTTCAATTATTGGAGTTTTTGTGAATGTGATCAAGTGTGGTGATCTAAATGTGAGCCTAAAGACCTAAGTCTACTAGGTGTAGTGAGCAGAAGGTGTTTACATTTTTAGTGAACTTGAAATTGTTGGAGGTAGTGAGCCAAAGCTTGTAGATGGTGTAGATTTTTTGTCATGGATCCTCCTGTTTCTTTGAGGTAGTGAACCTCATTTTAATTGTCTTATTCTATTCTCTTCTATTCCAGACAGTGAGTCCTTTGGGAAATAATCCATTCTTTTTTCTTGGGTAGTGAAACCTTCTAGTAGTGAGTCTATTATATTCACTATTGTTATTCATATATATGTGAGTTAATCCTCACTATGGTTTTCCCTTGATTAGAGTTTTCCATGTAAATATGGTGTTCTATTGTGTATAATTTTTGATGTATTGATGTTTCAATTTTTACATTCATATTAATGCATAATAAGGGTATAAAGGTTTATGAGGGTTTAAATATTTTAATATACAACTAATTCACCCCCCCTCTTAGTTGTCCTATGTGTCTAACAATCTCTATCAGAGATGTGGTTCCTTAGAAGAAGCTTAACCACTTGAGGTAGATATGATGGCACACACGAATGGTGTCAAGGTCCCTTTGTTTAATGGAACAAAATATGCTTTTTGGAAAGCTAGGATGGGAGCCTTTCTTGTCTTATTAGGGTTTGGTGTTTTGAATTCAATTGAAACTAGATACACTATGCATACTAGTCCTCTAGCAAGTGATGATGAGATCATAGATTATAAGAATAATGGTAAAGAAGTAATGTTATATTGAGTTGGATTTTTTATTTAGAACTTGTGAAGGTGATAAGCCTCAAAACTATGAAAAAGATCTAGACAAATTTATAGAGCATTTATGAAGGAGATGATAAGGTCAACCAAGCAAAGATGCAAAATTTCAAAGCCAAATTTGAAACACTAAGGATGCTAAAAGATAAAGATATTGTTGGCTACATGCTCAAAGTGGATGGAATTTTCAATGCCATCAATGGTCTTGGTGGAAAGCTAGAGGAAAGAAAAGTTTTGAAAAAGGTATTGAGAACTCTCCCTAAATCTTATAGCGCTAAAGTTTCTTCTATTGAGGAAGCTCAAAATTTGGATAAGTATTCTAGAGATAAATTTTTTGGTGCTTTAACTACTTATTAATTAAGAGAGTTTGACCAAGATGCTTCAAAAAAAGAAACTATTTTAAATTCAACAAGAAAGGTGATGAATCTAATATGGATGATCTTGATGAGGTGGAAGAAAATTTTGTAAGAATATTGAAAAAGGGTACTAAAAAATACAGAGGTAAGTTACCCTTCAAGTGTTTTAAATGTGGAAAGATATGTCATTATGCTTCTAAATGTCCAATCAAAGCTGCAAATGACAAACATAAAGATCATAAAGTTAAATATATCAAGAAGATTTATTATGTTAAAGAAGATAGTGGTGTGTCTAATGATGAAGAATTAGACTATCCAGATGATGGAAGTGATGAATGCTTGTTCATGGCTTTAAATGTTAGAACTAATTCTATTGACCCTGAAAGATGTATGAATGAAATTACTCTAGAAACAAGTCACATTATTGAACAAACTATGTTGACTACTTTTCATGCAAGAGAGGAGAGAACTGCTAGATAATTGACAGTGGATGCTCAAATCATATGACTGGTGATAAGAGTAAGCTTTTTAAGCTTGAAAAGTATGATGTGGGTTTTGTTAAGTTTGGTGATGATACATATGCTAAGGTCTATGGAAAAAGGTTCAATTAGTTTTGATGGAAAGTATAAAATAGATGATTTTTTTTATGTCAAGGGTATCCAACATAATCTTCTCAGTGTAGGGAAAATGTGTAGCAGTGGATACAATTTGGTGTTTCAAGATGATTGTTGTGAAACCAGAAATGGAAACTATAGAACATTGGTTGAAGATCGAACAAGGATAGAAGGAAATTTTTATTAGATCAAAGGTGCTTTTGTTAAGTGCTTTATGTCTCAAATCAATGAAAGTTATCTATGGCATAGAAGAATGTGTCACATTAATTTTGATAGCCTAGAGATGATTAGTTATACTAAAGCTATGAGAGATCTACCAAAGATGACAAAGCCTATCAATGCACTTTACAAGGAATATCAGTTTGGAAAGTAGACAAAGAAGAGGTTCAAAACTAAGGAATATTCTACTACAAGGCCTCTAGAGTTGGTGCATATAGACCTATGTGGACCTACTAGAACAAGAAGCTCTCAGGGTGATAGGTATTTATGTTGTTGATAGATGATTACCTTAGAATGACTTGGGTGACCTTTCTAAAATAAAAATTTGAAGCTCTAGATAAGTTTAAAGCATTTAAATGTCTATGGTTGAAAATTAAATGGATTTGAAAATAAAATGTTTGAGATCTGATAGAGTTGACGAGTTCACCTCCAATGAGTAATAGTTTTTGTGAAGATCATGGGATAAAGAGATATTTATCAACTCCTAGGACTCCTTAGTAGAATGGAGTTGTGGAAAAGAAGAACAAGATAGTTCAAGAAGAAACAACAGCCATTATGAAGAAAGAAAATCTACCGAAAGTCTACTAGAAATATTTTATTCATAGTGCAGTGTACATTCTTAATGGAGGACAAGCAAGAGTGAAAATTTCAAAGACTCCCTATGAACTATTGTATGGAAAACCTCTTACTATGAAATATTTTAGAGTGTTAAGAAGAAAATTTTATATCTAGAGAGATGAAGAGAACTTAAGAAAGTTTGATTCAAGATTAGATGAAGGTATATTCCTTGGATATTCCATAAAGAGCAAGGAATACATCTGCTATAACAAAAGGCTAAATAAGATAGTTGAAAGTGCAAGTGTCAAAGTGGATGAAGAACCACACTAGAAATCAATGATGATAGAAGGATATGAATATGATGAACCCCCTTGCAAAAAATAAGAAGATGATGAGAAAGAAAAAGAGATGACAGTGGAAGAGGAAGAAGCTTTGAAAAATAATCCTAAAAGTCCTAAGTATGTATAAAAAAACCATTCTAAAGATCAAATTATTGGAGATAAGAGAAAATGTGTGTTGATAAGAAGAAGATATGTTGTGAAAGAGGAACATGTAAAATTTTGTTTACTTTTAGAAGTAGAACCTAAAACTATAACTGAAGCATGCAAGGATGAGAATTGGATCAAAGATATAGAAGAATAACTAAGATAGATTAAGAAGAATCAGACATGGGAACTGGTCCCAAGACCAACAAAAAAGAATGTGATAGGAATTAAATGTGCTTTTAGGAACAAGTTGAATGAGAATGGAGAAGTTATCATAAATAAGGCTATACTTTTGTGTAAGGGCTACTCACAAGTGGAAGAAATAGATTTTGAAGAGAATTTTTCTCCAGTAGCAAGAATGGAAGCCATTAGGATCTTTTTCTTTTCTTTTTCAACACATAAAGGTTTCAAGGTGTATCAAAAGGATGTCAAGTCTACATTTTTAATAGTGAGCTAGAAGAAGAGGTGTACATTGAACAATTGAAATGTTTTCAATTATCAGAAGATTTTGATATGGTCTACAGGTTGAAGAAAGATTTATATGGACTCAAATAGACTCCCAGAGCTTGGTATGAAAGATTGGATAAGTACTTATTGTGGCATGGATTCAAAAAGGGTATTGAAAACAACAATATTTACTTCAAGGTTGAGAGAGATCAAATCCTCATTGTGGTTGTGTATGTTGATGACATAATATTTGGTGGAACTAAGGAAATGTGTAAAATGTTTACATAAGAGATGCAAAATGAGTTTGAAATTCCAATGTTTGTGGAGATGAATTTCTTCCTTAGGCTACAAATTAGTCAATCTAGTAAAGGTATATTCATCTAACAATCAAATTATGTCAAAGAAATGTTAAAGAAGTTTGGAATGGAGAACTCTATACTAGTATGTACTACCATGGTTACTGGTTGTAATTTGAGAAAAAAATATGAATCTCCTAAGACATATCAGAGCAAGTATAGATCAATGGTTGGACGACTGCTATATCTAACTACTACTAGAGATAATACCATGCATGCAATATGTTTTATGGAAAGATTTCAAGAATATTCCAAAGAATCACGTGTGGAAATAGTAAAATAGATATTCAGATACTTGAAAGGAACTCCATAATTTTTTCTATGGTATCTAGGGATACTAATTTCTCTTTGAATTCTTGTACATATGTAGATTGGATAGGTTTTATAGTTGAAAAAAGGAGTACAAGTGGAAGTTATTTCTTTCTTAGAAGCAGATTGGTTTCTTAGTTAAGTAAGAAGCATGATTTAGTATTAATATCTATTGCAAAGGTAGAATATATTACAATAGCCTCTTGCTACACACAGGTGTTGTGGACGAAGAAAACATTGAAGGATATCAAAGTATCATATGATTAACTTATTTCTATATTGTGTGATAATACAAGTGCTATCAACATTTCAAACAATCTAGTAATGCATTCAAGGAAAAAGCATATCTCTATCTAGTATCACTTTCTAAGAGACAAAGTTGTAGAGAATGAAGTGAAGTTGGAGTATGCACCTACAATGGATCAAATAGAAGAAATTTTTAGAAAGTCTATTCCAAAAGATACATTTGAGTATCTCTAGTAGAATCTAGGGTTTATTGCCTCTCATTCTTTCAACTAGATGTATGATTTGGTGCATCTGTCTAGGTAAGCTATTCAAGATACATTTTTTTTCTTGGACTCATGAAGGCTACCTCTCAGGGAGAGTAGGTAGTGGTATCTTTTACTGGTATAGTTAGGGGCAGCATATCTTGTGTCCCTAAGGGGAGAAAGTAGAGAAGAAAGAGTAGTAGAGAAAGTGAGAGAAAGTTGTTCATAGGTATTGTCGTTTTCCACTAATGTTAAAAGGGGAGAGAATATTGAAGTCTAAAATGTAAGAAATATCCCTATAAAGGGGAGTGCTTGTTGATGCAGGGTTATTTTTGTTGTTGATATTTTTCTAGAGATGTTGTAATCAATGATAAAGGTGGATATTGTTGGAGATTAGTGTTGTCATTTATGTCAATAGGGAGATTGTTGGAGATTGTTGCACTATGTTGTCTTTAGTGTTGTCATTGATGTCAACCTATGTCAACCTCTAGTGTGGTGTTGAGTAGGTATTTTAGGTGGGGAGATTGTTGCAATATTTAGTGTGGTGTTAATGAGAAGGTGTTTGTGATGTTGTTGTTGTAGTTGGTTCACTTGGTTTCCAAGTTATTTTGAGAAAATTTGAATAAGAGAGTGTACAAGGTGAAAAAGTTGTGTTTTGTATTGTGCTCCATATTTCTTCATGGTTGAATATGTACTTGTGTGGTTTGGATGAGATTATTATAGGTGTTATATCTATAGTTTTAGGTTTTGGATCATGTGGTAGTGGAATATGTGTTTGACAATGTGTTTCCTGTGAAGAAGGTTGTCTAGGAGAAATGGAATTGCTCCACATTTCTCCATGTTGAGGTTTCTTGTCTTCCAGATTTGAGAACATGCTAATATTGTCTATATCTATCTTCCCTTCAATTTTTTTGTGTTCATATTTTCTACAAGGTTAATTAGTGAGTTGTATGTCTATGGTAGTGTGGTTGGTTCCACAAGATGTTAAGTATTCTCAGTTGTAGGTGGTTGCGGTTGTGTTGCTGAATATTTTGATGGTGTTGGAATATTATGAGATGTTGTGTGTTGTTACATAATGGTCTGTAAGATGTTTCTAGAGTTGGTGAAGAGTGAATTTATTGTTTGGTAGTGTTAATATAGGTTTGGATGACCTAGCATGTTAGTGTTGCTAATGGACATGCTTCATTGTTTATGGAAGCTTAGTGAAGTGTGTCATTGTGGATTTGGGTTTTGGTTAACCCTTGATGTAGTCCACCTTCACTTCTTTCCACTGTGGAAGTGTTTGGTGCCAACTTATTTTTTGTTTGCATGTGTTTAGGTGTATATGTTTCATTAAGGTCGACTGAAACAAGATTGTTTGAGTTCGTGGAGGATATATATAAGCAAGTTCAATTATTAGAGTTGTTGTGAATGTGAAGTGACATGAAAATGTGATAAAGTGTGGTGATATAAGTGTGAGAATAAACACATAAGGCTACCATATGCAATGAGAAGAAGGTGTCTACATTTTTAGTGAACCAAAAGTTGCTATAGGTAGTGAGTCAAAATTTGTGAATGGTGTAGATTTTTTGTGGTGGATCTTCTTGTTGCTCTAAGGTAGTGAACCTCCTTGTAACAGTCTTCTTATATTCTCTTCTATTCCAGACAATAAGTCATTTGGGCAGTGATCCCTTAGTAGTGAGCCATTTTTTTCTTCTAGGTAGTGATCTCTTCTGGTAGTGAGCCTATTGTATTCAGTGTTGTTATTTAGATATATGTGAGTTCATCCTCACTGTGGTTTTTCTTGATTAGGGTTTTCTAGGTAAATTTAGTGTTCTATTTGTATGATTGGTTTTTTTATGATGTTTCAATGTTTACATTCATATTATTGCATAATAAGGTTTTGAAGGTTAATGAGGGTTGGAATGTTTAATGTATAGCTGATTTACCCCCCTCTCAATTTTCCTATGTCTAATAGACTTCAAATCAAGAATAAATTTATCATTGAAGGTGATGATTACATGAGTTCAATCCATTAAGGAATGAAGATTTGAGTCGTAAGTTGTAGAAATTGGTCATCTTATCACTTTTTTATCATTTAGCCTCTACCCAACCAAGGGTGAGCTCTCTTTATACATCACCATAGTCATTTTGGAGGTAGAAATACTAAAAAAAAATTAACTTAGGCAAGCCTCTATAAATTTCAACTATTCCCCCTCTTTCATGTATGTAGGTTTCTAGATATGAGTAAAATTGGAGGAAGATTGAGGACTAATTTCAATTTCATACATTCAAAGCCCTATAAGTTGTGAAGATAAGAAAGTAGATTTTAACAATAATAGATGAAGTTCCAATAGTGACCTTGGGAGAAAAAATAGATCGTGAATAGAAAAAATCACATATAGGGCTTCCCACGCCCCTGACCAGTTATTTAAGCCTCAAATTTATATGTCAGGTTCTTTTATGTTTGCACTCTACATTTATAGAATCTATTTATATCTTTTTATTTTATATTTATCAAAAATCATTATAGTTTGTTGCATTTTCATAGTTAACCTAGGAACAATATTGCATCATATAATTCAATCAATTAATAATTATCACACACACACAAAACAAGGACTAAATCCCTAATCCACCATTTTGGCTATTCCATTGAGGCTTGTGGGTAAGTGCACAAAGTTGAGTCCATGAAACGTGGAAGTTTTTTGCATTAGCCAAAAAATTGAAATCGACTTTGCAAAAACGGGATCTTGAGCCTAAACATGAAACAGGATCCCACTTTTTAAAAATTTGGATCTCGTTTCCTATAGGACCCCGAACCAATGGAGAAGGAATGTGATCCCAATTACCATGAAACGAGATCCCGATATGTAAAAATCAGGATCCCGTTTTGTAGAAATCGGGATCCTGTTTTGTAGAAATCAGGATCCTGTTTTACATTGCTATTTATTTTTTTAAAAACAAACAGAGTTCATTTCATAGTGGATGGGATCCCGAGTATAGGATACAATGACCCCCACAAACAACTATAGGTACCTACCCACGCCTCAATTTTTTGCATTTTTCCATTTTTTATTGAAATTGTGAAGAAACTAAGTGAATTTAGCATGTTTTTTTAATTTATTTCATGTTTTGAGCATTTTTTTTCCTGTTATAGTAGAAATGAGTAATTGTAAAAATAGACGAAAAAATGCAATGAAACCTAAAGAGTTTTTAATAGAAATGAAAAAATGAACCTTGAATTGTGTTTTACAAACAAAATTTAACTTTTGAAACCTAAATTGTTCGATTAAACAAAAAAAAATTGAATTTGAAAACCCTAATTGAAACAAAACAAAAAAAATTGCATTTCAAAACCCTAGAAATTGAAATGAAATAAAAAAATTGCATTTAGAAACACTAATCAAGCTTTTTGAAACCCTGAATTCAAATAAAACGAAAAGATTGAATTTGAAAACCCTAGTTTGAACTGAAATGAAAAAATTGCATTGAAAACCCTAATTGCTTAGAAATTGAAACCCTAAATTGAATTAGAACAAATTTTTTTGTTAAAACCCTAAATTGAAATCGAACAAATCATTTTGATTTTGAAAACTATGTAATTTTGAGCTCAAAAAAATTCATTTGCATTGCTTAAATGTCTTAAATTTTATTTGCATTGTATGGAAAAAACAATATGTTAAACTTTAGTTTCAATGTTAAATTATAATTAGATTAGAAAACAATATGTTAAAGAATAGTTAAACTTCATAAAGTTTATCTTGATGTTTGTTTGCAAATTTAGTTAGCAAATTCATAAATCTAAGCACGTACAATCGATTCTAATTGGCACTAACTTGCAAGTCTAGATTATTCCAAGGGCCACCCAAACTTCACCCTAAGTTTACTAAAACCTAGACCTTGAACTGTAAAATCTAAACCCTCAACACTAAAGCATTTGAATTTTGTCTTAATACCTTAAAATGAAATTTGGTTGCCTTAAAAAACCCTCTATTGTCAACATTCAGTAGAGCTTTTTGTAATGTTTTCACTTATTTGAACACATAATATAAACCTTTTTGTTTCTACAAGTTTATGAAGAGTGGATGATCACTCTCTATGACACTTAGACATGATCATTAGGGATCTAAATCATTGGAAGAAAACTTTATTCTATTATATCCACATGATAGGAGAGCGCGAGTGAGAGTGCTATGGGTATAGTTTCTTTCATTGGACATACCTAAAATTATGTAGGTTCAATGTCAAGAATGGGTCTATTTGGTAGATTTATGAAAACTATTATGAATATCTAGAATACCATAAAATTATAATTATAGCAATTCCAATTGGAAACACTTGGGTATATATCATATGAAATTTAAATATGTAAGGTGTCTATTATATAGGAGAGTTGATAATACATTGAAAGAGGTTTGTATGGGAATATATGTATTAAGAAACACATACCATGACCTCTATAGGATTTTTAAGATGTGATCCTAGATAATAATCCACCCATCCTCAATCATAATGGATTCTTTAGCAATTAAGAGAGATTCAATAACCATAAAATTACCTATATTTTGATACTATATAGATTTATGTGGAAGGATAGAAATGCATCAATAAGGAGACAAAGATGGAACCATTTAACACCTAAGGTACACCTATTACATGGGAAAGGGAGGAGGTACATGATGATAGGTTGGAGGAACTATGTTATTATTACAATAGAGATAGGAGGATTCATATTATGCTCCTATAAATAAGAGGTTAATTTAGAAGATTAAAAGAACTAGATAATAACAAAGGAAATAATTCTGTAGATGGAGTGAGTGGGATTGCTGGAAATATACAAGGAGAGAGGTGAAGGTCCCAACACCTACATAGAGTCCTACACGAAATACACCAATCTAGGCACTTCCTAGAAGGATCAAGATCCATGTGAGTAGCCTCTTTTTATTTTTGTATCTTCTACATATGTATATTTATTCCTTTATTAAGTAATTAAAATTATGTATGATATAACTTATTAATAAGTGATTACAAGTATAATTATTAAAATATTTCATATTTATTTTGATATCCTCTAATGTAGAAGGAAATTTTTACTTGTTTTGATAGATGTATGTTATTTTTGTGATATGTATAGATTGATTCATTTTTAACATGATACTTTTTTTATTAGAGGGGTAAACACTTTTGACCCCCAGAGCTAGATGGAACCAATGAGGCCATAGTATGAATAAATTTGGACCTCACTAGACATCTAGATCCCCTTAAGCCATCCTATCACCCTAAATTGTAAATCAATTTCTTAAGGGGTCCCAATATGACATTTCTTAAGGGGATCAAAGAACTCAAAATTTGGTGAAGTTCCCAAGGAAACCAAATTTAACAATAATAAGATCATGCAAGATTATAATATGAATGAGATTTCATGATCTAGGTTGGTCAATTGAAACAAGAGTAGATCTCAATCAACTATTCCACAAGAAAATGTTTTTCACTAACTTGTAAGTTTATTATATTCCAATGGGCACCAAAACTTCACCCTAAGTTCTGTAAACCCTAAACCCTGAACTCTAAAATCTAAACCCTAAACACTAAACCATTCATTTTTTCCTACCTGACCTTAAAGTGAAATTTGGTTGTCTTAGGAAAATCCACCAAATTTCATTCCCTTATGCCATCTAATTTTGTCATAGGATCTTACTGCATATATCCCCTTAAGTTATCATATTACCCTAAACCCTAAACTCTAAACTCTAAACCCTAAACCCTAAAGCCATCATTTTTTCTTAGGCTCTTAATGAAATTGGTTGCCTTAGGCAACTCCACCAAATTTCATTCCCTTGTGCCATGTAATTTTTTCCTAGGATCTTACTACATGTAGATCCCCTTAAGCTATCCTATTACCCTAAACCCTAAACTCTAAAGTCTAAACCCTAAACCCTAAAGCCATCATTTTTTCTTTAAAGGCTCTAATGAAATTTGGTTGCCTTGGGCAACTTCACCAAATTTTATTCACTTGAGCCATACCATTTTTTCCTAGGAACTCACTAGACGTAGATCCCCTTAAGCCATCCTGCCACCCTAAATCGTAATTTGATTTCTTAAGGGGTCCCATTATGACATTTCTTAAGGGGATCAAAGAAGTTCTTAAAATTTGGTGATCAAAGTTGCCCAAGGCAACCAAATTTAACAATAATAAGATCCTACAAGATTATATAATATTAATAGTTAATTATATTTTCATTCAAGTAACATGTGCCTTAGACATAAATGAGGCTTACATATTTTATCATTTGTATTCAATTATTTAAGGCCATTTATATTGAATGGTTTAAAGGTATTTCCTAAACATGTATCTTACAAATTACAAATCTAATGCAGGTTCACTCATATCTTAAAGATCACATGGATCCATTCAATAATATTCAAAATCCACCTCCACGCCATCCATCTCCACCACTTTCACCTCCACCTCCACCCACTCCACCTCGTAACCCCCCACCTCCACCACCTGAAATCAATGAACATGCTCGTTTGCAAGCACAAATCAATACCAATGTTAGAACCATCCAAGAGAAAATCAACATTATTCAAAATGAAGAATGTGTCGCACCTCCTATGAGGATGTTTTCATCTAGGATGCAAACCCTTGTTGATGTTGTCAGGGCTATGGATGGGATCTTAGATGAGCATCAACAATGGCTAGAGGAGAGGAGAACTTCCAATTTTGAAAAGGAAAACACAAAGAAATGAAGAGATGCAGTAGAGAGCCACAATAGTTTCTAAATTAATACAATGATCTTAAATAGTTATGAATTTATAAATTTGGTGAACGATGGATATTTTGCATGATGAATTTATAAATTTGGTTGGATGGATATTTTTAGTGACATGAATTTATGATTTTGGTTCTAGATGGATATTTTTAGTGACATGGATTTATGAATTTGGTGGAATTTATGAGCTTATAATGAATTTAATATATAATAGTATGTATTTTATGACTATCTACTAGATCATGATTTCTCCTGCTGAAAAATTGTAATATGTGTGTGTGTGTGTGTTAGACATAAAATGAGCTTTTGTGAATGTTTCAAGTTTATTGTTTAGTATGTATGTCCATGTATTAAAAATTTGCATATATAGTTCTTAAATTTTGAAATTTGTATGTATGTACATAGTTTAGTTTAATGATTTGTACGCATGCAAATTATGCATCATATTTTTTATTTTAAATGTACATGTACATGTTAAATTTGTAATTTTGTATGGACATGCTCGAGTTGAACAATCAATGTATATATATATGTGCATTTCAATTAAATATATGATCTTAATATATGTATGCACATCCCATTTTGTATGATTTAATGTAGGTGCACATTTATATCGAGAATATCATGGATGATTTTAACATTGATGATATCATCAATCCACCACTTCAGCCACAACCACAAACTTTAAATATCAGGGTTTTTTACTATTTTAATAAATTTTGATCAACAAAACATTTTGACAAACGGATTGCACGAGAAAAAACTTTAGAAAATTCTTTTCAATTTAAAAAGAAAAAAAAAATGATAAGTTTAAGTCATCTTATGCATGTCGTACACGATTTTTCAAAATGACAAATCTGCCTAATAAAAATTTAACAAAAAAATATTCAATAAAAACTTACAAAAAAATATCAAGAACAAGCTTCAGTGAGTCACAAATCCTTTCCCAAAAGGATTTATAAAAATATGATAATTTAAGTCAAAATATGGATGTCGTACACGTGCATGGTATGGTAAAAAAGTGACTTTTAAACAGTGGTTTTTAGAAACGCCTATTGAAACTCAATTTCTACAATCTGGGTATTGAAATAAATTACATATTTGGAAACTAGACTCCGAGCACTACATTTTATGATTAGTGACTTTTTTAAAGATTTCATCTCTAAGTGCTTCAAATTTTAAGGTCAAATGTGTCAAATTCTGAAAATCAAGAAAAACACCACTTTTTGGCCAAAAAGTGGACTCAACTTCTTGCACACACCCTTGTAGCCAAGTTGATATAGAGATAATGTTTAATCCCTAATTTTCCTAATGGGAAGAAGTACAATTTAAGAACTAGATCCATTTTTCTAATAAAATAGGTAATTTAGCTCATAATCCTTGAGCTTACATGACTCATAAGCAATTGCACATTCCTTGTATGAGAAATAACTACAAACTATCTAACGATACATCAGTACAAATAACAAAAAAATGATGTTGGTTCTAACACAACTAAGATAGCTGCACAGATCAATAGCTCGTTAAGATCTTGAAAATATGCCTCACACTTCTCTAATCAACAAACTTATTATATTTTCTCTAAAGATAAGTAATAATATGATCCAATCTAGAGAAATCTCTCAAAAAATGACATTAATAACCCACCAAACCCATGAAGATATAAACCTTTGAGACAATCAAAGGTACTGACCAATACAAAATAGCCTGAATCTTTGAGGGATGTACTAAGATGTCTTCACCTGAGATAACATGGCCCAAGTATCTCACCTCACTCTAGAGGAACTCACACTTCAAGTTTCCATAAAGTTGATGGTCACACAAATACTACATAACCTAACACAAGTGGACCTCATGTTCCTCCATTTTCCTTGAATAAATGAGAATATCATAAAGGAAAAAAAGGATAAACTAATCAAGACAAGTATAAAATATCCCATTCATCAAAGTCATGAATAAAAAAAGGTGCATTCATCAACCTTAATGGAACCACCATTACATAATAGTGTCCATAATGAGTAGGAAATGATGTTCAATGAATGTCAGCCTCATGGATATGAAGATGATGGTATCCCTACTTGAGATAAATCTTATAGAACACCTTGGATCCCCTCATTTTATCAAACAAATAATTGATCCTCAACAAAGGATATTGGTTCCTCACTATCACCTTATTGAACTATCGATAATCGATATCCAAAGGAAGAGACCCATCCTTCTTCTTCACAAAGATAATTGGTGCTCCATAAGTGGAAAAATAGGATGAATGTGTCACTTATTCAACAACTCCTCCAACTAAAATCAAATTTCACTAAGATCTTGAGTGTTCATACAATAAGGTTCTTGAGTGATAGGATTTTCCTCAGATATGAAACCTATCCAAAAGTCTATATCCTACTTAGGTAGAATACCTAGAATGTTAATAAAAAACACATCTAAAAAAATCTCTAAGAAGAAGATGATCATCAAGATTCACCTCTTGATACTTTCCCTCAAAAATATCACTCACTAAGATGACAAACATCAAACATCCCTATCACATACTTTGTTTTAGCTACTTAGCCAAAAGCATGCAAAGAGAAATGTGTCTCAAGACCCTAAGGAGGTCCACTTTCTCAACAAGATCATCCACACACTTTATTGACTTACTTTAGAAATCAATACATTCCTAATGAGCCTCTAACTAATCCATACCCAAGATGATCTTGTAAGAACCTAAAGGTAGAATACGTAGGTCTATTCTGGCGGTGATGGTGCCTAACTCCAACACAAACCATGCACATGGGATTCAATTACCACACTAGTATGGGTGGCTAAATCAACCTACCAACTAATGCTCTAGATCACTTCCAGAAGCCTACATCACTCCACAAGGATTGGGGAAATAAAGGAGTCTAAAGCACTAGAATAAAATAAAATAGATACATGGAATCTATCTAACACACCTCATAACTCAATAATAGTTCCCTAATGCTCAATATGGTAATTATCCACCACTACAAACACTATATGGGATCTCCCAACATCCCCTACTATAGGCTCTATAGTTTCCTATCTTTGGATAATCCTTGCTTCTAACGTATGAGGATAATATGTGGCATAATGACCTTAGTAGCCATAACAGAAACATGATCCTCAACTTTATCATCGACTTGCTAATGGTGATCAAGATTAGTTATAACTCCCTCTAGTAGAATTTGGTGGGCAACTCTATACAAGTTGTCTCTAACTAGGGTACCTCTAATTCCCACTACATTTCCTATACTAATGGCCTCCTCAACCTTTCCCACTCTAAGGAGTTAATGAAGATATTTGTTGCAATTGTTGAATCATCCAAGAGGGTGTAGATAAATCCCTAGAAGGTCCTATGGGTTGAGATTGAGATCCTCACACACATAATATTGATGGAGCTCAAGCACCAACCTAAATTCAAATATATCCTCCAAACCCTCTATCAATTTTCTCCTCTATCAATCTTTCTTTATCCATGGTGACTTCCAAGGATTTAGTCTCAACTACCCTAACACCACAATTGATCTATGCAATCAAGCCATGTAAAAAGTACTACACTAGCATGCTCTCATCTTGAGGTATGCTTGTATACTACTTAAGATCAAATAAATGGTTCTCATACTAATCACCCATCATGTCCAACTACAAAATCTCATAAAATTCATTAGTGTTTCTCTTGGACTATAGTGATCTAAGAGAAAACATGAATGAAACTTCTCCATGAAAATCTCCAAAGAAACAATGGAAATATTTAGATGATTCATTTTCTCCTCTTGGCAACACTAAGTGGAAGTAAATCCTCTCAATTGCATGATGACACATCAATCCTTGGTATTACTACCATAGGAATTTATCATGAAACAGTTATCCAAGGACAATAAATAGTTCTCTACCTCATTGCCCCAAGTGATCCCTCAAAAGTAGGAGGATGGGATCAGAGAAGGTCCCTCATGTTCCTTGCTAGAATGACATCCACATCCACTACATGCCAATGCCCTCCACAACATGGATCTTGCTCAACCTCTCTTTTCTCTAGAATTATGAAGGATTCTAGAGAACTCTCTATCAAAACCAAAGATGCTCCTCTTGAGAAGGATGGGAATGAAGTGATTGGGAAACCTCTTGACAAGGACCCAACCTTGCTATTATCTTCTGAAGGAGATCAATAACTTATGGATGCCCAAGAGGATCAATTAGTGGATCTACCAACAAGTTCTCATTTCCTCCTTTATCTCACCCTGACATAAAACATGAGATTTAGGAGCCATCCTTTAGATGAAAAGAATAACATGGGTTAGGATATATATATTTCTATCTCTAAAACCATAATAAGGTATAATTACATAATATTGAACATTGTAATTACATAATTCACATTTAACAAGCATATGACAAACACATAGATCAAATACATCACTCATAGGTAAGCACATAAGCCAAAGCTCCCAATGTATGAACATGTGCTCTAGTACCAAATATAATTCCCACCATGGAACCCATGGGACATTATCTTAAATACATGGGATATTTTTTTTAAGTATAAGATACAATGTTTAAGAATAATAATGCAATTATACACATTAGGTTTACACATGATGTCCCATCACAATGTGATATCGCACAAGTGAAAGACTAACACTCCAAACATACTTGACTTAGTAGGAAGGTTGGGAACACTATCAAGAATATCCTAGAAGGGTTCCAACCCTCTTTAATGTTCAAAAAACTAGGAGAACTATCTCCCACAACCCTAGGTTGACAATCAAGTCCTTTCAAAAGGTTGCACATAAAATGAGGTAGTAGATGATGTATGTCCTCAATGATGGAACTTGAGAACTAGGTCAAGTAAATAATAGGAACATAGGACTATAGTGAACAACATATTTTTATATTTTTTTCCCAAATGAAGTCCTGAAAGCTCAAGGAAAGTTCAAGTTCAAAGGGAGAAATTTTGACTAGGTTTTGAAGGTTTAGACAACTAAAATGGCTAGAATGAAAAAAAGTACAAAGCATAAAAATCATTTGATAGGGGAATAGGGCTTAGAAATCCTCTACCTATTAGTGGTTAAGAGTATTTAGTATCTATTTTTGTATGGGGACAAGACCACCCATACAAAGAACTAGGTCAGTACAACTTAGCAAAAAATTTGAGTTTTCTAGCATACAAAACCAAGCTACCACTAAATGCCAAGCCACCCTAATAGGCTACTAGGCCACCCCACCTACTACTAGGCAGCCCCAAGACACTCATAGGCTTCCCCGCTAGTGTTAGATAGTTTTTTGAAGGACTTGTTTAACTTAGTGCATGAAAGAGCCACCTAAGTGAGGGACTAGGCTGCCCAACTATGAAATTTGACAATCATGTTCATTTTACGTAGAAAATTAAATATACCTATTTTTAAGCCTTTAAACATAATTATAAACATAATCATACATATATTATGCTTGGTACCTACACCGTGGCACACAAATGATTCAAATAATATTTTCTTATACAAGTTTACATATATCTCCAAAGAGAGGTCCAAAATCAATAATTTTACCATATAAATGAAGGATATACATAAGATAAATGAATTAAAATTGAAACTACATGATGTCATGTCATTCCATGATTTATGAACCTATAGTCCCTAATGGTAGTTTGATGCCACCTAACTATGTGATACTCATAGGCTCACCCCACCATGCTAGGAGATAGACACAAGGCCCAAACACTCACACACTCAATACATAGGGGGTGAGGGTATAATTTCATGCAATAAATGAAGAATACACATAATACAACATAATAGAGTGCATACCAATGTCAAAGAATTACACATCTTTTAGGTGCTACTCAATCTACTCTAGGGTAAAATATTAGTGAACAAGAGAGGGAGTGTCATCATAGACAATCACATAGGGATCAAAGAATAACCAAATATACTCTCATATCAATTAGAATAATTTACCTTAATATTATTATGCTCCCTGAGTTGCTTGTCTTCCTCGATCATCCTTAGCCTATATGATCACTTGAGGAACGAGAGGGATACTATTATCTTAATTAGTTTATTACCCCATTTTCATTAATTACAACTTATTATTAAGAAAATCCCCACACCATGATTTCCTACATACCACTTTGGGTCAGGCTCACATTGGGAGCCACACCATACTTAGACCCTAAGCTTAGCACAACCTCCAATGAGCGTGGCATGAAAACTAATGTAAAAATATAAATTTTCCCAATCTCAATGATACTTTCTCCCAATATATATTATCACATTTTATGAGGATCCATATTTTCAAAACATCCAAATTTATTCATTTTTATACAAAACTTTTGAATTTTCCAATATTTTCTCAATGCAAAACCCATGAAATTTCCCAAATCCACCATTAATATTCTTCAAAATTTAAAATTTTAAAACTAAAAGTTATAAAAAATATCATTTGGTGGAAAAAGTGTCCAACACCCTTTTAAGCTATAAAATAAGCATTGATCAATTCTACAAAAATTGGGCATTATAACCATGTATTTTTGAAAATTATCAATATTTAAATAAATATTTATAGTAAACTAATAAAATCTCAAAATAAAAGAAGAAGGGGGGATTATAAACTCCCTTAATACATTTCCTACAAAAAAATTCAAAAGAAAATTCTCAAATTAATTAAAGCAATCAAAATATGTGAATTTCTCCAAAAAATTCAAATGATGAGAACACCAAAAATGCCAAACAAGAGCTCATAGAAATCAACATGCACACTCCCCTACCAATTTCCATCTAAATAAGTCTAACCTCGTCAAATTCCACCTCTAATTTTACTCCAAATCAATAATTTTCTAAATTTCTCAAACAAGGTTTTTATCTCCCAATTTCTTCTCACAAAAATAACATCTAAATGAAAAAAACTCCCCTTTTTACCCTTTTTAAAAACCCAATATAAATTTAATTAAATTTATATTTCCTCATTTATTAATTCAAAAATCCATAAAATATTCCCACAAATTTTATTAATAAATTCAATTCATTTCCAAGCATCATTCAATATATAATTAACCATTAAATCTATTTAATCATAAAATTGAACTAATTTTGTGGAAATTGGAATTTAAATATTCAACACACACACTTTTACTTGGCTTCCACAATAGGGTTACTATATTTGAAATTAATATGAATACAACCAAAATGGGTAAGATAATAGGAAATCACACTTGAATCGAGTATGACGGGTAAGGATAACAAATTGGCTAATGTGACATCTCCCATATAACCATTGTCAAGGAATAACTTAGACCTATATCCACTCAACACACATCAAGTGCACCTATTCATATACCTAATAGTTGAAGCATATACAATTCTCGAATGGGTTATAAAGCATAATCATAAAATACTCATTGAGATATACATGTGCATAATCAACAAAATAAAACAACATAATCCATTATAATATTACCATAATATATTTGTATCAAAGGGTGCATCCAAAAATAATGCCAATACAAAATAATGAATCTACAAATAATCCTAAATCAAATATACAAGTATAAGCATATGATCAAATCCAAAATTTGTACTAAAGATCACAAATGTGAGAGCCACTACATCTTTGACCACGTCAGGTAGTGATCACACAATTGGGTAGCTACTTGGGAAGGACTTTGTTTGTTGTGGACAATGATGAAGTCAAAGGATATACTATTGTTGTATGTATAAGTAATTGTGTTATCAATGGAAGTTTTCCCATCATCATGCTAAGAAAAAGGTTGCTTGTATATACCCAGCTTTGAATTAGGATATGTATGAACTTTCATAAACATCTCTCCTTGATCAATAATAGCTTGGTTGGAGTTCCTAAGCTTCATGCATGCAGAGGTTTTATGTCCATAGACCTTATGGTAGTCACAAAATTCATGTTCTTTATACCAAGAGGGTTTAGGTACATCAAGACAAATGGGTTTTATTGTGTTAATTGGATCATGTTGGCTTGGATGAACTTCTAAAATAAGGTTTTTATTGGCTAACCCAAGGGGGTATATTCATGTCTAGTGTATCATTTAGGTTGACCTCTAGGGATAACGAAATATTTTTGGGGAGATATATTGTTGTGAGATGATGATAGTAGAGATATTTGGATATTTTGAACATGTTTTGAATCAGTCACACCATCATTGTCCATGTTTTTATTTTTATTTCATTAATGGGATTTCTCACTAGATTGGGGATGGTTGTATTTTCCTTATTTATATATCTTAATTAGTCTTTGGTGATAATAATTTTTCTATGGATACTATTTTTCCTATGATCTCGTCAGAGTGAGAACATTGTATTTGGAGATGGAAGCCCAATTCAATGTTGAGGTTCTCGACAAAGATAGTGATGGGTTATTTTCAAGTATGGTCCATGCAAAGTGACTATCAAGATACCTCCATTTTTTCAAGAATGATACAAAATATTCATCATTATTTTGTTTATTTTTTAAAAGGTCTGTCATGGTGAAATCAAATTCTATGTTGTAAGAAACATGAGTGAAAAATTTATTGGCTAGCTTGGAAAATAATATGATTGTCCGATGGGGAAGGTGAGTGAACCAATCAAGGGATTTTCAACCAAATATTATATGGAAGAGCCTCAAGAGGTAGGGATTAAGATAGGAAACCTATTGGCATGCAATGTACAGTTCCTTTATATTTTTCCTAGGGTCTCCCTTTCTCTTATATGATCTAGGGGGATACTTGTCACTAAAAATTGAAGTGTCTCCTATGCTCCAAAATTCAGCACCATCAGAAAGAGATTAGAACACTGAATCCAACGCAACTTGAACGGGTGAAAAAGGAGTTCATATGCTCAAGTTATGCTCAGTCAAAGTTGGTATCAAACCGGGTATAGAGGCCTATCATAAACGAAAAAAATCATCATCACCAAATTGTTCAAATTTGGCATCATGACGAAAAGATCATTGCCACGATTCCAACATCATTCATTTCGTCAAAAATGAAGCTCGTAGGACAAAGTTATGACCAGTCAAACTTGGTCAAAGTGGTGATGTGGCATCACCAAAGCTTGACACTTGGCAGGACACGTGGCAAATGACATGGCAAGAGTAGTGAGTTGGCATTGAGATGGACCAATTAAGTGATAAAATATGGATTAAACCATATTTATAAAATTAAAAATATTTGGTCTAAAAAAAAAAGAGGTTTTGGTGGGATTTGATCCCTTAACCCATGCCTTAAAATCCTCTTGCCTTGACCATTGCCCAAGATATAAGGGTAGCCCCTCTGTATATATAAATTGATTTATTTTATGTAAACCATAAAATAAGGAGAGAAATAAGGGGGGAACAATAATAATTTAAATAAGATTTTAAAAGATTAACCCCCTAAAACTAAAATTAAAGCTAACTCCAATATTAAAACAAATTTAATCCCTTATGATTTTTATAGCCCAAAATTATGAGGGCCATGAATATAAGGGAGACGGTTTGGTTTTATTATAGTTGTTAAAACTAATATTCTTAAATTAAAACTAATCAACCTCTAAATGGTTAACAAAAGGCTTTCCTAAGAGAAAAGACAAAAACAAATAAACAATATGGAACTCGAATAGAAGGTAATAAGGGCTTAAAGACAAAGATTTTTTTTTTTAAGGGGGTAATGGTTGATATTATTGTTTTTTATGTAAAAGAGGGGGAAAATACAAATTTTATGGTTTTAACCATAAGGGGCAATTTTTTTTATATAAAAGGGGGGTGAGAGTGCAAGTGTGTTCATGGAGAATTTAGAATTCATTTTATGCTATGTGATTTGAGAATCATTCTAGGAAATGGAGAATGGTGAGAGTTTTTGAGAGATGAGAGCTAGGACTTTGATGGTGAATTGTCATATTTGTACATTTGGAGCTTGAAATCAAACTTGTTGTACTTGTGAGGGAGGACTTTGTAATTCATTATCATCTAAGAGCTGTGAGAAGACTTTGTAACAGTTGAAGCCTTGTAATTGTTTCTAGAGCATAATCAAGGATCGATCGCTTTGTTGGAGAGGACCCCGAGACATAGCCATCTTGGCGAACTTCATTATCAACTTGTGTTGTCTTCTCTCTCTTTTCTCTCTTATGTCAATCTCTTCACTTTAATATGGTTATGTTTATCTAAGCATTTTAATTATGTTTTCAAGACCTTCAATTTAATCATTGTAAGAGATATTATTCACGTGCAACATACCTAAATCCTAACATTAGATAAAGTGGTATTAGAGATTTTTGGTGACTAGTGTTTGCATAGGTGAATGGTAATGCGATATAGGAGCCAACAAGGTGAAGGCACACTTGTAGAATACAATCCTGAGATCGCTAAACAAAGAACTTTTCCAAAGATGGAAGAATTGAAAGCTAGAAAAAGTTCAGAGCTTGATGAGAAGAGTTTTCAAAAATATTTTCTTGAAATGAAGGCAATGGTAGAAGTTTCATTTTAGGAAAGACAGGAAAAGCGGGGATGGAAGAAGCATGGAAAAGGAAATTCTTCGAAGCAAGAGAAGCATGAAGATCAAAAGGAAAAAGGGGAAATACTAGGAGGTGATGATGAGTCTCTAGAAAATCCTTCTTATCTATCTTCTCCTTCTCCATCTTATCTTTCTTCTCCTATTGATTCTACTTCTTCTTCTAATCCTTTCAAGGGTGCACATAAGCCTAAAATTAAATTAGATGTAAAATTTGATCTACCAAAGTATTGTGGGGAATTGAATGCTGAGAAATTAGATGACTGGGTTCAACAACTAGAAGTCTATTGTAGATTCCAAAATCTCTTTGATGATGCTTCCATGAGCTAGTTAGCTACTCTTCGGTTGGGAGGAACAACTCTCACCTCGTGGGAGAGTAGAACTCAGGAAAAAATTTCACAACATGGTAGAGTTAGTTTAACTTGGGAAAAATTTGTTAATGCTCTTAAGAAGCAATTTTATCCCCTAGGCCATATGCAACAGTTAATGATGGACTTGAAAATGTTTAGGTAAGGGAAAGGTCAAATTATCCAAGAGTACACCCATGAATTTAGGGAGAGGGCTATTGCATTGAATGTTCCATTGTACACCCAGGATACATTGCTTAAGTTCATAGGTGGTCTTCACTCTTATCTATGACATTCCATTTTGGTCTTACATCCTAGTAATCTAGATGAAGTATGTGTTCAGGCCACACACTTGGACTCAAGAGGTAAGAGTACTTTTATTGATAAGCCTGAGAAGAAGCCATCTAAGTCTGAAGGTAAATCTAAAGATATAGGAAAGGGGAAGAAGACAATTACCATTAAGAAGAACGATGATAAGCTCACATGCTCTCATTATGACAAGGAAGGTCATGATGCAGATCACTACTGGAAGTTGCATCCAGAATTGAAGCCAAAATGGGATCGTAAACAGAAAGGAAAGGAGACCGCAAATTTTGTTATGGATCTTGGTTCAGAGTCTGAAGATGAAACTAAGATAACAACAATGGGATTGAAAGGTATGGACTTTATTACCAATTTTTTTGTTGCTAGTGGTGCTTCTTCTTCTCAAGTCTATGATGTTCCTAAAGATAAGAAAAGAAATGAGCTATTTCACATAAGGGTGGTTGCTAAGCACACTAAAATTGATACTCTCATAGATAGTGGATCTCAAATTAATCTAATCTCAGAAGATGTAAGGAATTTTGGATTGAAAACTACATTACATCAGAGACCTTATCCAATAGGTTGGGTTTACGAAAACAATGAATTGCAAGTAACAAGGAAATATACTTTAAGATTCATGATCACAAGTAAGTTTGTTGATGAGGTGCAGTTTGATGTGGTTCAACTAGATGTCTATGGGATAGTGTTGGGAAGCTCGTATTTTTATGATAGAAAAGATATTTTCTACAAGGAAATTAATCATTATCATATATTTAAAGATGGCATTAGGTATATTGTACATTCTCACAGGATCAAGACTGGTATATCTTTTGAAAACATAGGGTAGTTGAAAAGGGTGATTAATGCAAGTAAAGACTTATCTCTTATGTCTGTCAAGGCAGGTGATTCTAGACATGAACTTGAGGTAATCAAGGCTAATCAAATGTTGTAGGATACACTGATAGTACAACATGAAGAAGTGGTCAATGAAAGAATTGATGGTCCCTTGGGTAAAATTGTTCCTATTATGAAAGATATACATGTTGCTTCATTCGCTTTTGTATCTGCACTGTTATTCAGCTTGATATTAGTTAGTGGTTATTGGTTAATGGTTGTAACAGTTGATATAGATTCTTATGGAAGTGATGGAATGATGCATATTTTTAACAACATTATAGTAGTCTTGATTGTGGTGATGAACTAGGTGTTTAGATGGATAGAGGATACAATACAAGTGAGGAGGCCATGCCCTCACTTAATTTTTGAATAAATGCAACTTTTGGAGGTCCAAAAGTTCTCTAGTGGGGAGGACTGATCCAGGGGGATACTTCTCACTAAAAATTGAAGTGTCTCCTATGCTCTATAATTCAACACCATCAAAAAGAGATCGGAACATTGAATCCAATGCAACTTGAACAGGAAAAAAAGGAGCTCATATCCTCAAGTTATGCTTGGTCAAAGTTGGTGTCAAACTGGGTATAGTGGCTTGTCAGAACGAAAAAAATAATCTCCAAATTTCTCAAAGTTGGCGTCATGACGAAGATCTCGTTGCCACAAGTCCAACGTCATTTGTTTTGTCAAAAATGAAGCTCGTAGGACAAATTTATGACTAGTCAAAGTTGTGGTCAAACTTGGTCAAAGTGGTGACGTGGCATCACCAAAGCTTGACATTTGGCAAGATGCGTGGTAGATGATATGGCGAGAGTAGTGAGTTGGCATTGACATGGACCAATTAAGTGATAAAATATGGATTAAACCATATTTATAAAATTAAAAATATTTGGTCTAGAAAACAAAGAGGATTTGGTGGGATTTGATCCCTTAAGCCATGCCTTAAAATCCTCTTGCCTTGACCATTGCCCAAGATATAAGGGCAGCCCCTTGGTATATATAAATTGATTTATTTTATGTAAACCATAAAATAAGGAGAGAAATAAGGGGGGAACAATAATAATTTAAATAAGATTTTAAAAGATTAACCCCCTATAACTAAAATTAAAGTTAACCCAAAACTTAAAACAAATTTAATTCCTTATGATTTTTATAGTCCAAAATTATGAGGGCCATGAATATAAAGGATATAATTTGGTTTTATTATAGTTTTTAAAACTAATATTCTTAAATTAAACCTAATCAACCTCTAAATGGTTAATAAAAGTCTTTCCTAAGAGAAAAGACAAAAACAAATAAACAATATGGAACTCGAATGGAAGGTAATAAGGGCTTAAAGACAAAGAATTTGTTTTTTTTAAGGGGCTAATGGTTGATATTATTGTTTTTTATGTAAAAGAGGGGGAAAATACAGATTTTATGGTTTTAACCATAAGGGGCAATTTTTTTGTATAAAAGGGGGGTGAGAGTGCAAGTGTGTTCATGGAGAATTTATAATTCATTTTATGCTTTTTGATGTGAGAATCATTCTAGGAAATGGAGAATGGTGAGATTTTTTGAGATATGAGAGCTAGGAATTTGATGGTGAATTGTTATCTTTGTACATTTGGAGCTTGAAATAAAGCTTGTTGTACTTGTGAAGGAGGATTTTGTAATTCATTATCATCTGAGAGTTGTGAGGAGACATTGTAACAGTTGAATCCTTGTAATTGTTTCTAGAGCATGATCAAGGATCAGTCACTTTGTTGGAGAGGACTCAGAGACGTAGCCATCTTGGTGAACTTCGTTATCAACTTGTGTTGTTTTCTCTCTCTTTTCTCTCTTTTGTCAATCTCTTCACTTTAATTTGGTTATGTTTATCTAAGCATTTTAATTATGTTTTCGAGACCTTCAGTTTAATCATTGTAAGAGTTATTATTCACATGCAACAGTGCTAGATCCTAACATCATATCATTCTAGTTGTCAAATTTAATCATTTCAAAATTTTGGGGAAAGGGGATATGATGATGGACTTGTAAAAAGGATAAGGACATAATTCTTGGAAGGTGTAAGATTTATTGTGATGCCTTAGGGGGTTTGTGATGAAATTTTTGGGGCATGAGAGGGGATTTTTATATGCAAGTTGTATATGGGATTAATGTTTTGACATGAAATTGGGATATTAGAGAAAGATGGGAGATATGAAGGATTATATGGATTAGAGGAAGATAGAAGATAGTTGGGATTATGATGAATATAAGGCAGGGGTGAAGAAGGAGGTTGTTGAATGATTTATGTGTCAAAATAATGGGGTAATTTTACACCTTTTTTTGCTAGCATACAGATATATTGGTTAGGATACTTCATGATATATCTATGCATCATGTCCATGGCCTAGGTATCTTGGGAAAATTCTTCTAATAATATGGATGTATTGGTCACTTGAATCATGAGTATGTATGATGTAATTTGGAGATGGAAATGGATTATCCATGGGGATTTGATATACTACCTCCTCAAAGAGTGTGTCATGAGATGATGAGGGGAACTCTTGGGAGGCCCTAATTTCATTTCTTTCTTGGGACCTTGTGATAGGCATCCAAGAGAGAGAAACCTTAGGAAAGATGGGATGGGATGAAAATGATGGGATATACCTTGGATTGGAGATAGTTAGAAGGAAGATAATGATGGGATGGATGGAAAGGGGACAATGATATGCAGGATGGAAAGAGGATAATGATGGAATGAATGGAAAGGAGATAATGTTGTAAAGGTGATGCAAGACCAATAATTTCTTGAGCTAAACTAGATCCTTGGATTCATAATGATGGGATTTTTTCTTATACTAGAATTTGATAATCACCTATGGAAGACTTGGATTTGCTCACTCAATCTTGGATAATCACTTCAACAAGGCCTAGAAAAATGATGATTTTTCTTACCTAATCTTGGATAATCACCTAGGAAAGGCTTGGATATGATTACTTTAGGTTCAATAAACACCCAATAAAGGCTTTGATGGGGATTTTGATAACAAGTATTAGGATCTAGATCAACTCTTGAAAATATTGATATTGATTATAATTAGATGATGGGATAGGTCAAAGATGATCTGTCAATAATTAAAGATAATGGATATGAAAGATAAGATATATTAATGATGATAGGTGATGGATTGCATATGATAGATAGAATAGAGATTGGATGGGAAAATAAGATGGATCAATGATGAAAGAAATGATGATAGGATGATAAAGATAGAATTATGGTTTATAAGACCAAGGTCTAAGGATGATGGTTGTGATGAATAGGTTATGGTAATGGATGAGAATGATAAGATGAGATAAAAATGAGAAATTTTTGGATGGAAATGATAAAAATTATTGATGTTTCAAGTGAAATTATGGTTGAGTATGGGTCTCCAAGGTCTTCTCTAGGGATGCAAAGGTCAATCTTTAAAATTGAGGTCTCAAGATGGTCAAATGATAGTGAAATGATAAAGGTGTGACATCAAGTGACAAAGACAACAATATATAGACTAGAGGTGCAAATCCATGAAATAAAAGTACATTTATCTAGAACAAAGGTGTAGTTTCATATAAAAACTAAATACATGGGCTTTGTGATGATGCATAAGCACTGGGGGATAATATAGAATCATAGTTTGATATTATGAGATAGATTTTGATTATATTTACAAAGAGACAATAAAAAAGAATACACAATGGCTTACTTGACCTTTAGGGTGATAAGGATAAGTGTCTTTATTGTTTTACACATGAAACATGCCAAGAATGACAACACAACCCTATATTTTGTCAAGTATGTGTGTTAACTTAATGTGGAACCACTATAAAAATGCTAATATCTTCAAATTAATGGATAACTAGGGTATAAAAAGGTCATGTGCCACCTTTATACCCCTTATATTTGAAAGAAAAGGTCCTACTAAGAGATAGTTGTCACCTCAACAAGAGAAATTACATGGTGAGTAACTTCATAAATGATACTAGACATTGCACCAAACTATGCAATGACTTAAATATCTTAAAGGATTCTAAAAATGGTTTTTAGTGGATTTTTGAATGATGAGCTTATTTGATAGTGCCCAAGATTGGGAGGGTCTCTCCTTCTCTTGTCACTAGACAATTCTCAATGGATCAAGGCTCTTGTGGCTTGGTTTGAATTATGCTAACTACACTTTTAAGATATAGCTTTTTCTCTCCCTCCTTTATATACCCTACTAGAAAATGTCGTTTAGGTCATCCTAGAGTTGATAAAATCCCCAAGAAATAATCCTAATGGGAAAGAATATACTATGTGTCTTTGGTCACCCAAGATCACATGAAGTACAAGGGGAGAGCATACACATAAGCTAACAAGCCATGCGATGAAACTTAAAATATAAAATAAATGATGAAAGTAAGGTTTATGATCTCCATGATCACACTAAGTGCAAGGAGAGAGTGTACATCTACACACTTCAAAATACAAAAACAATATTCATTAACCCACTAAGATACTTTAGATACCTAGACTATTAGAAAATAAATACTTGGAATAATGAATATGCATCAAACAATTAGTAATATCAATGATAATGATCTTTGACAAGTATTAGATAATTGCACTTATTAGTTTCTCAAAAATCAAGTGTAGATGAGAAAAATGAGTAAAAAGCCCTAGAAATTACAATTTAGAACAAAAGCACATATTTACATGATAGAGTTTCCACTTCATGCAAAAAAAAGTACAGCTTGGTTATGAAAAGGTGTTGGAAAATGTGCCTCAACTTGTTGGCTTGGAAATATTGAACTTGGCATTTTATTTCCTTTATACCTTGCATGTTGCAGGATCACTAACAATCTTAACTCTGGAACCTATGTCGCGAGGTTCTAAATTTCATAACTTTGATAGAGGTTGTGAAGTTTGGTTTGTTAGTGACATAGTGATCCTGAGCAAGCATTGGTTTGTCAGTAGTGATGTGGATGTCATAGTGGCTATGGGGACCATAGTGTATCGGTTAAAGGTGATCCTGATCTACGGTTGCGATGTGCTTGATCCAAAGGTGACTGCTAACCCTGCCCCTTATGGTGGGTCCCGATAGAATTTTGTGGGGTGTGCAGGATTGGAAAGTGGTGATGACATGACATCATGTTGGGAGTTAAATATTTAAGTCTTTTCTAGGAGAATTTTTGTGAATATTGTATATTCCCATCTTGATTCTCTAAAATTACACAAGTTGTGTATGCATGTCTTGGTGGGACCTCACCACAATAGTGTGATATAATATGATCAATGATTGGATTGAATTAAATATAATGGTACCCGCTAATCTTGCACCTCTTGTGGTGGGTCCCGAGTGACTCCTGTAGAGTGTGTGGGCTTCAAAAATGTGTCATGGTGGACCCGGCTAGTTCCAAGTTGTTAAGTGGTACGATGGTTGACTCGGTAACATGTGAAGAGTACTTAGGTGTGACCCGATTGGTACCAATTTGGAAACCAATAATTGGCTAGAGATTGTTGATGGTTAGTTGATGGCTAAATTAGCAACTGAACGGACATCGAAGTTGATTCAATGTGTGCTGGTTTGTGTACAGTTGAAATGGTTGGTTTTATGGAACTGAAGTGACCATGGTTAGATGCTAAATATATATTGTAATATTCAAAAATAAGTAAGTGGTTTGATTGATGAGTTTTAGTTGATTGTTGTTCTACATTGTATGTTTGTACGATCATTATAACAGTGTGAAAGAATAGAACTATTTTCTGTTGTGAATTAACATCAGAGAGTGGAGTCTAAAACCTTGTATGTAAATATTATTTACTGTAATACAAAGTTACTTTACTTGGTTTGTGGGTTTTTCTCCCATAAGGGTTTTCCCACATAAATCTAGTGTGCAATTTTGTGTGTGGATTTATCTATTTGTTCCTGTGTATGTGTTTCTTAAATGAACTATAATTGCAATTGGAAATTAAAAGTACCATTTGCATTATTTCTCCTATGAGATTGGCATTCAGAAGGTGTTTCCACATCTAGCTTTTCTTACAAGTGGTATCAGATCCTGGCTAGTTGTGTTATCCTTGTGGGTGAGTTAGATTTTTTGTGCTAGTATTGTCTAGTGGGAGTCTTGCAAAGAAAAACCAGTTGTTTTGATTACAGATTGAGATGGCAAGCACATCAAGAAAAATAGAAATTGAAAAATTTAATGGTAGCAATTTTGATTTGTGGAAACTCAAAATGGAATACATGTTGGTTGATAGAGATCTTTGGATTTCTATTATGGGGACAAAACCATGAAGAATAAAACAAGAAGATTGGGACTTTGCAAATAGAAAAGCTAAAGGGTTGATAAGACTTTGTCTGGATGATTTTGTACTCTTGAACATCCATGAGGAGAAGTTTACATCTTCATTATGGAAGAAACTTGGTGATATTTATCAAGGAAAGTCTCTGGTGAATAAGTTATTCCTAAGGAAGAAGTTATACTCCTTGAAGATGGAAGAAGGAGCATCCATAGCAGACCATCTGAATTCATTTAATATGATTGTTGCACAATTGGAATTTGTGGGTGTGACGATAAAGGATGAAGATCATTGTATGCTTCTATTATATTCCTTACTTGACACTTGGGATTGTTGTGCAGTTTTCGCACACATGCTCTGCTGAAAGAAGGGACCCTCTTTCACTTTCGTTCTTGGTATTTTTGCCCTTTGATTTTGAGGATTTACCTTGCCTTGGCATGAGCTTAAGTTTTTATCTTTCTTGATTTGGTGATCCCCTTTAGGGTATTCATTTAAAATATTAAGTTTTGAGCTTATCTCGGGTTTTTCACTACTGTCAGGAAAATCCGCTCTTGGCGGAATTCCCCGGATCCTCTCCAAGTCCGGTCCTATTTGCTTTATTCCATGATTCGTAGATTTTTGGTCTTCGTGGAATTCTGCGGTGGTCGGACTTTTTTGAAAATCCATTGTCTCGTCGGGTTCCTGGATTCTAGTTTTAGGCTGTCTTGTCGGCTGGATTAATGCTTCTTGTACGGTTTGTGATGGATGGTATTTAATCCATTTTTGGAGAACCTTATGCCATTATGCTTCATCATCTGCATTCAATTAAGTTGAGGGGCTTAATATTGAGGTGTTTGACTTGATTTGGAGTGCTGGGTTTGCAAATTGTTCGATTTGGTGGTGGTTTCCTGGGCATTATCATTGTTGTTCTTTGTTGAGCACCATTAAACTGTCATTTGTTATTGCTGAAATTGATTTCCACTTCATCAAATGGTATGTACATGTTTCCTTGCTTTTGATTGATGGATGTGAGTGGTCCTTTGGCATTATATATTTTCTTGGAGTTCATATTCTTGTATTTTTGGGCATTTCATGGCTAGTGTTGCTTGATATTGTTTGCTTAATGATTTCCCCAAGTGAGTTTCGAGCTCATTTTTTCAATTGCATCATGAGGTGGCTTGTTTGTGGGTCATAACAAGCCTTTGTGAAGCCTAGCAGTTGAGTTAACCTGAACCCCAAGCTTACCCTATGTTTTTAATGGTGGATTTTTAGGGTTTTATGCCTAAGGCATCTCCATTCCCTCTTGATTTGCTTTCAAGTGAGCCTCAAATTTAAAGATTATCTATGGGAGGTTGAAGTGAAACTGGTTCCATGACCAAGGTCGTCAAATTTGTGATCATTCCATCAATTTGAGTGAAGTTGTGAGAACACGATGGTATTCGACATTTCAAGGTCTTCACAGAATTCCTCTCCTGCCGAAAATCCCCAACATTTCGTTTTCTCCTTGTTTTCTCAAAATTCATAGTTTTCTAGAGTTTCATCTTCCCCGCGGATTTCCATTCTATCTGGATTTCTCCAAAAATCCTTTGTCCTACCATTTTTCTGGAATTTGCTGACTATCGTTTCTTTCGCGGAATTTCGTCCCAAGTGGAATTTTTTGAAACTTTGTTGAAAATGAAGGATTATGGGATAAGAATGGTTTATTGATGAGTGATTATGCATTCTATGATTAATGTTAGCTATTTTGAAATGTTTCATGCTTCTTCTTGGTTAACGATAATCGATTAAGTGACTAATGGGTGTTTTTCATGATTATGCCATTAGAATCCACCTGGCTGGGAATTTTCTAGAATTCCTCTCTAGCCTAGATTCCGTGGAGGGACTGAAAACTTGAACTTTAAGATGATTGATTTTTATGAAATTTAAAGACATTTTACTTGTCTCGGGACTTATATTGAGCATGAATATATCATTTATGATTGATTAACCTTGGCTTCATGTGATTTTTATTATGGTTTCTTTGTGAGTGTAGGCTGAGTCAACTAAGGCAGTGGCAAGTGGGACCAAGGGTAGAATGGTGGATCCAAGTTCAAAAGGGTCTTCTGTGTTGGAAGCAAAAAGGATCAAGATGGACATCAAGAGTAAGATCCCAGAGAGAAAGATTACTTTCATCTGGTCAGAAGTGACTGACACAAATGTTGGACTATGGGACTATGAGGAGTTCAAGGCTAGAATGGAAACACAAAACCTTCCTTTACTGGCTAGAAGGACTTTGGAATCAAGATTGGCACATGTAGTTGGATTCCCTTCTATAGTGCAATGTTATGAGTTGGTTCTTGAATGTGCCAGGCACTATGACAAAGGTACCTAGAGGATAGTCGGTCCCCAAGGGAGGATTGTAGCAAATTTGAATCTAGTGTCTATTGCCCATACCTTTGACATGCCTGAAAGGTCTCATGTGGTGGCTTTTGATATGGATATGGCAAGGAAATTCTATGAAGAAGATACCATCAAATCCTAATAGGTTATCAATTCTTGGTTGGAGAAGCCCAAGTCTCACTATTCCAGGCTGCCCAAACAACTATTCAGAGAAAATTTCAAGAAGGAATATTATGATGCTATCACCCTTCTTAGTAGAGTGGTAGGATTGAAGAGTGCCAGTGTGTTTAAGGGTTGGATGTTCCAGGTCATTGTAAGGATGGTGCAAAATAATAAATACCATTGGGTGGGTGTTATAAGTGCTATGATTCATGAGAAAATGTGTAATGTCCTACAAACCAAGACCTTCACAATGACTTCCTAATTGGTCTATGTACTTGCAAGATTCCATCAATATAAGGGGCTAAGTACTAGAGGCATCTTCAAGAAGGATGTGATCTATGAGGTTTATCCACAGCTGCCTTTGGGTAATTCAAGCTATAGAAGGGTGAATGATGCATTCACCATGTACATAACCAGGTTACTCCAAGGTGCAAAGCATGCAAGGATTTTTGATCAGGCCAAGGAGCTAATCAAGAGATATGGGGCTTGGTTCATACAGTTTCCTACCTTCTCGTACATAAGGATTGATGGTTTTCAAAGGGCTCCATATTGACTTCCAAGGTATCCCACCAATCATATCATACTCCTAGAGGTTACAAGACAAATATGTGACTTTGATGCCATCATCAAGAAAGATAAACATAAGACTCAATTTGGTGGGGACTTCCCTTTGAGGATAGGAACTAGTGAGGTATGCCCTTCTATTCATTCAGCCAGTGCTTCTGAGGAAGAGATGAGCACTCTTGGTTATCTTTCCATTCCAAGAAGCCAAGGTTTGACAGAACTGGTGAAGCATAGAAGAAAGCTAGTAAAGAGTAGAGCCACAAGGATGATTTGGAAGACTATTAAGCTAACTGCAATGATGAGTATGAGGTAAGAAAGAAGAATTTTTCTCGGCTACAAGTAGATTCAGTCTGATTATATAATGTGAAGGAAGTTCCAGATTAGGTTGAAGATGATGGGTATTTGATTCAAGGCCATGCTTATGAGGCAATAAAGGACAGCCCAATTGGTGAAATAGATTGGTTGGAAGAAGAAAAAATAGAGTTAGAGTAGTTAATGAATCGAGTCATTAAGTACACAAAGTTGTGGCTGAAGCATAAGATATGGGAATTGGAGAATGAAGGTGTACAATGCACCTATGATCTAATGGGATACTTAGAGTCTCATTCTACTTTCAAGGAGTTAGCTAAGAAGAATCCCAAGGGTAAGGGCAAGGTGAGCTCTCCTTTTAAAATAAAGATTAAAGATGTTCAAATAAAGGAAGCTCGGGAAATAAAAAAACAAAGAAAACATATTGCAAAGAAAAGGGTGTACACTTAAAAGGCTAAGAAGCTGAAAATCAAGATCCTAAGGTTATTGCTCCTGTGCCCAAGAGAAGAAGAATCGTAAAATTGTCACAAAAGGAAAAGGTAAGCTCCAAGGCTGGAGAAGAAGTTAACCCACCTGTGGTAAATGTGGAGAGCTCAGGAGAAAGGACACAAGTATATACAAGGAGGTCAAGAACTCCTTCTCCTAAGGATAGTGTGCCAAAGAGGGATCCTCCTCTGGTTACTCCTCATGTAGAACAACATGATGATATCCCTTCTTCCCATCAACCTAACTTCCATGATATTGAAGAATATGAAGGCTTTAGTGTAGTAATATTGGGTAGGTTGAGGAAAGAAGTGCAGACTAAGCAATAGATAAAGAAGGAGGATGATAAATTAAAGAAGTACTTATAGGACTTGATGAATCCCTTCCAATCTATTAGCTCTTCATCTTCTGCTATGAGTTTCCTTCCAGAACAAACCATAACTAAGCTAGAAAGAATGAAGGCCACTACTCTTGCCACAATGAACTAGTTACAAGGGGGTGCAAACTAAGGGAGATAATGCTATCAAGGACATCCTTTAAACTGGAGGAGATGCAATGAGGTCAATAAATTAGTTGAAAGATGTATTGGCTCAAGACAAAGAGGATGTAGATCTCCTGGGCAAAAAACCAAGACCATCATGGAATACACTGAGGATAAGTTGGTGAGTGATGGAATTCTCCCTTCCTCTAGAGCTGTAGAACCTTGGGAATGGTTTGAAGCTCTGCAAATAAGGAAAAATGTTCTAAAGAAGATATATAAGTAGAGGAGGAAAATTGAGGATACCTTGACCAATATATATGATAGATGCATTTATTTATTTGAGGTGATGATAGGGAGAAAGAATTTTGCACCGAAGCATTTGAACTTAGAAAAGTTGAGGAAATGGTGGTGAGATGTATATTCTCCAATCCATGAAGATCCAGCTATTGAGTGGTAGTTGGATGATGCAGCCACTTATATTGCAGTTATTAAGAAATATCAGTCAATAAGGTTGAGTGGGATAAGTCGGTGGAGCATTCAAGAGAAAATATTAAATCCATTGAGAAGAGAATTGAGGTTTTACCTCTGCCACCTATGGCCAACTTGGACAAAGTACTTTTGATGGTGCATTATAGGGTGGAGTGAAATAAAGACAAAGGGGAAAGCAGTTAATGCAAGGCTACATCAAAATTTGTGCTTCCCTATTATTTTGCATGCATAGGTCCGAACTATATTGGAGATCCCAGGCCGACCTAGATGGAGTTCATGAATTTAATGCATATTCTATCTTATTTTGAATTCCTCTTGGCTAACTTGTGTTATGGCCATTTATTATTATTGTAAATTCTAATTAGGCTAACATTCCTTGGGGGGCTTCTATTAATATGGCATTCTGCCTCATTTGTAAGGGATAGATAGTTTTTCTTGGAGCGAATTAAGCAATATAGCAAGAGCTAGAGTTAGGAGTTATTTTTTTTTCAAGCAAGCAAGTACTGTAATAGAATACTAGAATTGTTGCTACTTTGGGTAATTTAAGGCAAGTGAAGACATTATGATTTGGTGCCTTTCTTGTGTTCAATTTTATTTGGCATGGTTCTTGTGATTCTATCTTTAGAATTGCTTAAGTTATTTGATAAATGTGTTAGGTTTAATGTTAGATAAATTGATAGTGTTTATGATTTAGTACTTGAAGTGTTGTAGCAATCTTTGGTCCATACTTTTTGGACCAACTAATTGTTATTTGCTTTGCAAAGTTAGCCTGGACTTTTATATTCATTAAGCTTAGTTCAATTGTGAAGGTTTATTCATTTCAATTGCAATAGGGTTGTTTTGAATGAATGTTCATGATCTAAAAATATTTAATGCCTTAGAGAATTGTACTATTTCTATAAGATTGCAAATCCATCTGGGTCAATTAGAAATAAGTTTCTGAGGGATTGGTCCATTTTAAGTGTTTGTCATTTGCATTGTTAATCTTAGGAGTTCCCCCTAAACCCTTATCTTTTGTTATTTATTTTATCATTTTAGTTAGATTTACGATTGAAGTATCACCATATTGCTAGATTTGATAAATTAAAGATTCAGTATTGGCTTGTAGTAAGGTCCCTTTGTGATTACCAACATTTTTGCATTTATCATTGAGTTGTTTATGCATTGTCAAGACCCGACATTAGAGACCTTGGGGTTATCTCTTGAGGCTTGCTGATAGAGATTTACCTTTCAAGAGAGATAGAATATCACATTTTGTATGAGTTGTTGCTGTGCAAAAAACACCATGAACAAGAATCATCTGGTAATGTCTATTGAAAGTACAACAGCCACCTTTAAAATGGAAGATGTGGTTGCTTTGTTATTGTTAGGAGAAATGCGAAGGAAATATTCTAATATTGCCAAGGAGGCTCTTGCTGTTTGGGGTAGATCAAAGGAGAGAGGCAAGAAGAAAGACAAGAAGTCCAAATCTAAATCTGAGGGAAAATATAAGTCTCCTAGCAAGAAATCCAAGGAGAAATCTTGGAATTGTGGGTAGACTAGTTATATCTGGAAGGATTGTAAAGAGGAGAAAAAGAAGAAGAAGAAGAAGAAGAACTCTTTGGATAATGATTTTTCTTAGAGTGACTTAGATGCTTTCATTGTAGCCTTGGTGACTCAAGCATTAGATGATGTCTGGTTGATTGACTCAGGTGCATATTTTCACATGCCATCTCATAGAGATTGGTTTACAAAGTATGAAAAGTATGCTCGTGGAAAGGCGTATCTGGATAGTGATTCATCTTTAGAAATTGTTGTCAGAGGAAGAGTCATTCTCAAGTGGTGGTTGTAAGATGAAAAGAGGCTTCATGGTGCTGGCTAGGGGTGCATGTATTGGTACTTTATACAAGATGGACGCACAAGCTATTAAATGTAATAGTATCTCTATAAAGTCAGGAAAGGTTGCTCATGTAGAGAAGGAGAATGAAGTTCCTCTAGGTGCAAACTCTTTGGAGGTGAAACTACCAGCATAGAAAACCATGTTGTGGCATCATAGACTTGGTCACATAGGAGAGAAAGGCTTAAAATCCTTAAAAAATAAAAACTTGGTAGAGGGGCTTGATGATTGTAACCTTGAGTTTGATTTTTGCAAACATTGTGTTTATGGAAAGCAACACCGTGCTTCATTTTACTCTAGTCCTCATAAGTCTTCTGGTGTACTAGATTGTGTTCACTCTGATGTATTTGATCCAATGGATGTTCCTTTGTTATCAAAGTTTAAATATTATGTTTCATTTATTGATGATTATTCGAGAAGGGAATTTTTCTACTTTCTTAAAAGTAAATTAGAAGTGTTTAGTTGATTTAAAGAGTTTAAAAACTTGGTTTAAAATCATACTGGAAGGAAAATTAAATGCTTAAGGATAGATAATGGTGGTGAATTTTGTTCTGCAAATTTTGAAAGGTATTGCAAAGACCATGGAATTAAAAGGAATAAAACTACACCTTATACTCCATAGCAGAATGGAGTTGCTGAAAGGTTAAATAGGATGTTGATGGAAAGAGTGAGAAGTATGTTGAACAGTGCTGGTATGGAGAAGAAGTTATAGGTTGAGGTTGTGGGTACAACATGTTACTTGATTAATCATTCACCTAGTTTGGATCTTATTGAAAAAACACCTATGGAAGTGTGGTCTAATAAGAAGCCCTCTCTAAGACATATTCATGTTTTTGGTTGTGAAGCATATGTTTATATGCCAAATGAGAAAAGATATAAGTTGGAAAATAAAGCTATAAAATGTATCTTCATTGGCTATGGAATTGGTGTGAAAAGATACAAGCTTTGGAATCCTGTTATTGAGAAGGTTGTGTACAACAGAAGTATAATATTTCATGAGCTGAAACCTTCTATAGTTGATTTGTAGTTAGATATAGAAGAAGAAGAGAAGAATGATGTAGCTGAAATTCCTTGATCTCCAGATAAAGAGGAACTACAAATTCAATGTGTACCTAAAATTGAGGAGTGCTCTAGAAGCTCTAAGAGTTTTGAACAAGAGGAAGAACCACAACCTCAGCCTCAGCCTATGAGGAGGTATACTGGTGAAAAGTGTCAACCTAATAGGTATGTATTTTTATTTTGGATGTAAATTGTTCCAATGCTTTGATTACTTGCATTGATGAACTGAGGATTGTGAAAGAGGCTATTAGTATGTCTATTTCAGATTCCTGGTTGGAAGCCATGAATGATGAAATGGCGTCTTTGAAAAAGAATGAAACTTTGGATTTGGTACCCTTGCTTGAAGGTCAAAATTCTTTTGGCTATAAATAGGTATTCAAGAAGAAAATTGGTCTAGGTGGTAGTGTGGAGAATTATAAAGCTAGGTTGGTTGCAAAAGGTTCTTCCCAGGTGGAGGGAATTGATTATGGAGAAATTTTTTATCATGTAGTTAAGCTGACATCTATCATATTTCTATTGTCACTTGCAGCTACATATGACTTAGAAGTTGAGCATATGAATGTGAAGATAGTGTTTCTTCATGGAGATCTGGAAAAAGAATTTTATATGTCCCTGCCTAAGCACTTCATTGAAAAAGGTAAATAAAATTTGGTTTGCAAGTTAAAGAGATCTTTGTATGGTTTGAAGCAATCACCTAGAATGTGGTACTAGAATTTTGATACCTTTGTGTGGTCTTTGGGTTTTGTAAGATCGAAATCAGATCATTGTGTGTATTGCAAAAATGAAAAATAATTGTCTACTTATTATGGCCCGGTATGTGGATGATATGTTATTCCTTGGGAATAGTAAGGGTATGATTTCTGATCTAAAATATCAGCTATCAACACAATTTGAAATGAAGGATTTATGTCCATCAAGGTATACTCTAGGTATGAAAATCAGAAAGGATACAGGAAATAGAAAGATTTGGCTGAGCCAGAGCAAGTATATCAGTTTTGTCCTTGAGAGATTTAGTATGAAATATTGCAAGCAGTTAGTTGTTCCAGTATCACAGGGAATGAAGCTATCTATTGAAGATTTTCCAAAGTATCCTACTGAGATGGATGACATGACTAGGGTGCCCTATGCAAGTACAGTTGGAAATTTAATGTATGCAATGGTCTGTACTAGGCCAGACATTGCTCAAATAGTGGGAGTTCTTAGTCAATTTATGGTTAATCCAGGAAGGACGGATTGGGATGTTGTAAAAAGAGTTATTTGGTATTTGAAGGGTACTTCATAGTATGCATTGTGTTATCATGGAAACTTGGTAAGATCACATAGATCTCTCAACATTTGTGGATTCTGATTGGGTAGGGTACATTGACAATAGAAGGTCCACCAGTGGATACATCTTCATGCTATTTGGTGGTGCAGTTAGTTGGATAAGCAAGTGGTAGGTTGTAGTCGCTTTATCTACTATGGAAAAAAAAAATGGCAGCAACACATGCTTGCAAAGAAGCCATTTGGCTTAGAGGTTTTTGTTCTAATGTTGGGTTTAATGGTGGAAAGATTATGATTTGTTATGATAGTCAGAGTGCTATTTGTTTGGAAAAAAATCTTACTTTCCATGCTAGGACAAAGCATATCGATGTAAAATGTCATTTTTTTCATGATATGGTGGAGGATGGAAAGGTTAATTTTGAAAAAGTGGGTACTCTAGAGAATGTTGTAGATGCATTGACAAAGCCTGTCAACACAAAAAATTATAGGTGGTGTGTTATTTCGATGGGCCTTGGGGCCTATGAATTTTAAATAACTTTGAGTTTGGAAGAAGCCAGTAAATCTTCATCAAGTGGGATCTTGTTGGAAAATGTGCCTCAATTTGTTGGCTTGGAACTATTGAACTTAGTGTTTTATTTCCTTTATACCTTGTATGTTGTAGGATCACTAAAAATCCTAACTTTGGAACTTATGTCATGGGGTTTGGAATTGCATAATTCTGATAGAGGTTGTGAAGTTCAGTTTGTTAGCAAAATACTGATCCTGAACAAGAATTGGTTTTTTAGTAGTGTTGTGGATGTCATGGTGGCTGTGGGGACCACAGTGTATCGGTTAAAAGTGATCTGGATCTATGGTTGTGATGTGATTGATCCAATGATGACTGCAAATCCCACACCCCTTGTGGTGGGTCCCAACAGAATTTTGTAGGGTGTGTGGTATTGGTAAGCAATGATGACATGACATCATGTTGGGAGTTAAATTTTGAAGTCTTTTCTAGGAGATTTGTTGCAAATTTTGTAGATTCTGATCTTGATTCTTTGGAATTGCACAAGTGGTGTACGTTTGTTTTCGTGGGCCCTCACCATGGCAGTGTGATATAAAATGATCAACGATTGGATTGAACTTAATCTAATGGTGCCTGCTAACCCCATGCCTCTTGTGGTGGGTCTTGAGTGACTCTCATAAGGTGTGTGATCTTTGGACACATGTCGTGGTGGACTCGACTGGTGCCAAGTTTTTTAAGTGGTATGATGGTCGAATCGATAATGTATGAAGAGTACCTAGGTGGGACCTGATTGGTGCCAGGTTAGAAACCGATAATTTTCCAGAGACTATTGATGGTTGGTTGATGGATAAATTAGCAACTGAATAGACATCGAAGTCAATTCATTTTTTAGTGGTTTGTGTACAGTTGAAACAGTTGGTTTTCTAGAACCGAAGCAGTCATGGCTAGATGTTGATAAATACTCTGAAATGAGTAAGGAGTTTGATCGATGAGTTTCGGTTGATTATTTCTACATTTTATGTTTGTATGAGCATTGTAACAGTGTGAAAGAAGAAAATTGTTTACTGCTATGAATTAACATTTGAGAGTGGAGTCTAAAAATCTTTATGTAAATATTATTTACTGTAATACAAAGTTACTTTACTTGGTGTGTAGGTTTTTCTGCCATAAGGGTTTTCCCACGTAAATTTGGTGTGTAATTTTGTGTTAGGATTTATCTATTTGCTCCTGTGTATGTGTTTCTTAAATGAACTATAATTGTAATTGGAAATTAAAAGTACCATCTGTATTATTTCTCCTATAAGACTGGAATTTGGAAGGAATTTTTTGCATCTAGCTTTCCTTACAAAAGGAAAAAATTAGTGATACAGAGGCTTATCTCTATGAAACAAAGACATGGTTTCATAGACAAAGCTTAAAAATAAACTTTGAGAGCCAAAAATTGAAGTTTTTCACCAACCCAATTGAGAAACATAAAAGTCAAGGCTATAGGATTCTTGGAAAAATATATCTATCCAAAATATGTTAGGTTATATGCCAAAAATATCTCAAAATGAATCAATCCCTAGATCTCATAGAAAACTAACAAGAGACCCTAGTTTGACAAAACTCTAGAAACCCTAATTTTTGAAAGGAAAGAATGAATAAAACTAAAAAAAAAAGTGTTAGAATGATGTAATCCTATAAAAAATGGTATAAAATATTATAGAGCCCTTATATATAGCTCAAATTGATCAAATGCAACTCTTAGAATATAAGCACACTTATGTGTGAGAGGGGTGCTACTTCATAGAATAGAAGTTCTAGTTTATGTCTGAGTTGTTGCTGTGGAAAAAACACCATCAAACATTGGCACTAGAAAGAGGGCCTGAATAAGCAAGCTGGATCAATTTTTGTCTACCATCTCTCCTAAAAGATTTAGAAGAACTAGATCTACTCCAGGGGAGGAGGAATTTCAAGAATTATAGCCCCTATTAGGTCAAGAAGGACCAGCAGAAGAGGAGAATCATCATCCACCCAGCCACCTCCATTATCTCCACCATCCCCATCTTCATCAAGTTCATCTGATTCTGAGTCTGAGGAAATTCCCATTCAACAACCTTAGCCAGCCATAAATCAGCCATTACCACCCCCACCTCCACCAATGGCTTTCCTAGCTAATAACCCATCTCCATTAACTTTCGCTAATTAAAATGTCATTCCCAAGAACCCTGAACACTTTTGTTCAAAGTTCCATGTTAATGATTTCAATAGAACTATTGAGGAACACATCAGGATCTTTCAGAATGGCCTTAAGGATAGAGGAATCAATCATGAGGATGTAGCATGTAGACTCTTTCCTTATTCCTTGGGGGAGGATGCATTCTATTGGTACAATCATTTTCCTACTAGGTCCATCCAGAATTGGATTGAACTAGAGATTGCATTCTTGCATAAGTTTAGGATTCCCATTAGTCCCAATGAGCTCTATCTTCAATTCACTAATGTTAAGAGAGAAGTCCATGATCCTATAAGGTCCTTTAATAGCCGGTTTCATCATTCCTATACTCGACTTTAGACCCCTTATGTTGTTGATGAGCCCACTACTTTAGAAGTCTATTATGAGGGACTTGACAATCTGACATCTACCTTCATGAAATGGAGAAAAAACCCTCCCACTACCCTACTTGATGCATACGCGAAGGCTGTGAAGGTTAGCACTACTTTAAGGAAACACTTATCTGGGCCTTTATTGTCATTAGGACCCTTTGCTCACCCTAGACAAGTCCCAAATCTCAACTAGGCTCTCGCTAATCACACTCCTATCATGAATCCAATACCTTAGTTGCCTCTGGTCCCTCACCCAGAAACCTCCTGTGAGTCAAGTTCCACCCACAATCAGCTACCCTCAGTAAAATGTAAATCAACCTCTTCATCCACAGTCTCAGGCTAGTTTTCCCAAGTATCTGCAGAATTCTAAAGTATTAAACCAATCACTAAATGCCAATACTGTAGTAGGATATCCCCAAAATAATGTGAACCAACCTCCATAAAGAAATTCTGACAAGGAAAAACTAGATGAATTCACTAAACAACTGAAGAAGTTGAATATGGAGGTAACTAATTTGAGGAACCATAACATTCAACTGCAAGCTACTCAAAGAAATATACAGTCCAATCATAGTAGAGAAAGTTGAGAAAATCAACAAGGACAACATTTTGATAGGGGGCAACATCCTGAAAGAGGATATAACAATGAAAGAGGATATAATAATGACAGAGGGTATAATAATGATAGAGGACAAAATTATGACAAAGGGCAATCTTCAGGCCAGAACTTCGATAGAGGGTAGGCTGGTGGACAAGGGTTCGACAGGAGACAACCACCTAGATAGAATAGAACTTGGAATGCAAGGCCTAATAATGGAGGTATTCCCACCCCATTGGATTAGCCAGTCAATCAGGTAGTCAACCAAGAGAAGCCTCCAAGTGGTGTATATTTAGCTAAGGTTGCTTTATTAGGATGGTGTAGGCTCTATAAAATAAGTCAACATTCTGAGTTAGATTGTCAAGAGTTCTAGATGATAGCTTCAATTTTTCAGTATGAAGTGGAGAATAATGCAAGTATTTAGGAAATGGTGCCATCTACTCCCTATGATTCATTATTCTTGGTACTGAATCATGCTCCTTTTCCACAGAGCAAGGAAAATGGGCCTGAAGAAGAATCAGACCAGCTAAAGTAAGAGGCAGACCAGGTGTGCAATGGAGATGAGATTACACAGTTGTTTGATGAAAATAAAGTGAATGACAATGGCCCCATGGATGATGAAGAAGCTTATGTTGAAGAGATACAAATTTTCCAGAGGCTTGTTAAGAAATATGATTTGAGGGACTTGCCACACAGATGTCCATAGGCTAGGGGCCCCTTCACCACTTCCATCCTTCCAAACAACTTCACCACACCTCCAAATCCCAATGCTAGTAATAATCCATTGTATCCTCATGTGCCTAAATAGTACCTGTCAAAGGAAGGACAAACACAAATGGATCCATCAAAAAGAAAGAGTGTTGAAGCAAGCAAAGACAAGGTGGTGGAATGTCCCAAAGAGGCCCAGCTGATCTAAGTATAGAATAGCTAGCCATCTATGTTGAAAAGAACTCAAAGACCCCAACCATCCATTGAGACAAATCAATACCAAAAGACCCCAATCATCCTTGAGTGTCGCTGAGACAAATCATTTTTATGCCGACGAGGTCCTTCCTATTTTCCATTGGTGAGACCTCATACCAAAAACCTTAACTCTTACCGAAATAACCTCCTGCACAAATTGGCGAGACCTCTCCTAGAAAGCTTTGAGTCATACCGAAACTCTTCATCCAAACTGAGTCACTGAGACAAGGCAATTCTCATACCGACAAGTCTTTTTGTGTTCCATCGGCGAGACCGGAGGTCATTCGCCGAGACCTCACACCAATATCGCTTAGTCTGGCCGAAACAACATTTGTTCGCATAGTCAGTAAGACAATTTAAATTCGGTAACACCCTATATCGAATAATTTGTTAGCTCTCAAAAACATAGGTAAAGATACCTCAAGAGGCTCCCAATCTCTTGGTACGTTTTAGGGTAACAGAAAAGGTCAAGAGAACTCAGCCTTCTACTCTTTAGGTGTTGTTGAACCTAGGCGGGTGTACCTTTCTGAATAAAGCAGACTTGACTTATGATTATCTTTCTTGCAATGATTTGTCCACAATGGCAAATGGAAGTGAACAAATGAAATCAAACCTGATAGCAATAGCAATCTTCTGATCTAAATCCTAAAATGCTTAATTAACAGATATAAAGAAACTGAATGAATACAAATGATGAAATTGCAGAGACCAGTGCCTTATTGGGTATGCGGAGTCAAATGAAACAGAAGTGGGCAACTTATTCTGGCAGAAAATAAAATTGATGGAATATGATCTGTTTATAACTTGTATAAACATGCAAGATTTTGACCACTAAGCTCTACTTTAATAATCCAGATGAATTCCCCCTGATTACTTTGATCAACAAAAATGATTTAATCCCTGCTTGAGAGAACCAATAGATTAATCACACAGATAGAAAAAATGTGCACTGATAAACTGGAAATAAGCTTGTTACTTCAATTTAAATAACCAAAAAGAATCAAATTGGAGATAGCTTAGCAATACTTTTCAATAAACTCAACATACAATTGATACCAAAAATAAACTGCCACACCAGCCGAATTTCATTGAAATTGACATTTGAAAGCATGCAACATAGTCTCTAGAATGAGAACTTTATTCTACTCTGTCCATTCCTAATCTACCTACTATATGATTCTAAAATATCATCTCAATTATAATTGAGAGTGCATATTTATACACCAGCATCAAGAATCATATCACTTCAAATTCATGTCGGCCTACAACGGTATTTTAGAAATTCTCATATGTCAGCCCAGAGGGTTTGAATATTTATTAATCGCCAATGGAACAATTACTGAGACAACCAGAAAGTATGCTGAAGGAAATTCAATCATCAATCATTAGTCATCCCGTGTTCCTCTGTTCTTTGTGTTGTTTGCTTTTTCCATGACCATTTGTTCGCTATGCCAAAGTCAAGAAGTATACTTTTGTCCCCTTTGCATTTCGCCATGACCTTATGCCATCGGTGAGATGTCATATAGCATACATTATGTTTCATCGAGAGCCCCATGTTATGTTCCTTACAATCACTGAGACATAAGATATCTCTCACTGATGCGCTTTTGTTTTCATTCACTGTCACTATAACATTATAATATCGGGAAGACCTCATGTAGATTACTTTGTTATACCGAAAGACCCCAACCATCCTTGAGTGTCGCTGAGACAAATCATTTTTTATGCCGACGAGGTCCTTCGTATTTTCCATCGGTGAGACTGAAGGTCACTCGCCGAGACCTCATACCGAAATAACCTCCTGCACAAGTCGGCGAGACATATCAATGTCGGGGAGACCTCTCATAGAAATATTTGAGTCATACCGAAAGTCTTCATCCAAATTGAGTCTCTCAGACAAGGTAATTCTCATTTTGACAAGTCTTTTTGTGTTCCATCAGTGAGACCGGAGGTCATTCGCTGAGACCTCACACCGACATCGCCTAGTCTGGCCGAAACAACATTTGTTTGCATAGTCAGTAAGACAATTTAAATTTGGTAAGACCCTATATCGAATACCTTCATTCTAGCTGAAGTGTTCACCTTTACTGTCGATCGGCGAGACAAGGTAAGATCGCCAAGATATTACATCAAAGAAAATCTTTCGCCGAAACATTCCTTCAATTGCCGGTCGGTAAGACAAAAGATACTCGCCAAGACATAATACCGAAAGCAACCTATTTGTCCGAAGTAAATCCTTAATGTGCTTGTCAGTGAGACCAAAAGAGTTCACCAGGACCTTATATTGACGCCACAACTCTTGCTGATGAGTATTCTCCTTAGTCACCGAAACAATGTGAAAGTCTTTCTGATAACTTCCAGTGAGTATCTCCAATCGCTGTGACACAAAAAATGTCTTGCCGATAGGCAACACAGATGTTTACAAGTAGAAAAAAGGATTGGGGAGACCCTGATATTGTCACGCCGATACAGACCATGATGTGAACTATGCAAAACCCGATGGAACAATGAGACCATATGGCAAGAAATGGGTGAATCTGGAAATTTATGAGTAAAATCAATATGTAAAATCATCAGATTGTTACAGTTCCAATAGTGGCTCCATCTGGGGATGAATGATAGTAAGATCATTGCAAGGATCCAAATCTTTGGGTGAGTAGACCAGACACAAAATGATGAGCAGTGGGAAGAATGGAAATGGAAAAGAAACATGATGGAATGAATGCAAAATGAATGCAAGATGGAAGTGAACCAAAACCCTAAACTACTGTGCATGGAAAATAATTTTAAAGAGAACCAACAAGAGTTGTCCATGCACTAGCAACCCTTAATCCTCTGTGTTGCTTTACCTGTTTTGAGCGATCTGAAACTCAAACCATATTTTCCCCTATCAAATACCTTGTTTTGTCTCGAGTTCGTCAAATTCCTCATGAAGATAATCATGCAATCTTCCCTGTTACTAAAAGTTTTTAGAGAATCATCATTTTGCAATTTATATTTTTCATCATCAAAAAAATCTCTGTTATCTCCAACATACAAAATATACACATATTTAATGCAAAATTCCTCATTATCTTTCTCACTATTGTGTACTATGAAACACTCACTCAGCTGTATTGAAAATTCACAATCAAAGTGCTTCTCTTGAGAAACAAATTTTTTTGTTATATCAACATTATCTGAAACACACAATTCTGAAACCTTTTGCACCTCTTCCAAATCATCATTTGGAGATAATATCAAATTATAACTCACATCTCCAGTGTCAAGCATATATGAACCAATCAAAGTTGGAATTCTATCATCCTTGGCATGAAAATAAACATCTTCTCCATATGAATTAGAAATTTCAAAATCACATACCTCATCGTAAATGGAAACAGACTTTTGATCAACACTAAATATTTCACCATCATTCCAAGAAATGCACAGGGAGCCATAAGAATCTTTACACAAAGATCTTTCACTGTCAAAACAAATGTAAGCTAGACACAAAACTTCAAGATCACCTTCATGTGCACATCCCTGGTATTTAGGAGTTAGCAAATCTAAAATTTGCTCACTGCTGAGTGAACAAGTCTCAACATTTTCATCACTACATTTATATTCCTCACTTTTGTCATCATCAAAAAGAAATCCAAGACCATCAGAGAATGAGAAATCAGAAACATTATCAGCACAATCATTTATTCCATCATTTTGCTTGTCTGAAATTAGCTCCTCTCTTTCATAAAGTGGATTTGAAAATACCTGAAGTTCATTCTTGGACATACCTTTGCAAAATACCAGCTGATCTTAATTTAACTCTTCATCATACAATGGGTTTGAAAATTTTTGGAAATCACTTTCAAATGTACAAACCTCATCATCATCAGCTGTGTCTTCATAGCTTTCAACTACAGCTAGAGGTATTGTATACCTACTATCAGATGGATCAATATTTCCCATTGCCTCTTCATCCTAATCTTCATAAGAGGTAGAAGAATCCCTTGACTGCAAATTAAAATCCTTAGGTTCATCATCAAAATCTGAATATTCACTAGATTCCTCACAACATGCACTGCTTTCCCTGTGACAATCTATTACACAAGAGAAAAATCTTGTACCTTCATCTTCCTCAACATGGCGGAAATTATTTGAAGTCAAATATACTGTGTGGTCTTCTCCACTGTTTTCCATCAGCATTCCCTCTTCTTGCATTTTCTGGGCTACAACACAATAATCTGGGGAATGTGGCTTATCACAAAATTCACAGAAGTAATTGTTACTTACCATATAGGTTCCCCTCTTTGTTAATGGATCAAGAGCCTCCTTGTTTCTAGGCCTAGCTATTATAGGTTGTCCATCCTTCCAGTCTGTATTATAAGGCATGTCATGCAACCTTTGCCTCTCATTTCTGTAAGTATTCTCTTGTCTGTACTGATAATTGTTGCTTTGCTGAGGAACCTTAGGATTGTCCCTTTTATTGACTATCTTAACATCCCTTCTATTGTTTTCAATTGTCTATGCCATCTTCTATGCCTCAACCAAATCTCTTGGGAATCTATTTCTCAATTCATATCCTGTTTTAGGATCAAAAGCATTCAAATAAATACTCAGTACTATAGAATCTGGAAAATTTGATCCAGGAGGTATTTTATTCTGTAACTTATTGAACCTCTGATTAAAGTCATAAATTGTGTCATTTCAATCTTTCTAAATCCGTATTAATTAGTGAAGAGCAGTATATGGTGCACTTGGATTCCCATATTGCTCAAGGAATTGATCCTGAAATCCTTGAAAAGAATTAATAGAAGCTGCTGGTAGGCTGTTGAACCAATCCCTGGTGTCTTCAAAAAGTGATATCATGAATAGCCTCATGTGTAAATCCTCATATGGCATACCCAAATCTTGGATGAAAGCATTGAAACTTCTTAAATGGTCTTTAGCAGTAATCACATCACTCCCTATAAACTTTGGAACAATACTTCTCCAACTGCTATCCATTGGATAAGGGGATAATTGAATCCCTACCAAATCAAACTGTCTGATCATTGTTGTGTATTGATAAGGGGGGGCGCCAGGTGGGTCCTGATGCTGGTACAGTGGACCATTGCATTGTGTATGATAATATGGCACATACTACCAACCATGAGGTGGCTGTACTGAGTATATATTATGTTGTGCATGATATGCATTGCCTCCATTGTGAAAATTTTCAATTGTACTATCAGGCATTTGAGGAATCCAATGCCTGCCTACATTTGTGTACTCATTCGTTCCATATACAAATTCCATTCTTCATCAAGATTTTTTTAGAGTCGCCACCTACTTTTCCAAAAGTAGGAAAATGATTCTTTCTGATCCTTTTTCCCAGCAGAATCACTCTTTCTGAATCTTCTCAAACTATATACTTTTCTTCAATGACTCTATATGATGGTCTTCAACCAAATTTTTTGATGTAATCCCCAGTAGAGTCGCCAATTTGTTAGCTCTCAAAAATGCAGGTAAAGATACCTCAAGAGGTTGCCAATCTCTTGGTACATTTTAGGGTAACAGACAAGGTCAAGAGAACTCAACCTTCTACTCTTCAGGTGTTGTTGAACCTAGGCGGGTGTACCTTTCTGAATAAAGCAGACTTGACTTATGATTATCTTTCTTGCAATGATTTGTCCATAATAGAAAATGGAAGTGAAAAAATGAAATCAAACCTGATAGCAATAGCAATCTTCTGATCTAAATCCTAAAATGCTTAATTAACAGATATAAAGAAACTGAATGAATCCAAATGATGAAATTATAGAGACCAGTGCCTTATTGGGTATGCAAAGTTAGATGAAATAGAAGTGGGTAACTTATTCTAGCAGAAAATCAAATTGATGGCATATGATATGTTTATAACTTGTATAAACATGCAAGATTTTGACCACCAAGCTCTACTTTAATAATCCAGATGAATTCCCCATGATTACTGTGATCAACAAAAAGGATTTAATCTCTGCTTGAGAGAACCAATAGATTAATCACACAGATACAACAAATGTGCACTGATAAACTGGAAATAAGCTTGTTACTTCAATTTAAATAACCAGAAAGAATCAACTTGGAGACAGCTTAGCAATACTTTTCAATAAACTCAACATACAATTGATACCAAAAATAAACTGCCACACCAGCTGAATTTCATTGAAATCGCCATTTGAAAGCATGCAACATAGTCTCTAGAATGAGAACTTTATTGTACTCTCTCCATTCCTAATCTACCTACTGTATGATTCTAAAATATCATCTCTCAATTACAATCAGGAGTGCATATTTATACACCAGCATCAAGAATCATATCGCTTCAAATTCATGTCAGCCAATTGTAGAATTCAGGCAAGTTTCATGTTGGCCTACAACGGTATTTTAGAAATTCTCATATGTTGGCCCACAACATTTGAATCTTTATTAATCACCAATAGAACAGTCACTGAGACAACCAGGAAGTACGCTGAAGGAAATTCAATCATCAATCGTTAGTCATCCCATGTTCCTCTGTTCTTTGTGTTGTTCGCTTTCGCCATGACCATTTGTTCACTATGCCGAAGTCAAGAAGTATCCTTTTGTCCCCTTTGCGTTTCGCCATGACTTTATGTCGTCGATGAGATGTCATACAACATACGTTATGTTTCATCGAGAGCCCCATGTTACGTTCCTTCCAATCACTGAGACATAAGATATCTCTCACCGATGTGCTTTTGTTTTCATTCACTGTTGCTGTAACATTATGATATCGGGAAGACCTCATGCAGATTACTTTGTTATACTAAAAGACCCCAACCATCCTTGAGTGTCACTGAGACAAATCATTTTTATGCCAATGAGGTCCTTCCTATTTTCCATGGCGAGACCGAAGGTCATTCGCTGAGACCTCATTCCGAAAACCCTAACTCTTACTGAAATAACCTCCTGCACAAGTCAGCGAGACATATCAATGTCGGGGAGACCTCTTGTAGAAAGCTTTGAGTCATACCGAAATTCTTCATCCAAATTGAGTCACTGAGACAAGGAAATTCTCATACCAACAAGTCTTTTTGTGTTCCATCGGCGAGACCAGAGGTCATTCGCTGAGATGTCACACCGATATCGCCTAGTCTAGCCGAAACAACATTTGTTCACATAGTCGGTAAGACAATTTAAATTCGGTAAGACCCTATATCAAATACCTTCAGTCTGGCCAAAGTGTTCACCTTTACTATCGGTTGGTGAGACAAGGTAAGATCGCCAAGATATTACATCAAAGAAAATCTTTCGCTGAAATGTTCCTTTAGTTGCCAGTCGATAAGACAAAAGATACTCGCCATGACATAATACCGAAAGCAACCTGTTTGGCCGAAGTAAATCCTTAATGTGCTTGTCGCTGAGACCAAAAGAGTTCGCCAATACCTTATATCGATGCCACAACTCTTGCCAATGAGTATTCTCCTCAGTCGCCGAAACAATGTGAAAGTCTTTCCGATAACTGCCAGTGAGTAAACTCCATTCGTTGTGACATAGAAAATGTCTTGCCGATAGGCAACATAGATGTTTACAAGCAGAAAAAAGGATCGGGGAGACCCTAATATTGTCACATCGATACAGACCATGACGTGAACTATGCAAAACCTGATGGAATAATGAGACCATATGGCAAGAAATGGGTGAAATATGCATACGGTAGGACCAATCTGGAAATTAATGAGTAAAATCAATATGTAAAATCATCAGATTTTTATAGTTCCAACAGATCCATCAAAAGGAAAGAGTGTTGAAGCAAGCAAAGATAGGGTGGTGGAATGCCCCAAAGAGGCCCCAGCTGATCTAAGTATAGAATAGCTAGCCATATATGTTGCAAAAGAACTCAAGAAGCTAAAGGTAAGCCTCTTTGCATATGAATTATTGAGAGTTCCAACTATTAGAAATGTAGTTTTAGGAGCTTACAATGCTAGCTCAGTATCATGAGAAAATACAGTCAGTGAGATTGTTAATAAAGCATTTAGTTCCCAACTAGTAAAAGGAAAGAATCAGATTCATAACCAGATTCATATACCACCTGGAGATAAAGGGAAAGAGAAGGAAAAAACTCAAGTTGCTCAAGTGGATACTCCCTTGACCCTATTCCACGGGAAAATAGATACTCCATTTCTAATTTTTGTCTGTATATTTGGTAAAAATCTGCATAATTGCTTGTTAGATTCAGGTGCTTCTACCAATGTAATGCCTTTTGGTGTTCATAGAGCCTTAGGTATCACTCCTGCTGACACCCAAAATAATATTACACAGCTCGATCAAACCAAGGTTAATGTTGTAGGGGAGTTAAACATGATTCATATGTAGGTTTCCTCTGACCCTAGAATTCAATAGGTTATTAATATATAGGTGGTTGATATACCTTATGCTTACAGTCTAATCTTGGGAAGAGACTTTACTAGGGCCTTGAATGGATATGTATCAACTGATCACTCTCACATGTGGCTTCCCTAGAAGGGAGTGCCAAATTAGATCAAGATTGAAAGGGAACCTAGGATGAAATACATGATTACAGAATATCAGAACACTTTGAATGAGATTCTGATATCTGAGGTGAGCATGGGAAATTACGTGCTTTCAACCCCTTTTGAGGAATTTGAGGCAGAAGAAATCTTTATGTTACATGTTGCACCTATTGATCTCACAGCTAAATTCAATGGTACTGAAGCCTTGGTGGAACCAATAAGTGATGATGTCCCTCAAGATAATCAACTCAGCTTGTTGGATAGTTTCCAGGAATTCATTCAAAAGTGTATTGAAGATTAGGTTCAGTTGGGTAGAGGAATGAATTTTGGAGAATTACTCTTGCCAAATTGGTGTAGGGTTCATAATGCCTCCCATTCAAAATTGGACTTTTGCTTGTGTTAGGCTGCACTAGAACAAATACAAAAGTGTATCAACCCCACTCCAGTAGTCAAAATTAATATCTAAAATGTCCAAGAGGATCCTAAAGGAAATAAAGTGATGCTTTCTGAAGAAACCTCCAGCAGCAACAATGCAAGAGTTACAACGAACAAGTCTTAGCGGCTAGCTGTTGGACTTTAAGATTTGACAAATCCAAATCAAAGCAAGGTGCTAGGAAAGGATTTGAGCTAATCAATCCAAGAGGTAAAACTTTATTTTATGCTCATAGACTTCAATTTCATTGTATGAATAATGTAGCAGAATATGAGGCTTTGATTCATGGGTTTCTCATGGCATTAAAGAAAAAGGTTAAGATTTTGCAAGTCTTTGGGGACTCTAAGTTAGTGGTCAAACAAGTCAGGAGACAATACTCATGTCATGACTGAAGAATGATCAATTATAGGCATAGAGTATGGGACCTTATTGAAGGATTTGATTCCTTCAACATTTAGTTGATCCCATGTAATAAAAAAAATGGCTGACTCCCTTGCTTAGGCAGCTAGTACATTGCAACCTCTATCTCTTTCTGGAATGAAGAAGTTTACGGTGGAACTAACCCCAGTACCTTCAATACCTGACAACGTTACTAATTTCCAATTATTTGAGGATGATAAGCATATTTTGGATTTTATCACAAGCTCAGATGTCTTTTCTTCTCAAATTATTGATGAAACTGAACTCCAAGAAGCATAAATGGATTTGGAAGGGATAATTAATCTAAAGACCAATACTATTCCCAGAGGAATGGTGTAGTTAGAAATTATTTTTGATTTGGATAAGGTTAGATATTGTGAACAAGATGCCAAGAAAGAGTCCATCAGTGGACAATGTGAAAAGTATAATTTGGGGACTTAGGATGATGTCAAAAATGTCTTCACTGGCAATGTGTGTACTCCAAAAGAGAGGAAAGGCATAATTGATGCATTACATACATATCAAGATGTGATAGCCTGGAGTTATGAAGACTTGAAGACCTATGACACATCAATTATAACTCACACTATCCCTCTTAATCCAGGAGTAAGACCCTTCAGCAAAAGGCAAAGGCCAATCAATGCTCTACTAGAACCAGTAATTCAAAAGGAAGTGCAGAAGCTGCTATCTTCCATAATCATATTCCCAGTTAGACATTCAACCTGGGTTGCAAACTTGGTTCCTGTAAGAAAAAAGAATGGTGAAATTAGACTCTGTGTGGATTTTAGGAACCTTAACAAAGCATCAAAAAGAGATAATTATCCAGTACCTTCGCTGGATGAAGTACTTCAGATTGTCAATGGATCTCAAATGATGTCTTTCTTGGATGGCTGCTCAAGATACAATCAAGTTATGGTACAATATGAGGATAGACATAAAACTACTTTCACCACCAAGTGGGGTACTTTTCCTTACAGGAGGATGCCCTTCAGTTTGATCAATGCTAGAGCCACCTTCCAAAGAGCCATGGACATTTCTTTTAAGGACATAATTGGTAAATGCATAATCATTTATATGGATGATTTGACTGTATTTTCCAAAAAAAGAGGTGATCATATAGTAGATTTTTGTAAGGTGTTTCAGAAGTGTAGAGAGTTTGGCATATCTCTCAACCCAATGAAATGCATCTTTGGAGTTACAGAGGGAAAATTGTTGGGGTACATTATCTCTGAGAAAGGAATTTTCATTTATCCAGAATGAGTACTCAAGATCCAACCACCTACTAGCAAGAAAGAAATGAAATCATTCTTTGGAAAAATCAACTTTGAAAGGAAGTTCATCACTAGATTTGTAGAAATAGTCAAGCCATTGAATGCAATGTTGAAGTAGGAATCCAAAGTTGAATGGAGTGTAGAAGCTAAGGAAGCATTTGCAGAGATAAAAAGGACTATTGCTAAAACTCTGGTTTTGGTGAGTCCAGATTATGCTAAGCCATTCTATATATATTTGTTTGCTTCTGATCACTCCTGTGCTGCTATGTTCACCCAAAAATCTGATCAAGGAAATGAACATCCCAAAGCATTTATGAGTGCACCATTGAAAGATGAAGAACTAAGGTACCCAAGTGTGGAGAAGCAGGCTTATACCTTAGTCAGAGATGTGAAGAAATTTAGACACTATATCCTCAGAAACAAGGTCTTTGCAATAGTTCCTAATCTTGCTGTCAAGTTTTTGTTGATGCAGAATGAGCTAGGAGAGTGTAGAGCTAAGTGGGTAACTATGTTATAGGAATACGATATTGAGATTCAACCCATGAAGTTGGTAAGAGGGCAAGGACTTACAAGGACAATGGCAGAAATGGGCCCTGATCTTCCAACCCAACATTACAATCTAGAAGATGTTTCTCCTGGGGAATGGTATGATGATATCATTCACTATCTCCTGACTCAAAGGTGTCCTGATCATCTTAATGTAGTACAAAGAAGGGAATTGCATTTGAAGAGTAATAGTTTCATGCTGAAGGGAGTTGTTTTATATAAGAAAAAT